>JAYKAV010002932.1:2645861-2781081 GCA_035582835.1 Phoebastria nigripes
GGGGGGGGGGGAGGAGAAGGCTAAAGAAAAATAGCCAACCAGAAAAAAGTTGTCAATATGTCACATAGACGTTTTAAACTAGCAGCTTAATGGCAGTGCAAATTCATGTCTGTGTCCTATTTTTAAAATTTTCAGCTTTTCCTAAATATAGCTTCCAGTTGAGTGTGTTTCTTTTAGCTATAAATAACTCAAAACTGACACAGAATGAAAATTGCAGCTTTATGTCAGGTTAGAACCATGATTTGTTTGCATGACTGGGAGTTAGGAATGCTCAGATTCTTATCAGGTCAAGTTTTTTGCTGAAGTCAAGTCAATAAGTATGATTCTTTTACAGAAAGAGACCTCAACTTTTCTCTCAAGTTGCAGTAGCTTGCAATGAGTTGTCTTTTTCCTCCTATGAGTATTTATCTAGCTATTCTCCCCACACACTGCTACAATACTTATGCACCATATGTAGAAGTGGATTGCAAATGAGGTTCCTTATATATATTAATTGAAAACCAGTAAGAAAAACATAAAGAATTTTTTTTCAGGCCTCTATAGATGTGTCACTATTATGATGTTTGAGACTGTTATTCTTGAAAGCAAAACAGTTATAGGATTTCAGTATTTTTCAGATTTACAAAACCCAAGTCAATGGACTACACACTAGTGAGATGAAGTCAAGGCTCTTAACACAATCAAGAGGTAGCAGGAATGTAATCCATAATACTGTGGGGACCAATTGTACACTATCTTGGTCTGTTACTCTCACTACATATTAGGTTATGCAAGGACTATAGACAAATAAATACAGCAAAAAATTCAGGAAAAAATAATAATACAGACATTCCCAGCTATCTTATCTGCATTGCCCTGTTTTAAGTTTTGCATACAACAAAAATAACTTAAAACACATGTCCAGGTTAGAACACACTACGTCTATAAAGCAATTGCATGGCTGCATTTTATAAGTGGCATTATTGTGGAAAATTAGAAAGAAACTTAGTATTTCTGGGCCAAAATTTAGAATTGGTGTTGAATGCAACTTCTGTGAGATAACTCAGTGTGTAGGTACTAAGCAACTTGTATCTCTCTGTTTTTATACAAAGACCCTGGTCACAGTACTGTAGACTGACTGGCTGGGGAGTAGATCTGCTTGAAAAGGACCCAGAGGTCTTGGTAGATGGCAAGCTAAACATGAGCCAGCAGTGTGCTCTGACAGCAAAGGGGGCCTGCAGTATCCTGGGCAGTATTATCAGGAGCATAGCCAGTATCACAGAATGGTTGAGGTTGGAAGGGACCTCTGGAGGTCATCTGCTCGAACTCCCCTGCTCAAGCAGGGGTATCCTAGAGTAGGCTGCTCAGGACTATGTCCAGGCAGCTTTTGAGTATCTCCAAGGATGGAGATTTCACAGCCTGTCTGGGAAATCTGTTCCAGTGGTCAGTCACCCTCACAGTAAAGAAATCAAGGTCCCTCTGGATGGCAGCACGACCCTCTGGCATATCAGCCACTCCTCCCAGTTTTGTGTCATCAGCAGACTTGCTGAGGGTGCACTCTACCCCTCATCCAGGCTGCATCAGCAGGAATTTGTTAACAATGCACTCCAGGAACCTCCTGGATTTCTTATGCCCTACTATGTTGTCCATAATTTTGCTTTGTAGGTACTTCCTTGCTTTTACAGGAGCATGCTTGAGGAGACACYATTTTAGCCCTGTTTTGTTGATTTTGTGTTCCCTTTTGTTCACATCGCCCCAGGCCCTTTGCTCATCAGCCCCATCCATAACTCCCTCACAGGGCTGCTGSTAACTGTCTTCCTCCCCTCTTCCTAGTTTAAAGTCTTTCTTACCAGGTCAGCCATTCTGCTGGCAAAGATACCTTGGCCTGGCTTAGGGAGGTGGATTCCAATTCTCCCAAGCAGATGTTGATCCTAGGACTAGGTCCGAAAATCATAGAGGCCAAAGCACTGCTGCTGTTGCCAACACCAGCTCTGCAAACAATTGTTAACACACAGTACCAGAGCCCTCTTCCTTACACTCCTTACCCTTACTAGCAGGATTGAGGAGAATGCTACCTGGACCCCCAAACCCCTAATCATCACCTCTAGAGCTCTGTAGGTTTTTTTGATAGCCTCCAAATTGCCCCTGGCAGTATCATTGGTGCCCAGATAGAAAAACAGGTGGAGGTAATAGAGAGTGGGACAAGATCTGGCACCTGGCAGCCCAGGTGCTTTGCTTTAAAGTAGATTGGGGAAGTGATTATTCCCCTCTACTCGGCACTCCTTATACCTCACCTAGAATCCTGCCTCTAGTTTTGAGCCCCTCAAAACTATAAAGAAGGTAATAGCTGGTACAAAGGGCCCCTCAAGATRGTCAGGACTGCAGCACGTAACCTGTGAGGAGATACTGGGGGAACAGGACTTCTTCAGCTTGGAGAGCAGGAGGCTTTGGGGGAACCTAAGAGCAGCCCTTAAGTACCTATGAGGAGATCAAGAAGACAGAGTATGGCTCTCCACAGAGGTGCATGATAAGAGGATGAGAGATGCAAGTTAAAACAAGGTAGGTTCAAACTGGATATAGGGAAAACTTTTTCACTGTGAGTAGTTAAGCTTTAGAACGGGTTGCTCAGAGAGGCAGCTGTGTGATCTCCACTCCTGGAGGTTTTCAGAGAGCATCTGGATCAAGCCCTGAGCAACCATGGTGTGATCTCATAGCTGACCGTGCTTTAATCAGGAGTTTGGGCTTGAAACCTCTTGAGGTTCCTTCCAGCCTGAGTTATTGTGTGATGGTACGATTCTGAAGACCAAAATGCAAGCGATAGCTGAGAATCTGTACTCATTGTGTAGGGTAAACTGAAATTCTTTAAATCCTGTATTGGACACAATTGGACTTAATAAAGTCACTGCAGTTAAACCTTCACTCTAATATGTCAGATGAGTTTCTTACCCATCTACATGTGGCTTGAATGCTTTCTGCCTCAAAGACTGTTGAATTTTTTAATAGAAAGCTAAAGGGTTCAAACATGGGGCTAAGTGAATACTCAGAGCAGCTGAGGTGATTAGGGCACTCAGCAAGAGGTGGCAGGTTCACATTCAAATCCACCTCCTGTCTGATAGCTATTTTGCTTGCTATTTTGTTTATTTGAGCTCTGCTCAAAAGAATGTAATTGAATATTCAAAGATATATGCATAAAAAAGAGTGTTAGGTCAGAATGCAGATGGCATGCACTATAAATATAATAAAGGCAAATATTGTTTCCAAATAATAGCTCTTTTGTAAATGCCATAGTTTCCCATGCTTATCCTTTTCCCATTGTTTTGTAGAAATCAGTAAGAGCAGCAGAGGTCTATGAAAACATAGATTTGAATAACTAAATCTAAGTAAGTTTCTAAAAGTACTCAGAATAGCTGTAGAGGATTAAAAATAAACCTTGATTTATGTTTTGGCCCATTATATTAAGATGTGTGCCTTAGCTTTGGCGAAGTCAGCCAAGTCTTATAAAAGAAATTTCAAGTGGGTCACATCGTTGCTAGGTTATATGAATCTGAGCTAACTTTGGCTTTTCTCATTTTAATATGCTTGATCCAAACAGAGATAATTAAAAAAAAAAAAAAAAAAATTCTGAAATTCCCTAATATCATTTAATATCACATCTATACTTGTCATATAAATACAATGCCTGTCTCATTTTTATTCGAATAGCAATCTATCAAAATTGTCTTTTGACAGGATTTTGACTACTACTTATAGTAATAACTAACAGTTCTTTTTACTATTTCCTGGGGGGGGAAGTATGTATGTGTGCGGAGGGGGGAAGGATAGAAATACTGAAAATAATTTCAATTTTTACCCTTAAAATTACAGGAATGTTAAATCTGTCTGTTAATTTTCATATAAGATGGCAATCTGGAAAGGCCATTCTGTTTTTGCTTTTATTCTGTTTGTGTTTAAAGGAAAGCATAGGGGCACTTTTAAAAATAAAGCTGAATCTTTAATTGCTACTTGTAATAAATCTTTTAAGAATAGGTGAAATTATTGATATACATTGCACTCAAAGGGCTTTTAATATTTTTGCGCACAAGTGATAATGGGTTGAAAAAAAGGGTTGAAAAGACTGCTTGCAAAACTAACAATAAATCAATCAAACAGTTCTGGTAATATGTCTCATATCCACAGTGTGCGATGCTTAGTTTATGACATCTTAAGATCTCAAAAGCTGATTTATTCTTCCAGTAATCAGTGTTCTGATCCATTAGTTTTTATAATGTAGAGAGATGTCACTGGTTTTTTTCATGAATGATTTGTATTTTAAAATTGCACATCTGTCAATCAAGACAAAACCAAGGATTTTTAAAAACTTAATACCTTGACTGTAGGATTATCACTGTATACTGGTGTTGGTATATATTATTATTCAGTGAAATTCTTAATTACACTTTCTAGTTTTTGATTTTTTTTATGTAGCCTAAACAAGTTTTTATTCAGCTATGATAATTGTTTTACTATTCTCTATGTTGGTATTTTAACAGAACATGATAGTCAGATATACACCACCCCAAACACATCCTAGCTCTGAGGCAGAATATATTTTGTATGAAGTGTAACTTCTTAGATATTAATAGTAGTTATCAGCATATCAGAAATAATCATAAAAGGTTGCATCTGAGTGTTAATACAAACAACTCTGAAGCCAAAAGGAGTTTTGTCATTGAACTTGGTAATATTATGTTTTCATCTATCATTTCTCAAATTAAAATTATTGCTAAATCATTCAGGTACATAAAAATCCACCAAACATAAAAAAGTCCAAACCAAAACATTTGTGTGTACTTTTAGACTCTGCATACACTGTTCAGGGAAAAAGAGTATAAATGTATGGGTTATGGCTTGCCTGGTTTTTTTTTTAATCAATACAAAAGTTATCATTCTGGTTTTATTAGCCATTTGTGGGGTAGTAAATTCCAACACTGAGAGCTGCTCCTAAGGTTGCCTAGTTTCTTGGCATTAAAATGTAAGGTCTGGGAGCTTGGGTATCCTATGTGAWATTAACAGTCCTTTTCACATGTGAGTGTCAGTTGGCCTCTCTGAAAGTAAAGCTGTGAACGAGGTAAAGCTTGAGAGATAAAGTTAGTGCTCTACATGTCATTGGGAAGTGAACGGGATGTTTGTGAAGTTGTGGTATGCATTGAATGTTGTCTGCTTTTCATGAATTACAGTCAGTGCTCTATGTCGGTGACTAAGACCAATGCGTTCTCAAGCCATAACCATGTGGAATGACTGCAGGAAAGTTTGGAGCTGAAATCATGATAGTTGTGTGCTTGAAGCTTCTCTGATGATAAAATTGGTATTGGATGAAGACATCTATTCTAGGAATGTAGATGCAAACAGATGTGTAATTTTTTTGTATTCATTCAAAACTCGGGAATAAAGACAACTTAGATCTCTGAAATGATGTTAATTACAACTGATAGTTATCTAATATTAACTTTTACTTGTCTCCATTCTTTTATTTTTCTCCTGCACTCTGATATGTTTTTGCCACCATCTCCCTTTACTGTCCATGTGCCCAGGTCAATAAACACAATTCACAAGAAGTCAGGTAGCCATAAAATAGGAGGTTGACTCTTGGCGATACGATACGGTTGTAGACATTTGTGCTGTGCATCTGTGTTCTTGTCACTGTCTCTTGCTTCCCCGAGCCCTGTTGTGAGGGATGGCCGAGGGGGAATAGAGCTGAGGTCAGATTTGGAAGCAGCACCAAAGAGGTGGGGAGGGATGTGGTAGCTGGTATGTGACATCCTGGTTAGGGCCAGGGGATATGTAGCCTTCTTGTCCTGCTTTAAACCTAGTTCTGGTGCTGTAGTCGTAGCTGAGGGTTTTTTCCCCTTAATTCTGGGTACATTGTGTAGACTATTGTGTAATGCTACATGGATATTGACGTCTTTTTGACTATTTGATTGTTCTTGGGTACTTTAATAAATAGGGACAGGCTTAAACCAAAGCTGAAATGCTGTGCTGTTTTGAGGCCTAGAGTGTGCACGGGTAGAAAGGAGGCCTTTCTCTATCAAACAGGTTCTTGTTAATGAAAAGTTTATACACTAGAGATCCATTCATATTCCAAAATGTAATTACTGCTTTGGTTTCAGTTTGGCTACTTGCTTGGTATTAAACTGAAACTAGCAGAAAAATAAAAAGGAAGAAATTAGTAATTGGGTTCATACAAGTGAAATGTGGTTGTGATTTCTTACTGTTGCATTCAAATTTCCTTGGGTGTTTGCTTTTTGGGGTTTTTTGATAATTTGGTCTTAACATAGTCAAAAGGAGTCAGTAATGGTTTAGGTAGGGAGGTATTCTTTTGGCAGGACTAAAAAAAAAATGTGAGAAAAGGGAAAGTTAACTCGATATGGAAAGCTACAAAAGTAGTACCACAGCATTTTTTCCAGTAAGCTTGGCACTCTTTGCTGAGTTTTGCACTATACAGCCATTAGCAGGCTGGTCAATGCATTGCTTTATGAGGCAATTATTTCAGCATACTCTATTCAAAATACACATTAGAACTTAACCTTCTGAATCCTGAAGTAGCATTTTTATCACCCAACATTAGAAAAGAGTTGGAGTCAGCAATTTCCCCTTTCTTTTTATGATTTGGTATCGTTAATAAAGCATTGGGCTTCTTACAATTCTCCAGGATAATTTGTGACACAAAAGGTACTACTGTGATACAGTTGTCTGTTGACTTATTCAATAGCAGGGGAAACATAGAAATTGTTTAAAAATAAAAATGAGTAAGGGGGGGAAAAGAGCTCTTAAAACAAATGTAGGACTGATACACAGCATATTAGGCCTGCTGCTATTGGATATGCACAAGTAGAAATGGGAAGCTAATATGGAATTTCTAATTAGGGTCACATGCTAATGAACTCCCTCTTCATGTTAGTTTTATGCTGCTTCAGAAATTTTTTATCATATGCTTAAAAATTTATGGCTAGAAACATTAATGAAAATGAGGCGTGAATTGGAAATTGTGCTATTATGGAGATGAGTATGGCCGTGGCTAGTCTGATTTCTAAGGAGGGATCCTTTTATTGCCATTTTTTTGAGGGATGAGAAATGATACAAGTAAAATTAATGACTAGACATATTCTTTGCCCTGGCTGGGCTGGCATTATTATATTTAAAGTTATAAAAGCTGGATTTAATAAAATTTTGAATTAATTATAAGGGGAATTTTAATCATAATTGGCAGTCTTCTATAAGAATAAAACCTGTAAATCGGCAGAAGTGCAAAATTAATATAATAAAGTGCATATGTTTCTGTACACCTATGCACGTGTGTGTATATATAAAATACACAGCTTTGTATATAAATACAGACACACTCATACACACATACAGGTATAGTGAACATTTTTATACTGACTTTATTGCTAAAGGCTCCCTCCTTTTCTTGCTGTTTGACAACACAATTGCTCTTAAGTTCTGTGGATGAATGTTTGAGTGTAAATTTTCCAGAAGTGGCATTTTTGTCTCGGGTATCTTGTAAAAATCAATTGGGCTTGCTATTTAAAATGTCAAACCGCAAAACACTACCTGTTGTATTGTTTCTTTCAGTCCCACTAAAATTATCTTGCAATCTTGTATAAAATATATTGAAAACATGTGGTAGTCTGTCTCGTTGGAATTGCCTTTGGAAATAGTCTAGTAACTTTTGACAGCTTGGCTTTACAAGGATATTGATTTCACTGTGGCTTTATCATGGAAAACTGATGAATGGTCAAAAGCTGAAAGTGATGTAAAACCTGGTTTATAGTTTTTATATGAAATGCATGTAATAAAATAAAGTAGGTTTATAAAACATAGTAAGGTATGCCCTTGTGAAAACATTAAAGAATTTTGCAGCATTTTCGTGTTGTGGCTTACTTGGCCTAGGGACACTAAAAGCATTTCCAGGCTTGCTAGAGATGGACAAAGGAAGGAGCATACTTGTTAAAAACAATACCGTACGTTGCTAATAATTATGTGATATTTGTGAGAAGATAAGCTTGCATAGAGCACTGCTTTATAACTCTATAAATGTTTCCTTTTGAAATAGTCTATTAATACCGTACAGAAACCAAGATGGGAAAAATATTGTTTCCTTAGTCCAGTAACAAGGAAAAGTAGACAGCAGGAACACAAATAACTGAAGGCGCATGTAACATGGGAAACAGGAACTGCAATTTGGATGGAGAAATATCTTTTCTGTAGAACTGAAGAACTGAATAGGAAGAATTAGAAACAACATTGGCCATCTGTATTGCACTGACTGCAATAAAAGAAAGTAAGGAAAATATAGGAAACTAAATTGATTTCTTTCTGGAGGAAGTAATTGCTTCACTGGCCAATTAAATATAAACACAATGAGAAGGTGTTGAAGTAGAAATACTTGSGTCAGTTCTGTAGAACAGTGCGTTGCTGTGTGTATAAAATCCCCTAAGGGCTTAGGTACATGTTAATCTACAGACCAGTTGGGTCCTGTTGTGCAGGGGGAGGTGAGAGAGAGAGATGGTGCAGGGTTCTTTCTGGATCTCAGTAAGGCCTGACAACAAATGGCTTAATAAAATGGCTCTTTTAAGATAGAGATAGTGAGTAAATCTTACATCCCTTCACATGGTGGGAACCCCACATTTGTGTAGTTTTGGATGGACCCCGGATGGGGGTCCCACAACATGTTGCACAGATCCTGTCTGTGGAGAGAGTTTCCTCCTATTTTGGTCATTCAAGCTATTGTATCATTTTCTTACAAAACCCAACTGTATTCATAAAGGGTGTTTGCATGAGAGCTTCTTGCTGCACTGCTAGATAAAGGCAAGGCCAGGTAGGTGGCTCMCAGCAGGAGCTGCCCACAGGCACCTCACTGACAATGAGCTGGCTGAGATTGTCCTGCAGCCCTGGGATCTGTGCAGCACAGCACAGTCTGGAGCCCACGCTGGACGTGCAGCCCAGCACAGCACAGGCCTGTGCCTACTCAGGTGAACTGTTACGTGGCTCACCAATGCCTCTGGACAACGGTCACCCGATCAGGATCACGGTGTTGGAATCAGACTGCATAAAGGCAAACATTGGTCTCGGACAACTCTCCTTGAGTGCTGAATTGCTGCAAGACAGACACAGTGAAATGAGAGCAATTACCAAGCTGTTTCTGAAGATTCAGCCAACCCTGCTCAATTGCCAGTCCTCCAGGACAGGAGATGTTGTACCCCTTAAGATATGTCATCAATTCAAACTATTACAGAAAAAAAAAGGAAAAATAAAACAAAAAATTTGCAATTAGAAAATGCTGTGGTGTAGCCTGGATTAGTGAAGCCTGAATTAAAACTGGGAACTGTGGATTTTATAAAAAAAAGTTTTTGTAAAGTTCTCTAAATGTTGTTCTTCCATTGTGCAAAAAAACCAATGTCAACTTTGGTCAAGATACACTGAGCAAAGATAAGGCTATCGTAGAGGTTAGTATGCAGGCTTGGGTGCCATGCTCAAGAAAGATGYGGGCCCACTGGAGAGAATTCAGAGAAGCACAATGAGGGTAAGCAGAGCATATCCTACAAAATATGATGGGGAGGAAGAAGTGAACCAGTCATTGTCGTCTTACTTTCTCCATGCCACTCGATAGTTTTATCATACCTCCCTTCTCTCATCTCTCTTTCAGGCAGAGCAATTATCTTCTGTTCAGTATTCCCTTTTATAAGAACTGCTCCATACCTTTAGTTAGCCTTACTGCTTCTGATTTGCTTTTTCATTAAATGAGGTAGAGCAAATGAGTGACGTGTTGAAGGTTGCAAAGGGAACTCAAGTCCTCCAGAGTTTGACTAGTGGAGATATCACTAAACCATTCTTCTTCTATAAGAATATAATAGAAGACATAAACAATAAATAGAATAAAATTAAAAAAAAAGAGAAGGGAAAAAAGGAAGTTGCCTCACTCCAAGTAAAAGGTCAGTTTTCATTCTGAGAAGGATGACAAGTAGAATTTTTAAACAGATATAATTGTAAATGGAAAAAGGAACAGAACATGAATTCTCTTGCAACCTCCTCTTTCCTTCTATTGCTATTTTTGACTCATAGAGTTCTCTCTGAGCAGTCGCATGGATGCAGCCATGATGTATTGAATCAGGAAAGGTAATTGAAACTAACAGATCGGTCTAGTCTAGGATTTGTTTGAGCTGTTTCAAGAATACAGGAAAAGATAACCTCTTGTTTGTATGTAATCGTGTTTCTAGGCTACAGCATAACAGAATGTGGTATGGACTGCGGTGCTCTGCAGTAAAGGCATTTTATCTCAGCCTTTATTCTATTTGCATTACAAGTAAGCTACAGTTTTCAGCATTGTGACTTTCATTTGCAAGAGGCCTGCCCTGCACTTTTGCCTTCTTGGAAAGTCTAATAGTGCTTTAATAGTGTCCAGTTCTTTGGTTCTTGAAGTGTAAAACTTGTATTTGGTTACAGGAAAAGGCAAACTATTGGGATAATTGTCTTGCGCTTTGTAGCTTTGCAGACACATTACCTTTACCTGGCTAGGAATTCTGGCAATCTGATTACTTCATTTTAAAAGCCCTGATTATGATGAAAAGAGAAAGATAAACCTGCAAGGGTGAAAATATTTCAAATTTGGTATAGAAGTAAAAGGAAGTATGGGTCTTTGTGGAAAAGTAACATGTACAAGAAGTTCATGCTGTGGCTTTATTTATTAAGAATCAGAAGTACTGGATACTTGCCATGCAGAAGAAAAATGGAAGAATATACATCCTGAAGCATATTGAAAGAGAAATATTAATAGATTGAAGGCTAGCGTGTAATATGATTGAAAATTGTGAAATGCTGAAATGTTTAGCAAAGGATATTGCATCTTGCTTTTTGAGAAGATGGTTGAGAAAAGATAAATTTCCCATCCAATTTTTATTAATCATTTGACACTCATTGTAATTAGCAATGTCATAATTTAATAAGCCAAACATATTTTATTAAGCATACTTGATCCTGACTTAGTGTACTGTAAGAAGTACAGTAGCTATATGACTATTAACCACATGAACTTTGAAAAAATAAGATGTTGCCTGATGTGTCTCGCAAATATTGTTTTATCCTGCATTCAACTTTTGGATGAATACTTCCTCTCAGCATTTTAGAGTTATGGTTATTTGAAACCTTGGAGCATATGATAACTGTGATGAACATAATGAAGTATGTTGAGTTTGGGCTTGTGATCACCAGCGAGAAGCATTCCGCTAACCCTTCTCTGCACAGACGGACCATGGAGGAGGCTATCACAATGCAGATGCCGTACKCTCAGGCAAATGAAGGAATGTTAATTTGACTTAACAGAAGTGAATTAACAGAATTGAGATTTGGGATTCTCACTCTCAACTGTGAGAAGAATCTCACACTAGACTGTAAACTTATTCCTCTGCACCAGTTCTATTAGGAACTCCAACCCTTCTTTTAATTAATGTTGTTACAATATTGCTAGCATTAACTGATTTTTTCAAAGATACTTTTGTCATTGAACTTGGTTTTTTTATATTGCTTCTGCCTTTCTATTCTCCATTAAGAAATTGTTGCTCGTAATTTCAACAAAATACTTTTAAACTTTTGGAATCCGAGACATTTATGAACGCTACAATGTAAAAGCTAAAGAAAGTTGATGTGAAAACATTACAGCACATCACTTGATGAGGTAACTTAATAGGATTGCTACTAGCAAGCTTACTCTTAATGKCTTTTACAAACTATGGTTTATTATATCAAACTGCTGCAATAAAAAGTAAGGAATTAAAGAGAATGCATTAGACATAAAGGGGGGRAAAAAAAGAAAAAACTTTAAAACTTACAAGCCTGTCTGAGGTTTATTTTGCGTGTTTTAATTTTGTTAGTAAAGTTTTAAATTGTATATAAGTTTGTAACATAAAATTATAATAAAAAAATTAGAGTGCAACTTTAAAACATAGTCATCAGCTGTAAATGCAGTCATTAGTCAACTCATCTCACTACATAACTGATGCTATTTGACATTTTGCAAAGTGCAAAATTATACTGAAGCTTTGCTGTTCTCTGAAGCAGAAATCAGCTGGGAGTGTAGTTATGCTTTGTGAGGATCAGTAGCAAATCAAGGTGTGGATTTGGTGATGGTCCAAAACCACTGCTCTTGCTGTTACATGTGGCTAAGATGAATGGCCCAGCTCCTTCTCGCTTTGTCGCATTTTTCAGAGGTACAGACGTATTGCAGTTTTGATTCTGCAGCATGAGTCAACAGGGCTGGATACGAGTAGAAACCATACCTTGAGACATCCCGATATTTTCTTTTAGTGTAAGTTAACTTTTTCTCAGTTATTGTCTTAGCGTGTGACAGGTCTATAAGATAGAGAAATTGCCTTTTTTAGAGCACAAGCTAACCAAGCCATAYTGGGGAGGAGAGTGAAGAGTTGTAGCTCTAAGTTAGCATCAGTATCACATGACACAGTCATGATTATGGGGCCCACAGTCCCCATAGTGTATTTTTTTGCCCTAAGTCATCTAGCTATAAAGTAAAAAAGGTGTTTTGTGAGTTAACCTGTTTTGAGTGGCTATGAATTTTGTTAGCTGAGAACTGATGGGTTAAAATGTGTTGGGTTTATTAAATGAATTTGTATCTTTTAATTCTGAACTTTAAGAACTGATACCTGAAAAGTTTTGAAATAACTAACAGTTTGAGCTGAAAATATTTGAAATAKAAACCATTCCTAACCTAAGGCTAGTCATTTATTTCTGTACTCCTTTTTTAGCAGCTAACACTCATACATGCGTACATAGATCTATGCATATATAGTAGTCACATAAAAAAATACATAGAAAAAATATTGAAATAGAACAGCTTGTTGGCTGAACAAATGTTATGCTTGATTGAAACATACAAAGGACACTTTAAGTATATGCTGGGCTACCTCGCTACAAGCTTACAGACACCACATGCTGTGTTACTCGTTCTTTTCTAATTCAAAGTCAAGCTACTGTGCTGGTCCAATAGTTTTGTTTTGGTTTTTTTTTTTTTTTAGGTTCATATTAAATAGTGAATTTTCACAGTACATGCCATAAAGTGAATTGGCAGATTTTGTGAGTGATTGGACTGTAAATCTGAAATGAGACTCCCTTCGTCACAGTTTCAGTTCTTCCCACCAACTGTTCAAATGCCTCAGGTGCCAGAACGGATTAGAAAACCCTGTGAGAAAGGATGGCAGTTCTGCTGATGATAGTGAAAATGCAACACTATTTTTTCTGCTTTTAACTGAACACAGTGAGCACAGTATGAAGCTTTACATTTTACAGTCTTAGCCTGGGTCATAAGAAAATTCTATTACAATGCATCAGTTACCTTTATGTTTATAATCAGAGCTAATGCTATAAAGTTATATCCTGCAGGTATTTAACCCTGTTTTCAAGCATTTCTTTCTGTTATACCTTAAGATATGAAGCATAACTGAGTAGTACACAGTGACAGAAAAAAATTTAAAGTGGTAGTATGCCTTTAAAATTACATTGTCATGACTATCTGATACTAGCACAATTTTACAATAATACAGTCATGTTTTTAAAAATCCTCCCTTTGTTAGTCATAAAATGAGTTTATGTTCCCAAAGACGTTGTAGGAAACAGCTGTCGTTAAAGTCTAAGTGCACAGCAGGAGGCAGTTGACAGTGGCTCTTTTAGTCATGTAATCTTAGGACATAATGCTGTTAATATGCTTCAGTTAATAACAGAAACTACCATCAACTTTATTAGGGTTCCAATTTGCCCCCAAAGTTTAAGTTTTCTTAACAAAGTTTTGTTGTTCTGAAAGAACTCGGAGCAAACCAGCCTTTATCACAAACCTAACATCAGCTCCAGGGAGAGATTCCCTGCGCTACTGTTAATTTTGTGATGCGACAGATCTTGCTTTTACGAGGAAGGTATAGGTTTAGCATTAACATCATGCAAAAATCAAGCCAACACAATCAAACTCTTTTTCATTTTTGTTGAACAGGATCATGATTACACTGCTGCCCAAACAGGCTGATTTTTTTCTTGTGATTCTGGTGGCTTTCAGGTGAATCAGGCCCTGGCTGACAGGCTCTTTCCATAGATGAGGGTTAAATGGCTTTCTGTGTCTGAGTGTTGGAATAGACATGTCAGCCAAGAAAAATCACAGCAGCACAATACACCTGGGTTTCTCCATAGCTGGGTCCCTGCTCCATTTGGTTGGAGAACCCTTTCCCTCATTAATAAATCTGGTGCGCGCGCTGTATGTGCTCATACAGTTCCATAGTTTCGCTTCTCTTAAGGGTAACAGGTAATGTTTGTACATAAAGAGATGAATTTGATGTATTGTTAGCTCTGTAAGTTAGAAGTTACTTAGCAGCTCAGGTAGGAGGTATGGTAACAGTAAAAGGGATTGGTTTGTTTTTTTTTTTTTTAAGTAAAGATATTTGTCTTAAGAGAGTAAAAGTAGGATGTATTATGTATTATATGTATGTTTTGCACATATTTATATATATTTGATTATTTTATTTTTTAAAATAAAACTTGATATAAACTGTTAAAGGAAAATATATCATGCCAGAGCCAACAACCCAAGAGGTGAGGCTCTTGCCGCGCCATATCCCCAGGTCCAACCAGTAGCGAGGCTAAAGACTTATTCCAACAGGCACACACACACACACTGCATGTATATGTGTATATATACCTATATACACAGTCRGCCACACAGATCGCAGACAGATACTCAGAGCACCCAAATGAACGTAGCACCAATGGCCTCATCCCGTTCCCCCATCTGGATGGACAGTATGGAAGTTTACTAGTGAGAAAATACATACATTAAAAAAAAAAATGTGTGTGTACAAGGTGGATCCCTCCAGCAGCTGGGCTCAGACACATAAGCACACCAAGATCTCTTTTTAAGTATAATTTGGATATTAGGGATCTGTGTCCATTACGTAGTCCTAAGCGAGGTGATTTTACTCTGTTTTGAGGGAAACACCGTAACTTACCCGGTAATGCTGTCATCCTATTTGCCTAATTACTGGACAAAGCACAGATTAGACTTAAACTCAAACAAATAGATTATATGCTGTCTGAAGTATATAGATCAAAAGTTAAACCAGAGTTCTTTTGAACTAAGAACGAACAATGATTAAGAGCTACCTTTTTTTCTCTTGTACTTTTCGATTGGTTGTAGGGCTGCATGGTGTGATTGATTAAAATCAATAATTTAAAAACTGACAAAACAATACATTACAGAAAGGATAAGAGTCAGCATGACAACAAAATGATACAAATGATCCTGACTATAACATTTAGTGCTTTTAGAGTATAACAGCTTTCCACTTTTTTCCCCATCTTCCCAAAAATCTCAGCATGGCAAGCAAAGTAATTGGTATCAGGTTTTCAGCTATGGGGAGGAGAGCCTAAATCATTTCAAGAGTTTAAGAATAGGAAATAAGAAGGGAAAAGAGAAAAGGTGCAAATGTCAGGAAAAGGGGGGAGTAGAGACAAATACATGATAAAGTGCCAATTAATGCATTTTTTTCTATATGTAAAAAAGGATTTACTAGGCATCTCTTTGGCTATATAATAACCTTTGTTATGACTTCAGTGATACATGTTATATCACTTTTTCAAGGAATAAAGAGTGCTTTAGTTTACAACCTACACAAATACTGAAAAGTACCTTAATGAATATTAATTATGTTAAATTTTAGTTGTTTAACTTTTGAGTGTATGTTCCTTATATTGTTTGGTAGTTTGTTGTTATTGCTCTTTGCTTATTCATATGGCTGTAAAGCCAAGGATATCTAGCCATGTGTTAAAGACGCCTTGTAATACATGCTGAAAAGTCCAAAATTAAAATATGATCTTTGCTCAAAGAATTTCATTTTGAAGACACTTTGAAGAAGGGAATACAAGGAAATAGTAAAGCATCATACTACCGAACACTGATTCAGGGTACCAGTTTGTCAAGTTTTGGTAGCCACTACAGCAAAGTGAAGCAAAAAGGGATTGAGGAGCGGGAAAATGAAACAGCTCAGCAAATGTAAGGGGCAGCATGAAAGAAAAGCAAAAAAGCATATATCTGAAAATGTTAGAAATAAGCTATGGCCATTTGAAGGTGGGAAATTGATACTTCTGTTCATGAGACATGTGGAAAGAGGTAGGACTGTCTGAGGGGATAGAGAGGGAAGATGTAAAAAGGTGGCTGAAATGGTCTAAACAACAATTTCACACCATTATGTTTGCAGCAGCAATCTAAAAGGTTGCGAGTAGAGAAAAACAGCCAAGGTGGAAGAAAATGTTACTTGTATAAATGGTGTGATGAAGTGTCGGGTGAGAGTTTAAGTTCTCTGAATGGCTATGAAGTGCTAGATCTTAGAAATGTTACACAGAAAAAATCTGGAAGTTTTGCCAGGAGTTCAAGATGATAAATTTATGGAAGGTCAAAAAAGGAGGGCCTGGAAGCCGATGGGCAATAGGAAAAAATAAAGTTCTGTTTTGAACTTGAAGCAATTGTTAGATATCCATGAGGAGATTTGACAAAGGCAAGTTAAGATTTAGTTCAAATATGTAAATTAGAGAGATGACCCTATGAGTCATACAAAAATGTCTTTGTAGGTGATAAATGGCCAAAGACAAGATGTGTAGGAAAAAGAGTGGGAAAGCAAGGACAGGCACCTCTTAGAGCACCTAAAAAAAGCTGACGGTAGACAAGAAGATGGCATAGATAATGAGAAAGGGTAATTACATGAGGAATTATGATCAGCTGTCTGGCTGATGTTGTAGAAAGTGGTTTACAGATTAGATGAGCATGAACATGAAGTACTAGCTTTTAGCCTTGGCTTAGACAACATTCATTAGAAGGCTTTGCCAACTGCATTTCCTTAAACAGATGGATTGCATGGGAGAACAGAATGGGAACTGTTGAAGGGAAACTCCATGATGTGATCATAAGCAGGTTTAAAGAGGTTAAGGAAAATAGAAATGTAGCAAGCAGAATTTTTGATCTTTGTCTTAGATCTTTGTCTTAAGATGGGAGAAATCAGAGGGGAGCAGAGTGAGTGATTACGGAGAAGTATAAAGAAAGGAAACTAATGTCAAAAAGTGAAAAGAGGGAGTAATCTTAGAAGAGACAACAGAGACCTTAAGTCTTTTGAGGAGGGAAAGGGCTTTCTTGAAATAACAAAAGAAGGGGAACAAGGATCTTTTTAAGCAGGGCTAACTGCCTAGGCACCAAACCATTATTTTAAAACCCTGCTAAGTATCTCTGTGAACTGTATTGCACTACAAAGACAACCAAGATAGATTARAACTAGTCTGTGTCTGTCTGCGTGCTGCATTGTGCAGTGTGGACAGGTGCTGCATTAACAAGGATGAGAATTTCTACTTTCTCTTTGTGGAAGAAGGCCTTGCATAAATATGCAAAATAAATACGCAGCTTCAAAATATGAAATAATGAATTTTGGTGAAATTAAGACTGAATCCAGGCTTTCCCAAATATGAAGTTGACATATTATCTAGGCTGTATGATTATAGGGGAAATAATAATAGCTATGATTGTATGAAACAGCCTTATAAGTAAGGCTGAGAATGGCTTACTGTTGAACAGCCAAGATTTCTAACTAGTGCCTAGAAACAAAAAAGGTCTGAGCAGTTTTCACAAAAAGACAGTAAACAGGCAGTATATTCTCACTTTTATAATGGAATGAAGCGTTAGAATAAAAATACACAGTAGCACAAAACCTGTTCCCTTTAATAGTCTGAGATGTATCTTTCTTAACTTCATACTTTCTTGTTTTAAAGAGAAAACTATTAATTTTCCTAATGAGGCATTCTAGAGCAGTGTTGCTTTATATAATGCTAATCTTATTCTCCTAGTTTTCCTTCATTTGCTTTTAATAATACTTATAAAATAATTTAGTCTGCAGGTGTAACCAAATCTGAGCCTTCAGGCTATTCCAATCACACAGTTAGTATGTAATTATTATAAAGAGGCAAGTTATTGTTATACCCGATTATAGTTGGAAGAGAAGATAATTGAACTGAAWCAAAACAAGTGTTCACAGAAAACTCTTATTTCTCAGTACTTTTGCTTTTCTGATCGCATGTTTCACTTCAGTGTTTTACAATATTTTTTTGTTCTGCACTTATTTTCTAACTGACTATTAAATTTACTGACCACCTATCTTAGTTTGAGGCAAAATTTCTTTCTTTCCCTCTGTGCTAATCTACTGAAATACAGTTATGCATAATAACTGAAAGTTAATAATCGCTGAAAGCCCTTGATGTGTTATGTCTATTTTTTGCCTTTTTCATACTTCTATGGCACTTTTTAGGGAGTAAGTGTCCTCATTTATAATGAGCAACTTTCACACTAGCAGTAACGTATTAAAATGAAAATAAAGGTGCTAAGTAAAATACTCATAAGGCAAGTATCTTACAATTCAAGTTAYCCATATGATTTTGGTTAGCTGCCTTTGCTTGTATGTTGTATATCTCTTTAGTGTAACACACCTTAGTAAGTGTCTTACACATGCTATATTGCATACCACAAGATATGAAGAGTACAGAACAGTGAAAGGAAGAATGTTCTCTTGTGGTACAGGGTCTGGATTGAGACAAAAGCAGCTTAATTTTAAAATAAAGACAGATTCCCCAGAAGATACAAATATAGGTCCCATCATCTCCATCTTCTCATGTCTCTCTGCCATCAGAAGCAAGAAATAATTTAGTCCTTTTTCTGCCATCCCTGCTTCTGCTAGTATTTTTTATCCCAAAGAAAAGGTGAAGAAGGGTGAAAAAATGAAAATGGCAGGCATAAAGTAAATAAGAGACAAAAAAGCTCAGTGTTAGCATGTTCAGCTAAATATTTTCACTTCCAGAAACATATTTCTACTTTTCCTACTTGCAATATCAGCCCTTTTTGTGCTGCTGATATTTAGTAGAAAGTGTAGTAAGGAATAGAATTAGTGAAAACATTGTTAAATGTGACATACAGGTGAAGGATCAGAATGATTAAAAAAAAAAAAAAAAAAAAAAAAAAAAAAAGGAAGGTTATGACTCTGAAAGCTATTAGTGCCACTTGAAATGGTAAATAAGGAAGATCCATGTTGATATAGTCTGCCTGGGTTTCCAAAAGACATTTGGTAAAGTCCCTCATGAAAGGCCCTAAGAAACTATGCAGCCTTGTGACGAAGTAGAAGGTCCTTGCGTAGACAAAAGTAATGGTTAAAGGTGAAAAGGAGAAAATAGTTGATGGTCAGTGTTCACAGTGGTGTAAGGTTATCRACTGGGACCCATGCAGGTCAACGTACTCATTGAAAGAGAGGTCATTAGTGACGAGGTTTCCTGATGATACTAAGTTGTTTAGAATATTTAAGATAAGGATCAACTGAAAAATTGCAGAAGGACTTTATGAGACCAAGAAACTGATGGAACTCAATGTAAATAAATTTAAATTGAAGCATGAGAAAAAGGCAAACCAAACTTCACATGTGAAATGATGAACATGAGCTGAGTAGAAACAGAAACAACCTGAAAAAGAAAAAAATGATGGGAAATATGAAAAAGGGCTATAAAGTCATGGGTGATAAGGAAAAGATGGACAACGATTGATTTGGGTTTTTTGGTGGTTGATGGTGTGGTTTTGTTTTTTGTGGTTTTGTTGGTGTTGGTTTTTTTTTTTTCCTTTGGTCCTTCCACTGCCAATAAAGAACATCAAATGATGCTAGCAGATGTCAAGTTCAGAAAGAACAAAAGGCAGCAATACTTCCTACAACATATATACAAATGTAGACATTCTTGCAACAGGATGTTACAAATGCTAAATGTTACAAACGTTTACTTGGGTCCAAGGGAAGACTCGAGAATTTCATGGAAAAGAAATCCATCTGGAAATATTAAACACAAAAATGTACCAAGAAGTTTCAAAACCACAAACTATTGGAGACTGGGAGAGCATTCAGGGGAATATTTATTCCTCCTTTGTCCTCCTACATACCAGGAAATCTAAAACTAGGAACAGTTCAAAGAGAAGAAGTGTGAAAGCAGACGTTTCCTTTAAATGGAAGAGTTATCTCAGTTGCTACTCCAGTAATTATGAAGTGACTACCTGGAGGAAAAAAAAGAAGGGGGGGGGGGAAGGCAGATGGAATGAAGCTGTTATCCTAAAAGTAATGTTAAAAAAACTTGGACTAATTATTTTTGATCTGAAGCTATCTGCCTTAGTCATTTACCTACCCAGCCTGCAGTAACAGCTATATGAATTAGTAGTAATCTAATTATTGTCATTAAGCAGGTGTATCCAGTGTGGGGTTTTTTTGTGTTGGATTTTTTCTGTTTGCAAATCTTCATGACATCCAGAAGTAAAATGTAAAAAAGGTAGACAACAATTAGGTATACCTAGAAAAATACCAGAAAAAAGACGTTTGGAATAATTACCTGTTTGCAGTGCAAATTCAGCAGTTTTTGCAAACTTTTAAAATAAGATTATAAAAGATGAAACAGAAAAGCTTACTTCGGCTTTTAAGAAAGATGTAAGCAATTTTAAACTGTACTTTTTCCCCAGGGAGAGTTTGAAAATATTTCTAATGAATTAAAGTATAATAAAAGTATTTGCTAGATGATAACATATTTTTCCTATTAATTTCTTAATTTCTAGAATGCTTAATTGTAGATCTCAGGGGCATGAGGCTAAGGCAGTATATTTCCATGTTGAAAGTATGCACTGTATTCCTTTTTTCAGTGTTTTTTTTAGGTAAGAGATTTTTCTTTCTTTCTTTCCTCCAAATTTTTGAGAAATCAGAAGGCTGCTTGTACATTAATGTGGAGTGTACAAGCTGTATTCATGTCAGTAAGAACTTATCAAGCACTTGAATGAGGATGTAGATTCTGCTTTGAGATAACTMTCCTTTCAATTAGTTCTGAAAGAAATGCAAGTCCCCAAGACAAAAATCTTTCAAGTTCACCCAGGGAACAACAAATTGGTCCCTTAAGTAGAAGGTTACTTCTTTCCTCCCCAAAACCATCTCATAAGTGAGAGAAGGACAGAGAAGTCCATTCACATGTTTTATTTTGTATTGCTCTGAACGTTCTCATTCATCTGAATATAATCCGTGCTCCTACCCGATCCCGGTGAGACAATAGAGAGCATTTATGAGAGTAATGTCCATGAAATAGTTTGTTTTTAAGAGACGAATGAAGAATAGATCATGCCTTTCAAATGGGGGGGGGGGGTGGAGAAAAACAGCGAGTTTCAATTGGAATAATCAGCAGCTGCCCCTTCAGCTGCAGGTTATACTCTTAAGAAAACTCAGGCACAAGGTGAGTCAAGAAGGCGGCTGACTCTCTTTATGAAGTTGTGGAGCTGAAAGATAAGTATCATCTGGTTAAGCAGTTCCTGAAAAGGAAATGGTACAAAGTCCAAAATGAATTTCTGGGAAATGGCTTTAAGTTAGTGAAAGAGTCACCAGTATAAATGGCAATAGTTCAGACTTTCTTCTCCAATTAGAAAGAAGAGACTCCATTCAAGTTAACCTTGTAAACTTGAAGGGTTATTGGTTATAAAATGAATGGTTATGTTTTCTCCTTTTTTTTTTTTTTTTTTTTTTTTTTAATCTGAAGTATCGGGAGGTATTAAATTTCACATAATCAGTACATTGTATAAATCAAATTAAAATAATTTTTCCTTTTTTTTTTTTTTTTTTTGTGCCGAAACTGTAATTGATGTTACCAATTTAAACTAAAAATTAGCTTTAGTCAAAGAGACATAATGTGTTTTAAAGGAATGCAAATCCCTTATAAAAGGCTTGAAGCGTGTGGGTGTTTTTTTTTTTTTTTCCTAGAGTTTACTAGCTTCACTGCATTACAGAATGATGACCTCTTGGTACCTATAACTTTTTTTTCCGCAGTTGAAAAGGTTCCTGTATGCATTGTGACTGTTTTAATCGTAATATATTATAGGTCACAGGAGAACCTGTGAAGTACAACAGCCTTTGCTGCTCCATTTAGGTAATAAAGCAGTATCTCTCACCCCTAAACAAAAAGATATGTAAAAGAGAAATAAAAAAGGAAGTAAAGGGAATGGTCCTTTCAAATCTTAAATACGTGAAACCATGCAAGTATATGAGGAGTGGGAGCAAAATGTGTGAAATAAATCTTTGGGAATCCAAATTAATGAGAACATCYAGAGGCAGGGCCATGGCAGAGTTTGCTGCCCATCCGAAACCTCTGTGCTGCTGAGTGTGTTCAGTCTTTCCCACAGCTTCATTATTTCCTCTCTTTCTGCCTGCAATTGCTCACGTGCACTCCTCTCCCTCCTCAGTGTCTGCAAAAACTGTAACCACACCCCGAAGACAACGGTTTTCATCATGCTTTCACAGGAAACAAGCTCAAATAGACAGTACAACACAATCTAAATTAGAATTTATTAATCGGAAAATTATAAATGATATTCATTTTAAAATGGAGAAAAAGGCTTTCTAATTAGTTCACTATTTTACAAATTAAATACATATACTAATACACAAAACTTTTGTTTGTCTGCTAGATTATGTTTTTGCAATTGCAGCAAAATAATCCAATTAAGTCTTGGATGTTATTTTTTTTCTCACTTCCCAAGTACCAATTTTAGTTACTGTTACAAACATAATTTTGATTTCAAATGACATATTGTTTGGTGTACATACTGATAGCTTCCCAATGCACTGCATGCTTACAATTTATGAAGCATTTAATATGTTTTTTTGTTGACATTTCTAAGTCCTCAGTTTCACAGTTACGTGTTAGGGACTTGGTTTATATATTTGCTTATAAATAAAAAAAGCAATAGTATATCCTTAAAAATGAAACATAGCCTCATTTCAGAATTCTTTTTATATCTTCTTTCTACAAAAAATGGATAGCTTCATCCTGCCTTACTTCTCTGAAGACAAAAACAAATCCTAGCAATTCACTAACAGGACGATGTGCAAGCTAAAAGGCAAGATACAAATATAAGTGAAAGATGTTACTTTGAAGTCTGTATCTGTACGCGAGAACCCTCGTTAATGCTTCTGTCCAATCCTAATTTCGCTCTCCATAGCGAGGCACAAGGGGTATTTGAACATATGGAAAGCTTGAGCTTAATTGTTCAGATTCTGTGCAACCATTCCAGCTCTTCACAGTGATTTGCACTGTTTAGCATTTGTGTGCATTAGGTAATATATTTAGTATTTCCCATTTCAATCCAATTTATGTATGTTTGGCTGCAGACCAGAGCTGTGGGCACGCAGTATGGAATTGTCATAAATCTGCCTATGCTGACTGTAAGTGCTATATTGCTAGAGTTGATAGCACGCTTGCGTGAACATTTCAGAATGCTTGCGGAGCAATACTGCCTATTCCCAGCAAATCTCCTAGGGACTAAATTAATGTATCTCATATTGTATTGATTGTAGCCAATAAGTGCCTAAATGATTTGATGCGAGGCAGAGGGATTATGAAGGGAAGAGGGAAGAGGCAGCTTGAAAGAAATATGCGGTTTAATTACAGGATGAATTTCGCCAATCTACCTCCCCCTAGGAATTTAACAAATAGGCCTAAGTGCACTTAGCTGTTCTTGACATCTGTTGAAATGATATCTGCCCATGATGAGGGAAGCATGGGAATTGGTCTAAGGGTATTGTCAGGATCAGTGAGCCACAGGAAACTGCTTTTCTGTCTGGAAAATTAGATGAAAGAAAAGCCTACATTAGCAGTTTTAGGTTAAGCTGTAATGATTAAGATTTCTGTAACAGAATTCCGCTTTCTGATTTAATGACACTGGCTCTGTCTTTAGAAAGATGTTAAGTAAATATTAAAAATGGTGTTGAAACATAAGCAGTGAAATATAAATTTAAGCTGGAATCACAAACTATTCATGGTGCTGCTCTTGGTGGAAACTTGATACCTGCCTTTCGAGAGAAACATCCAGGTTTATACCTTTTTTATGATGTGTTATGATATGTTATGAAACTCAGAATCTCTTAGGTAAACAATGGAGATAGCACAAAACCCAGGGAACACAAAAGCTAGAGCTTCAGCTTAAATTCTATAGGAAGACAAGCATGGTGAAGACTGATGTTGTGTGTTTGCTCATTTTGATTACATCTATAATTCAGAAGGAAGTATAGATTACTTAATGCTTTTTACTGCTTTTTATAGTATTTATACTATATCTCTGCAAAAGAAAACCTGGCAATACCTTTAAAGCCCTGAGAGACATAAATTTCTCTGCATTATTTGAAAGCTGTGTTTTTTCCCATGCTTGGAGCATTTATGTGTATTACCTCATAAATTACTTGTAAGTCGTTTCCTTTGAAAAAGTGATAAACATTTATTTCAGGAGGTAGAAACAGAAGGTGAGACAGTGTATCCTATTATCTAAGCTGCATGCGTGTCACTGACTGCATGTGTGTGCATTCTGACTACGCATTTTGCCTATGCAAGGACTAAAAACCCACAAGATCAGGCTGGGGGGTGTATGTGTGTATCTTCTATATACAATGCAAATTCTTCTTGCGTTTCTTTTATATATAATGCAAATTCTTCTGCCTGCAGTATTCTTTTCCTATTATTTCCGTAGAGAATTTGAAAGCAAAAATATATGGTTAATTTACTCTACTGTAAAAGATAAATTAGGATTTATAGCTATAGGAAATGTTTATTGCTAGTTTTGTTTACAAATACAGTAATTGAGGACAGAATTTCAGTTTGTGTAACTGTGCAATGTTTTCTTGGAAATGACTGCTTGAATTCACATCCATCTAAATTCCTGATGCACTCCACTGTTGTACTGATTTCTCAAAGACTRCAATGATGTTAAATGGGCAAGCACATGACAAAAATGATAAATCACAGCAAAGCTGAAAATTTAGTATTTTGGTTTTTTTTTTTCTGCTGTATTCCTGAAAATATACATATAAATACATTTACACATAAGTGATACACAAAAATACAGAGAGCAAGAGAGACACACACACACTTCAGCATTCACGCCCTGTTTTTAAAGACCACCTTAAAATGGTGATTTGCATGTCTGGGTTACGAAGAGGGCTTGGCCTTTCATTGTTCTCACTGAGATTTTTAATAAAGTGTAGCTGTTCTATGCAAGTATACGTAAAGAGATCTATGCAGTACCAACAGGCACATGTAGCTCACRGTTTCTTTCAAAAGGAATTAGTTAAGAAAACCAGAAGATTCTGCTTGAAAGGCTAACGAGACTGTAATAGGCTACAGCAATGTCAAACCCAAAACATTTTAGTATAAATTCTGCCCAGCATGGACTAAGTAATTTGGTGAATATACAGAAACAAGAAAGCAGCTGATTCCCTCTTGAAGGTATGAAAAACAAAGGATAAGAAACTTGGAGAAAGCATCTCAATTTTAAAAGGTAGTGCTTTTTTATAGCAGAGATGTCTTCCTCTAACAATGAACTTTGAGTTAACATTAAAAATTTCATTTTTCATCTTTTAATTGCAAAATTTGGGATTGCTCTCCAATTTCCTGTGAAATATAATGCAATGTAAATTAAAGCCAAGATATCTGAGATATGAAAAATTCTTTACAAACACACCATCATTATTACTTGATTTTTAGGAATGCTTTATTTGGTATCACATTGCTCAGTTTCCTGAAACACTTTCTGTGTATAGTGTAAATCTTCTGGCAGTAGGATTAAATAGAATGTTGATTTGTTTCCCTTCGGAGCTATAAATACTGTAGTCCTTTTAACAGGAAATAAAATAGGATTTTTTTTTTTTTGCTCCATAAGCACCCAACTTACTAAATTGGAATATATGTATAATTATCAGGGGTTTTTTACTTCTACCAGAATGAGCTATCTACCGTGGTGTGTCATATCTTATAGCAACTTCAAAACAGCTATGATGTAATATATGCTCATCTAGGCTAAAATTTTGAGTTCGTTCAAATCTTGCACCCATAATTAGGCATCTAAATATAATGGCCTGATTTTTGAAAGATGTGAGCACATTTAGGTACAGCAACTTGCTAAGATTTGCTGTGCGCTGCATTTCTGAAAACCAGGCCATATATGTAGGTAGCCTAAATACAGATTTATGAACTAATTTAAGACTTAAATAGACTTTAAATTATTGGGCATGTTTCGCAGTTCATGTTATTCTTAAAGGAGAAAAGCAATGATTCCTGGCAGTGATCCTTGTCTGATTGGCACTGATGACAAAGCACCCACACTTCAGTGGGAAAGGATTGCTCCTTGGTTTTAAGAGTATTTTTGAAAGCTATATAACACTTCAATGTTGTATTATATTATCCCAGTTTAAGGCACAAGCTCTGTCTTTTATATTCCAAATTTACTAGAAATGTAATGGAAAATTGTTTAGGCAGAGCACTTTCAGTGGAACTGAATTATGTATGGATAATCTAAAATGCCTGCTCCCTTCAAAGCCAGTATGTTTAAGGAAACACATTACTTGCTTTGAATAAAACACATTTTATATTTAACAGAGCACTTACGACTGTCAAACAGTGTGTTTCTTTTTCTTCTTTTATCAGTGGTGTTTTCGGGGCTTACCAGAAAACTGTTTCAGGGGTTGTTTTGCTTTTCTAATTGGAACAAATTTTAATGATATCAGTGGTTTTATCTGTAGATTTAGATTCCTCAATTAAAAAAAAAAAAAGRTATTTTTAAAACGTGGTATCACTGCCACAAAATCACAGTGTAATTGTCATTGCTAATACCTTGTAATTGTCACCAGTGCTGGCATTGGCAACTAGATGAGACAGTGTGATGAAAAAAAGCAATTATTCTTCATTTAATGAGGGCATTCTCTGTGTAATGTGCAAACCAGTCCAGAAAGTCCAAACTCTGTCTGAATGTATTCATTACAAATCTTTACCCTTTGTCCAAGTTTCAGTTCATTCATTTTCTTATATTTAAATTTGGCATCTTCTGTTAATTGAGGCTTCTCATAATGTACATCAGGCTAGGATGTAGATGAATGAAAATGGAACTGTAATAGTGCACTAGCATTAACATTGCTCCTTTCAAGTTTCGGTTGTTTGGTGGTGTTTGGGGTTTGTTTGGTTTGGTTTTGGTTTGGTTTTTGTTTTTTTTTTTTTTTTTTTTTTTTTTTTTTTTTTTTTTTTTTTTTTTTTTTTTTTTTTTCCCAAAAACACATAGAAATTATTTTTTGGTGGACATCAAAAGAAAATACAGGCATGGGTCTGGGTACATTCTGTAGTAGCCCGAGAAAAGACATTTATTTAAAAAAAAAAAAATTCAGAAGTTGTACAGCATTGTACTTTTTTGTATAGGCTATGTTTTATTAGAAAATKACAATAACTCAATATTATTTTCTGTAGAGAAAATTTTCAAATATGGATATTGTGCTTGTAACAGAAGAGTGATATTATGCAAATATTGTGGCTCACTGTTTCTCCCAATGTCCCATCATTTTATTCTCCCTCCCATTGTGGAGAGAGATTTTCCTGCAAATTTATCTACCCTTTGGAAGAAGAGTAAGTTTTCAAAAATTATTAGAAGTATCACAGTGTTAGCAAAATATTAACAATCAAGTTACTAACATATTTCCACATTTCATGAACATGCTGGCATGTCTAAACAAGGAATGAAAATAGCTGTGGCCTATGAAATCTCTGCATTTCCTTGGAAGCTAAGTGTTTTAAAGTGCAAAATTCAGCTGTCAGACTGGTTGTTACCGAGCCAACCAAGTGTGATTTCAAAAAAAATTCTTTCCGATGATGAATTTAGTGACTTTCTTGCTCCCTCGTTTTTTCATGTGACATGAGCAATTCATAAACACTTTGTGGTTTAGGCAGCAAGGCGGGAGCAGAAGTATCTTAAAAAAAAAAAAAAAAAAAAAAAAAAAAAAACCAAAAAAAACAACAAAAAAAATCTGTAGCCAGAATGACAAATCCTTAGGCACAGCTATAAAACATACAGATCAGTAGCACAGAGCCATAAGAATATATTGACTGTGGCCTAAACTCATCAGAAGATTGATCAATCCAGCTGACTTGCATTAATTGTGAAATAGAAAGAACGAGGCGATCAATGATAGGCATGAAAGTGCAGCGGTAATGATGCCACATCTAGCTAATCCAATAATAGAGAACCTGATGTATAGCATATTGGAATTCCGCTGTTCGGGCCCCTGTCACAATAAAGTATATCCTGCAATTATGGGGAAAAATTGAGCAGGCAGCAGTTGAGCCAACCTAATCGGCCAGTGCCACAGTAGTTTTCCTGATTAAACACTAAGTTAAGTGGCAGTCAAACACTGCAACTTGTCTGCATTAAAAAAGATAATCCTTAAACTAATGTGAAACTTTGTATTTTAATCAAAGCAAACTATGAATATTAAGATGTGTGCAAGATATCTAGCTAACTGTGAACATTTTAACAATTTATAAACTGGTCTCTCACTGTTGGCTACAAGGAGAAAGGACCATATGCTGAATTGAGAGCCACCAGTTTCCTGTGCTGAAAATCAATTAGACTTGATACAGGCTTAAAGACCTGATGGGAAAAATAATGTACTTAACAGACCCTTAGAGAATTCAAATTTAGTTAACTTCTGTAAATGTTTGCCTATGGTCACTAATTTTAGTCTGCTCAGTACTACATGTTGATTGGGGGAAGATTTTTAGAAAATAGTAATATAAGTACAACCAGGCCTGCAGCTAAAGTTAGGAATCAGTGGTCATCTACCTATTGTAAAAAACAAACAAACAAACAAACAAAAAAAAACCCCCCACAAAACAACAACAACAACAACAAAACAAACAAACAAAAAACCAAAAAAAAAACCCCCACACCTCTCCAAAATATAGCATTTGTCACATTAATAAGAACTGAAAGACTTTTAGTTCCTTAAAGTATTGATTTTTCTACTATTACTTTAATAATGATACTTAATTTTCATTATTAAGTTTACCTATATGAGCCTATCCGTTGTCATTTTGACCCAACTTTGCCAATGGCTTGACCTTTTGTTTTAAGACACAGCTTTGTGTGGAGGATACTACAAGTCTATGCTGACCAAGCAGGAGCACCTCGGAGGTTCCTGCTTAAGGAACATGTGCTCTTCAGCCCTGCCCTCCCCSGGGGCCAAATGATCGGCTCAGCTGGGGAGCTTGGTGCTTTCTGCTGTGTTGGGAAGGGAACATTTAGAGGAACAGCGGAGCCTTGACTCTCTTTATTTCACCTTATCCCTTGTCAACAGCGCTTCTCAATAATTTTTTTTGGTTGGTTTTTTTTGTTTTTTTTTTTTTTTTTTTTTTTTTTTTTTTTTTTTTTTTTTTTTTTTTTTTTTTCTTCTTTCTCATGCTCTGTTTTATAACTATGAACATTATTTGCATTGCCAATTGCAGGGAAGGTTGTTTTCTTAAAAAAACCCCATAATCCAAGTAAAATTGCAGTTTGTGGCCTTTNTTTTGTGGGAAGATAAATGGCTGGTCTCAGAGCTGCTCAACATTCAGGGAGTATGAAGACTGTTGTTTATGTGTGGGTTTGAGCAATTACAGAAAGGGAAATGGATGGCTGCCTCACCACTGAGGAAGCACCTAAACCGATCTGTAGGTCATTCTGCTTTGCTTCTGGAAATAGTCAACTGCTTTAATTCCAGTACTGGATGGATATTTTTGTTTCAACTACATAAATTTACCACTTCTCAGATACAAACATTTGTGTATAAATTGGACTGAGGTTTTGACACTACATAGTTCTTCAGACTCTTCAACAGAACCTGGCACCATTCCTACATGCAAATGTAGAGGTTTTTTCCACGAACAAAATAACTGCTACTCTTGCTGTGCTTTTTTTAAAGAAGTTGCTGAGGTAGAGAAGCTTGGGGACAATTATTTAAGCAAATAGCAAACAGATTCACATTCCTATGTGTTAAAGTATACTGGTTACAACTCCTGTGACAGATTAGGAGCTCCACACATCTTGCTTAAGCATCTTTGATTCTGGAGCAGTCAGCTCCAGAAGCAGGATGGGCGTCTGTGGTCAGTAATTGTCCAGCCATCTCAGTTTAATGCCCTAGTGCAGAAAAGCCAACACTTTAAGACTTCAGCTCACATCTTCTATTTCCTTTTCAATGCAGTGTAATTTTCTCAGTATTGTCGAGAAACTCTATCAGCCAGTATTTGCACAGGGCTTTTCTTCTTCCCCTCTAAAGTTGATTACACCTGTGGGGAATAAAATGACAAAAGAAACAAGATTGCTCACATGGTTACAGTGGGAATGCAGGGATGAAATTGAGGAGATAATTTATCCTAAAGCTTCTAAATATTTCAAAGTGTTTGTTTTCAATATAAAAATGTAATTAAAAACTAGATTAATAAGTGATTAATAAGTCCTGAAATTTGGTTTCAGGCTGCTTAAGTGAGCTGACAGCAAAGACTGTATCTTTTTGTTTCTCTGTCAGAAGAAAATAGAATTAATGTTCTTCAGATTTTTTTTCCTTTAAAAATACTGCAGTATAACCAAAAAATAAGAAAAGGTGACCAAGTTGTGAATGTAATATGACTGTACTAGATTTTAATAGCATTTGTTTCTGTGAGAAATGCATGGTACGGTGTATATTTTCTAAACATATTTTTGATTGCATGAAGTGTTAACAGTTAGGTTTACACCTCCCATCATAAAAGAATGATAATAAAAGAAAAGGGGAGTTCAAACTCTGTGATGGTAAATAATTGCTGTGGAACAAACCCTTGCCTTCCCCGAATCTTTGTTCGTTTCTTTTTGCCACTAGGGAATTATTTTAAATACATGAAAACTGTATTCAAGTTATGTTCCAGCAGTAAATGGGATCTACTAGACCTTACTTCCTTCCAGGACAATTAATTTCAAGCCAGCCTGTGTTAAAGAAAGTACTGAGCGGTGTGTTTTATAATTGCTGGAAAGCTGTACATGCAATATTAGAATAGAAATATTGGGTTTCTTTTCAAGTTTTGAGTAATCCCAGTAGACTTGCAAGCTGCTATGAATAATTCTGTAAAGTCTAAGTGAAAGAGTTCAGATATTTTCCCCCGCTCTCTCTCAGATTACTGCAGTTATTTGAGGCAAAAAGTCAAAATACCTCAACATTGAGGAAAATGAAGACACTTTCTGTTAGGACTGAAGTAGTAATAGATAGCCTAAAGGCATCAACCTAAACCAACAAACTGACTACAGTAATGCTTTTTTTTAATGCATTTTCTCTCTCAAAGAAGTTGCTAGATGCCACCAATCATCTGTGAAGTTAACACAGTATCTTTGTAACAGAAGAACTTATGCAAATGCTTAACTTTGCTGTTAGTAGCTTAATATAATTAAATAGGTGAGTATATCTTTGTAGACCATTCCTTAACAATGGTACCACTATTTGTGGTACCTTGATTTGAAGTATCTTAAGACCTGTGTTATATGCCATTTTTGCTTTGTGTTTGGTTGTGGGTTGGCTTGGTTTTTTTGTTTGTTTTTTTGTTTGTTTGGGTTTTTTTTGTTTTTTTTTGTTTTTTGTTGTTGTTGTTTGTTTTTTTTTTTTAATTTTTCACATATAGCTAAAACTTAGTGCATAGCAAATAGGACTGGGGAGGTGAAGAAGCATGCCTGGAAACTGCTTCTTCCATGGGAATCTGGTTGTTCCATGGAACTGCACTGACAAGATATTGTTGCTTCTGCTTTCCATACACAGTATCATTACCTTCGGTAATTTCTATGTTGTGCTCTTGAAATAAAATTTGTAACACAGGCGGTAACCCTAGAAGGTCTTAAAGACTTGCAAGTACTTGAAAAGAAGGTGTGAATGTTTTTCCCCTGGAAAAGAGAGAGGAATTTTACCCTCCCCCAAAGTATTGTTTCATCTGCAATTAGCAGAGGCAAGATCATCCAAATACAGAAATCAGTGAGCTCACTGAGGTAGTCTAGCAATGAGGGACTCTACTGGGATCAATTAACATGATCTAATTATTACAGGGAAAGCAGAGTATTTCCTCTTTTTTTCCCTCCTATGATTTGCCACATTTGTCTCTTAAATACAGACTCTTGAAAGCAAGAAAAGAAGGGGGTTTTTCAACATTTCCAGAGCAATAAAAGTCATCAAAATGATCTTCAGTTATGCTGACAACCTGCTTGTTTCTTTTACAGTCTAGACGGAGTGACATGTACATCTGGGTACTACTGGGACGGATTGTTGACTGGTGGTCCAGCTTTTTAACAGCAGAATTGGTCTCATGTTGAAACTTAGGCTCTGATTCTTAATCTCAGTACATCATGTTATATATTTATGGGGTTTCTGTACTATTTATTCCTATTGTGGGATGTCCTTAGAACTGAACATAGGTGGTTAAGGTATCTCTTTTCACTGGTATTGTATATCATAATACTGTATTACAACATAATGTGACTACATTTTACTGGTGGGCACAGGGGACAAACTTTCAGCTTTTTGAAATTTGTACAGTAAACACTGGGAAATTACGTCAAGATTGTCAACAATAATCTATTAATATTTTGAATGTTCTGTATTCTTTTTTCTATCTAATTGAAATCATGCATRTGGCATTTCTCAAATGACCCAGATGTGGGCTTCTGAAGCATGCAAGTGAGCTAGCCTGTAAGCCCATAAATTTAGTTTACTAGTATGCATCAGCAATGATGATTACTCTAAATGTGCTGAGAATGGACTAGGCTGCTTTTTAATGTGCAAGTTGAGAGTGCTCATTAAGGGAGAAAAGACAAAACTTCAAGCACCTAGCGCTAGGCTGAGAATCATTCCAGCTCCACTAGAACACAGTATTTTCTATTCCACATAAAATCAGTTTAGTCCTTGTCGGAAGTGACAGGATGCTAACAGTTCATTCAGGAAAACATTTACTACTTTTAGGAAGATTTAATCTGTGTTATCCTGATCAAAGTTGAGGTTTTCTAGCTTAATAAGAGCTGACTACTGAAGCTAAGTAGGAAGGGGAATTTCTAGCACGTCTGGCAAAGCACTATTCACGTGTTCCTCCTTGCCTCTAAACAACAGAGAAAAAACAGGTTTTGAAACTTGGTTATTGGGCCCTACAAGGAGTAAAACGCAGTGAAAATGGACTGCAGTATTCTTTTTTATTTTTAGAAAATAATTCCAGACAYCAGAGAGAGACTTTATATAACCTAGTAATGACGAATAGTTCTTTTCCTGTTCACTGGGCCCCAGGCATTCCACGTTTCTGAAGCTGGAACATGACATGTACAACAAGAACATATGAAATCTTTACGAATTTTTTTAATACCCAGATAACTGGTGAACTTATTTTCTTCTCAGAAAGAAGAGATTATAGATATATTTCTTATATAATTGGTTCAGAACTATCAAATAAAAACAAAAGTCACTCTCATCCTCCTTACCCACTCTCCCTGACCCCCTGTGAAATGCCAAATTTGTCTGTCTTACTTATTACAGAGATGGATATTTAGATAATGATAGCAAAGCTATTTAAAATGCAGAAGAACTCATTCCTTGGTTTATTTCATGTTTCACTCAATCCATTTTCCATTAGAACGCTTATGGACTTGGATTTCCACCACCCCACCCCACCCCCCCCCCCCCCCATTTTGCTTATGCTTTTGACTTGCTCTGAGAAAAATCTTTTTTGTCTGTCTGGTTTTTTTGGTGGTGGTTTTTTTTTTTTTTCTTCCCCCTAAAGACAGATGGTGGCAACAGTGTTCTCTCTAAACAAAAAAGAAAACAGCTGGTAAGGTGCAAGGCAAGACTAGACCAGCAGTTTATGTCTGTTTCCAGTGTTGCAAAATCTCCCTTGGTTTTTCAGAGGGGTTGGTACATAAACTAAGCATAAAGTAATCTCCCCACTAACTGTAACAGAAAAAAAAAAAAAAAAAAAAAAAAAAAATCACAAATAAACTAAATTTATGGCATAGTATAGATTCAGTACCTTTCCATCCTGGCTTGCATATTTAAATCCAGACTTGACTTAAGAAAAATTTATTGCAGTCTAATAACTATAAAATACTAAGAGGAAATAAAATCAATGTTGGCCCAAATCTTAAAATGCAAACCACACACACACGCACACTATAAAATATGGTAGAATACTGCTTACTCAGTAGATTCAGCTCTAGGAATCAAACAGAACTGAGAATGACTATAAAAAATATGCAGGATTAATATTAAAAAAATCTGTTTAATAGATGCCTGCAAACTGTTGTTTTCGTAAGATCAAGGTATTTTTTATTTCCTTCAGGTAAAAAGAATTCTCACTATTGATATATAGCTGACTTGGACAGATGAAAGGTGGTTGGTTGTGTTTTTTTTCCTTCTTTGCAGTGTTCTTAGTCACAAGTCTCCAGGTTGCTAAATGTACACATGTGAATTACAGTGTTTCAGGAATCAAGTGAAACGCTTTGGAAAAAACCAAGACATCTCCATGATGTATTTTAAGTCTGGCTTTATTTACTAAAGAATGCTGTATAGTCATTTTAACGAATTATTGAACCTTACTAGAATGCAAAGCATACACTGAGCAAGAAGTATGCTTCTCTTGCCAGTTGACATCTGTAACCTGTCATACTTATGCACAGTTGTGCAGGTTAGATTCTAGAAGGAGGTTTCTCCTTTTTTACAAGAGGGTTTTATCTTCATCAAGAACCAGACAGAGGTACAGTGAGAGCTGAGACTGAGGAAAAGGGAAAAAAGGAAAAGAAAAAAAAAAAAAGAATCAATTTTATGGAAAATTCTGATGTTTCAAAACAGATTTTGTCGTCATTTAGAATGAAAGTGATTTTTTTATAACCCTTTAAAAAATGGACAGAGCTTTACCTTGTGGTTGCTCTAGAGCCACAGAATCTCTGAGACTTGGGGTCTCCAGCTCTAACACAGCCCATTGGCAATGGTGCTCGGCAGCTGCAGGATCTGGGAGCCTTAGTCAGGTGCCTGGGTTGCATGAAAGGCTCATCTCCCTAAAAACCTACCACATCAGTGTCTCAGCAACTGAAGGAGAGGGGAATGAGCTTACAGAAAGCTGTCAGGGCATTATTAAGTTGAACACTCTCTGCAGAACTTTCCATTGTTGTTGATCTGGCAAATCTAATGAACACATGTCTTTATCACCCTGTTTGTAACCAGCTCTAGGTATGCAACAATACCTTTTTAGTTGCCTATTTTGTCACTTAAATGAGATTTTTGCTGTCTCTGAACCTTTGTGGATTTTGACCGAAGCTCTTGTACGTCACCTGTTTTCAGTTCTGTCTGTACTGCTTGGTGTTAGGAAGCAGCACACTGTTTCCCTTCTGCGTTCTCCACTTTCTAGTAGTTTCTAGGCTTTTGGGACTATCCCACGGTCTTCCTAAACTTTAGAAATTCAGAGACCTTCATGCCATGCAGCAGATGCAAGGCAAAGGCTGTATTTTAACTAGAGGTGCTTAGTTCCTGCAGGATTTACTTTACGTAAAGATGGGCATTAGATACCAAAATGCCATAGTTTAGACTTATTTGTACATGATCAACACTACAGTATAATTGAGCCCAGGTAAGAGTTCTTAAGCAAAAGTATCTTTTCTGCAATGGAAGTTAATTATTATTTTTAATGGTGTGTGCCTGTTTGAGGCACACTAGGAGTTTTTATCTAAGTAATAAGAGACAGCCCTGTCTCAGAATATGCATAACAGAGATGTAAAAGGCCTGAATTCAAATCTCTAGACACAATTAGAAATCAAAACAATTGCTATGATATACTGAAAAACTAGACAAGTAACCTAATGCAGAGAAGCATTCCCTACCCTTTTAATTGCTGCTTATCCTGTCTCAGTAAGTGAGGTAATTGATGTTTTACTCTCAAAATTGATCTCCGTGTTTCAGGTAGTTAGCAGACTAGAATGGCTTTTACATCATAACACTAAAAATCGATTCATCTCATAAACTAATCCAGGCTTGAAAATTTGCTAAACCTGAAGACTACCTAGCTTAAAAATAATGAGGTGGTTTGGATCTTGATTCCACTGRTCTAGATGGCCATTAATCTGATTTAACCACGCTGAACATCATGATGCTGTTCCTGCTTGCTTAAATTCTCCCATTCTCATTTCCCCCACAAGGGCCACATACATCAGAGCTTTGAGGAACTCCAAATTATTTCAGTGCAATACTTTGTTTATTCCTGTTGAAGTGAAAGTAGTTGTTTAGTATCATAGCAGAGTGGCTGAGAAGGGAGTGCTTTTCAGTTTGAACAGCTTGACCCAACACCTCTTTGGTAATATGCATCCTTTTGCAGTTGTGGAACTCACCTCAAGGCTTTGGTTTTACTTTGCTTCTTGATGGTATATGCAAATAGCATTTCTGGAAGTAAAAGGGGGGGAAGAAATAATCTGCAGGCCAAAATGACTTTACTAGATTTTGCAATGAGATAAATACGCAAAATTACTCAAAGTAAGTTCTACAAAATCTGTTCAGGTGTAAAAACAGCGAAGATTTGTTACAAACACTGGAAACAAAGTGAATGAAAAACAGTGAGTTAAATGACAACTTGCTTGAGGCTACGACTATGCTGTATTGAATACACAGACTGTACCACCACACTGTGAGCATTACTTGCACGCAAATGAGGATGAAATGTACCTTTTGAATTGTGCATGCTAATTATTGTATTAATCATGTATATTATTACATGATGTTGAAATTAGTTATTAATATAGTCATTTGATTTATACTGTGCTGCAATGAAAACATACAGATATACGTAGGAGAGATGCTTCCTTCTCTCTCTCCCCTCTCCGTCTCCCTTGTATATAGAGCTATAGATAGATATAAGAAAACTGGTAGATGGAACTCTGTCCTTGATGACTTTCAATCTGGGTTAAGATATGGCAGAAAAGTGAAGATATGTATAGCTATATGAAGAAAAAAAGAGGTTATATTTATTGTAAAAAGAGATGATATTTAGATCTTTCATGTATATATAGTAAAAGATTTCTATCTGTCTTCTAAACTGACAGAGTTTCAGGGCACAGTTTACTTCACCTCAGGGTAGCTCATCACAAAGTGTTTTCAAGATGTTGGGGGCAGCACTTCCATGCATAAGGATCGTATGCAATGTGTCATTAAAATTATTTCAAAAGGTATAGATACAGGAGAATTTTGAAGCTACAAGTTCAAGCTTGTTATCATGGAGGTCATTGAAGAACATGACATTTAGTTTGCCAAATGAGCATGGGTGTGCATGCACATGCACACACATACACAAGTTTAAATGTTTCCTTCTACTTTTCTATTTTTTGGACAGTAAGGCCATTGCTGTGGTCTCATTAAAAGGTGAAAGAAAATGTTTAACTTTGTCAGCTGCACCTGATTTTTGCCAATGATTGTTCATTTTCTTAACAGAAAAGCAAAGAACATTTTAAATGAGACTTACTTATTCAAGGTAACCTTCGCACTTCTGAGTGAGAAGAATATACTGCCCTAATGGATGCTCTTATATGACAATCCCGAAATGTCTTTCATTATTAAGTGTCAAGGTTTCTTTAGGAAAGCTTTAGAAATTCTTGGGAGAAATGTTTCATTGCAGCAAGCTGTAGCACTGCCACTAAAAATATATTGCTAATTAAAGTTTATTGACATTCTTTGTAATGCGTTCTTAGAACAAGTAAAAGCACTGAGTAGTTATTGAATGTGAGGCACTGCATCTTCTATAGTTAGTTAAGCTGTTTAGGAAAGGAGATTAAGGTACTATGCCCTTCCTTTCCCTATGTAGTTATTGGATTTGTGTTGTGCAGAATAAAACGCTTTCAGGATACCAATGCTGCAAAGACTCAAAGAAACTTTGGTTTTGTCCCTTACTTTTTCACTTGCTAGCCATGGACAAATTGGGAGGTAAGTTAAATACTTCCAAGGCCTAAAAGGTAAATCTCCCCATGAAGGAAAAGAATTTTGACTATACAGAAAACGATTCCTTCATGGGACTGTTCCTAAGTTGAGCAAGGGTATTCAGAGTTACTTCAGCTGTGTGTGAATATAAATACAGAATTTGCAAATCATACCTCTACAGAGTTGTTCTTGTGGGACACTTCTCATCACTAACAGACTTGCACACATTTAGCCATATTCAGCTATGGCGCAACATTACTGTTTTGGAAGAATAGCATCCGTGTTTCTAATTTATCAAGCTGCGTGGTCCATGCTGGTGGGAGGGGAAGCTCCTGAAGCATTGCTCTCCTGCACTGCCAGATGGGATTCCTGGTTTTGTGTATGATAGTTGAGCCCAACATATACTGCAGATCCAGGGTTCCGCTGAAGCACTGTAACTGCTATGCTACGTAACACCGCGCGCTCCCCCAACAGAGTGAAGGAGTGGCAACAGAGGGGTTACTGACACAGGGTAATGGGTGCAGACTTTACCAGGCTGCCATTTTTCCAGAGGAGCAGGCAGGCAACAATCATGAATCGCAGAGCAGGTCTCGGAGGCAGAACTTTAGGACTCCTAGAAAAAYTCATAATTTGGAGCAGTCTGCAGACATATTTATTGTCCCATTGAGAAGAAACCTGGCAAACCATACCATGAATCTCTCTCCTGTTAGTGGCATCATCTGAGGCTAAATATAGCCAATGTTATTAAGAGGTAATTCATGCTTGCTTTGTTCTCATTTACTGGTGTATTTTGTTCTCAATACTGCTGTGTTTGGCACTGCAATTATCTTGGTATCTTTTTCTTTTAAATGAATATTAAAAGATAATCAGTTGTTAATTGATAACTCATTTTAATAATGCAGACAATAGACAGTAAAAAACATTACTTAACTTTGCTCGCGTTACTATTTAGAATCATAGAATAGTTTGGGTTGGAAGGGACCTTTAAAGGTCATCTAGTCCAAATTGAAATCCATGATTTCTTACTGACATCGTGACAACTTAAAAACTGTTGCAAGTGATTACATAATGATCTTTAGGTGCAAGCAGGAGAAGCATTTGCACTGTCTTGCCACATCTCTGGAGTACTCTAAACCACAGTGAATCTATGATCTTTTTTGTAAGCGCAAGGAACTGGAGTTATTCTTCAGATGGTTGCCAGAAGATTTTTATCCTTCTTTACATCTTTAAATCTAAAATTACTTGTTTCAGTAGTTCCTCTGCAATTCTGTTGCTGTAAGAAAGAGCAAAGTACTGCCTTCGGTATGTAAGATTTACAGTACAAATCAGAAACCGAAAAGGATTTTTACACATTGTACTAATATCAACAGCTTTGAGAAGTGATTGTTTTGTGGCTCTAAGAGCCAAACGTTCTGCCTGCTTGTACAACCTACAGTTTCACTGAGTAACATTATCCGAGTTGTAAAAAATGATGTAAAAAGTTCCTTATGGCATGTTTGGTCTTACAGCTCATTAAAGATCTACCTGCGGTTTCTTCTGACTCAAGCTCCTTGCACTTACAGAAATGGTCAGGGGAATCGCATAACGGAGAGGGGGTGTGAATCCTAATGCAGAGCGCAGGTCAAGCTCATGCCATAAGAGTAAGAACAGCCCTAGTGGTGGATGTACACATTTTTTTCTCTCTGGGACTAATTCATTCATTCAAAAACAAAGAAAACACACTTCTGGTTTTGGGTATATTTACTAAGTATCACATACAGGGTGTGAAGTTCTCTCTCTAAACTTCATGAAGGCTAATTCCTCCATGTCTTTGCTATGCTCTAGGAAAAGCATATCACCCGAGGGGTCCACAATTTGATAAATTAGTGCAGTAAAGGCAACCTCTGCCTTGCTCAAAAGATTTATTATAAAACAAACTGATAAGTGTGAAAAAGGGTACAATGCTTGTGTTTYGATTTTTGTGTGTGTGCAAGCATCGAACTTATCAGTGCATTTCCTGTGCAAAACAGAAAGGGATAATTTAAAAGACATTAATGACGTGTAGATGCCTACTTCCTATTGAAAATATGTGTGGATTCTAATGATTAATTTGCATCTTGCATTTATGTCCTTGCAATTCTCGCCCAAGAGCTGAAGATAAGTAGCACATATATGTTTCATAAATAATGAAGTTATGCACCAAAATTTCAAACTTTAGGTAGAGTGATACATGAAAACAGCCTATCATTTTTAATGAATTTACTTCATGGTGTTCACCTTTTTTTTTGCAATCAAATGTAACTGACAAGAATATCTATATAAAGTACATGTAATTATATAGGCATGGATTATTTCTTAGTAACAAGCTTCAAAATTGGCACACAAATCCTGCTTATGCCAGAAGTTCTTACCTGTTTAAGAAACAAAATCCAAAACAAAAAAAAAAGAGAAAAAAAAGGAAAAGAAAAAACCCACCCTAATAGCTTGACCAACCAACTAAATTAAACTATAGTAGGATACTGTTAATTACCTCTCAGTTAAAAACAATTGTAGAATTTAATTTGTTGTTAATGTTAAAAATTCTAAGGATTTTCTATTTTATCTGCAGATGAATAAAATAAGTTTTCCAGGTAAATTTACTGTTATTAGGTTAATACTGGAGAATGACATTTTGGTACGTTTTGGATCATTTCATATAAATGAAACTATTTTATATATATAAAAATACATATATACACACACCCTTTCACTTTATAATGCTCTAAGAGTAATTTTTTAATTAGAAAAAGAGTAACTCTGAGGAAGGGGACAAATCAAAGTTTGGCTATCTGTCAGTTCATTGGCTTCTTGCTGACCTGGCAATATCTTGTTTCTCAGACCAGCTCCTTCTATAATGGCCTCTTCAGCCAATAATGTGGATCTGCCAGATAAAAGCTGTGGTTTGGGTTTTTTGTAGTTTGTCAAGCATCGGTGACTGAATGAACTTGACTTATTCTTATCAGCACACAAGCACAGCAAGTAGCTTTCCAGATGTTTACTGATAACACACAGGCAATGTCTATAGTAGCAGTTTGTAGCATAACTAGCTTTGGTAATTGTCTGAAAATCCATGCCTGCCTCCAGTGATATCCTTATTGTCAGTCTCGTATTCTCTCCTCTTCCTTGAAGTGTCTTTCTGAGTTTTTATCTGCAGTTACTGTAACTGGCACCTTAACAGACTAGTATTAATTTTCTGTTCAAAATGTAAGAAACTATTCTATGTAAGACAGAGTTTTTACTTAAACCCTGTCTTAATTTTATTATCTTGGCCTATAGTTTTTAGTCATTGTCTCTGTCGATTACTTCAAAAAAATCTACTATGCAGCATATCAGATTTTTTGCCTTCTTTATGTAATGCAGACCCTTAGAATTCATTTCAAAAGCTGGTAGCAGTACCTGATACTCCGATATTAATTAATATATCCAATTTCTTCATTCTATATTTACACTAGCTTCAGAGTTTATCACTTAATTGGTATTYATGCCATTATCTGCATTAATTTTTTTTCAGGATGGACACTTCAAGGAAAGAAACTTAAGATCCATTTTCCAGAAGTTACAAGATTTTACAAGAGTAAATTATTGTAATAACAATATGCTTATGAAACAAAAATTATTTATGCTGCAGTAAACAGTGCAATTCAYGTAATACGCCAGGCTTGGTCTGGTAGTGTTTGCGTTCTAAGATAACATACTTTTAATTCTATAGTGGTTGTTGCTGTAACATCACAGTATTTTTAATTATATTTTTCATAGTGTTCATTTATTTAGTACAGTGCCTTTGCCTTCTGATTATTCCTTATAATACTTACTGTGTTATGCAGGGAAATTAAATAAAATGCACTATAGCTAGCCTTTTATTTATAAAAGGAGTTTATATTTGAATACTAAGTATAGATAAGGTTTCTCATGGGATTGTTCAATGCAGAATTTAATACATGCAGAACATGCATGCAGAATTTAATTTTGAGGCTGTACCGCACAGGTGTTTTTCTAGAATGGTACTTGCAAAAATATTTTCTTAGAGACCTTTTTCCTAGTTTATATTAAAGTATACTGCAAAGTAGTTTCTAATATAAATGCACCAGTGCCTTAATGTTCAAGGGTTAGTCACATAGTGTAGATGCAAAATAAACATAAACCAGTTTTTGTCTTCATGGTACTTTTCACAAGGGCATACCAGAAACCCATGGTTCCTAAACTTTTTATGAAAAAACAGGGAACTACTTATGTAATAGGATACGATATGGGAGCATGGGAAAAGCTGCGGTGCTGGCTGGTGTTACACCACCTTGCAGGCCTTTTCCTTAAAGGGGCGTCAGAAAATGAAGAGCTTCCAGGCTATGCTGCAGAACCACAAGTTTCCCTGAACACACTCAGGGAACCAAAGGCCAATTCAGTGACATGGGTATCTTTGTGATCTGCAGCATGCTTTGGGCATATAACTAAGGCTATTTAAAAAAAAGAAAGAAAAATTTCAAAAAAACAAACCCAAAAAAACCCCAAACCCCAAAAAACTGTATTTGCGAGGTAACAATGTTGGTCAAGCAGTATAGATAATCTTGCTGAAAAAACGTATCTTAGCCTGAAGCCAAGAAAAGGTGAAAATTGGACTTTGGGGTTTCTCAATTAAAGGAGCCATTTTACACAAGGAAATAATTGCCCACAAACTGTTTTAATATATCAATTTTTTTACAGTGTTTCTATTTTATTTTTGGAGATTTTCTACTTTTTTTGTCTCAATAAAATTATCCTGTTTGGAATATTTTGCTAATTTTGAGGGTAAGAAGAAAAGGAGAGGGAGAAATGCCCATAAAACCATAGATTATTTTTTATGGAAGATGAGATGGTCCCCATTTGCATTTACAGCTTTACAAGGATTGTAGCACTAGGCTCTTTTTCTTTTTTTGATGGAAATGCTTAATCTGAGCTCAATGGGCCATAATAATTGCCTGTTTCTTCCAGTAGAAATAAACCCACTTGTATGTGACACTTGAAACCTTAACTCTGCTTAGTATTACGCACAGAATTGTAGACATTCCTTCACCCAAATATATTTATGACAGCAGTGCTAGTCGATATACGATACCAAGCCAAGGGCATCTGAGAATAAATCAGTCCCTCTAGCTACTGCTATAGCACAATAACTGATGGTACTAATAAAACCCCATGAAATTAAAATTCCATGCATGCAAACACACATACCTAGCTAAGAGAAACCCGAAGCTCTCTGTTCCGGAAAAATTTGCATATGCATAGACATATACACTCCGTACCCCTTTGTATTAGTAACACAACGTATGCAAAAGGTCTATAGGTTTTCAGCACTGTATCATCTCATTAGACTCTCTTCAACATTTGGGGGCTTTCAGGAGTCAGATGTAGAAAAAAAATGTAAGCAGCTCAGAAGAAGAGGATGGTCCCAGTTACTCCTTGAGGAAGAAATATTCTTGATTTTATGTTTGAAAGCCTCTTGATGATGCTGTAAGTCACCACCGAAGGCTCTGAAAACCCCACTTCCAGTTCAAATCATCCTATATGTTTATGCAGTTACTGATATTTTTCATGAGTCTTCTGTGTTTGAGCACCTCGGGCTCTACTTCGTGGCACTGTGAGCTCTTGGGAGGGACATTGTTTCTTCATTTGTTTTGGGTTTTCACGTGAAGTACTGAGAAGCCATTTTAAATTAATATACAACATTATTTATACGTTTATGTACAAGCCCATACTCTTTCCACATTTTAAATAACTTGAAGCATCATTTCTTCTGAATTCTGTAGGGCAATGAAATAATGAAAACTAATATGTAATAAAATGGTGCAAGGGAAGTGACTGTTTCCACATGATAGACACCAGACGGCAGTGTATGGTGTATCTCCTTGTGTAGCACAGCATTTTTGTGCAACATGGCAAGGAAAAAACGTAAGCATTTAATTTTTGAGAGAAGACTTTTACAGTCAGATGAGTATCTAATAAGAGAAAACACTGATTGACGGATTTTGCAAATACTATGAAATGGTATGGACTGTCTCATAGTATCTAGTGAAATACAACTAGTGTGATGGTGATGGAGTAATCTGTGGTTTTATTTCAGCTGTTTAATCTCTGTATGAATGAGGAGAAATATGAGACCTTAATCCAATAAATAAGCAATTACTAACTGTGAAGTTGTATTTGGGTAAAAGCACTGTGACTGTGATCAGTGCCAAGTCTTTCGCATCTGACTCTCATGCTCCACAGTTCGTATGTAGGTATTGACTGTAAACCCTTTCCTAATGAAAACAGGCATATTGTTACAATTCAGGTAATCATATTTGCATTGTCCTTTTTGAGGTGGAAGAAGAAAGACAAAAATGTTGAAGGGCCCTTCCTGGAACTACTGTTAGAGTAGGCGTCTTAAGCTGCACAGAAAATCATGGATAAGTAATTCCGGTATGACTGCTCACTGGAAAGAGGATGGCTTTATATACACTTTTTTCAGAACACAGGCTAAGTCTATTTACTACAAATGTTTGTTTATGGTAAAACAGCTAGAATATAAGAGACTTCAGCTGTTCACTTGCTATCTTTCAACCACTGGGACTGTGCTCCATTTCAAATGACCTTCTCAATCCTGAAAGTATTTTGAATTTGTAAATGAAATACTTGGGAATGTTGTACTGTAACAAAAATAATTTTTCTTTTACATTTTAAGCAGAGTCTTTCTGTAAATAACCCTGTCACCATCATACTGTTCTCTTTGCCCCATCACCTAAACTGTTTCTTTAAAATGACACTTAAAAAAACTGGCATTAAAAAAACCTCCCCAGGTGGACTGCTGGTATTCCTTATCAATTTGAGTAATACTGTTGCCCTCTCAATCTCTCCATTGCATCCATAGATGGGTCCTATTTTCTRTTTGTGTTTCAGTTTCTTCAGAGCTAGGGCTTGCATGTCCTTATGAAGAGTGGGTGACTGATAAATACATTTAAAAGATCTTAAGTCTCGTGCCTGCCTACTGTTACTTAAAGAAAACAAAACGTTCTTCCCCATTCTATTCATGTTCATGAACTCACTGGAGAATGACACCAGCAGGTTGCGCAGTATTTCCAAAGGGTCTTTTTTTGTTTAAAATAATGGAGCCTGACAGCATGAGTGTCTTGTAAGACTGCTGTCTTATAAAAAGACCTCCAGTCTTGAAATATTGTTCAAGCTCTTTAAAAATTTTTCCTTGATGAAATCCTTTAAAGAGAATCAATATTTTAGGCATTCTTCCACTAAACTCTAGTATGTGAGAGTTTGACATAATGACACTCAACATATTGACCAGGTTCTTCATGCAGTCGTGAACTAAAAGAAATAAATAGTTCATTGCATATGGTTCAATCCAGAGACATAACGAAGTAAATTTAGGATTGAGAAGCACTGTATTTAAAATTGCAGGATGTGCACAAGGTTTGCTTCTAAGGTCTCTTGATCATTAATTAAATATGTTATGGCTTTCAGTTTTTCTTGTTTATCTGTACAGGTTTACATATTGTAAATGCATTATTTATGTTTTCCCTTAAGTGCTTAGTACTGCCAGGATGTTTCTCTTAAACTGGCACAGATAGCAAAAAAAGACAAAATGAGAGAGCGGATTTGGCACTGGTTAGCTGCACAGAAAGCCACTTGTGCCCAAATGAGCCTTTCCCAGATGTATTTTAATAAACTTGAACTGATAGAGAGATAGACAGATAGATGGCATCATTGTTTAAACTATGAAAAATATTTTTTCATTAAGGTAAGTTTGGTTTGTTTCATTTTTTCTTTTTAATCTCATCCTAATAATGCATTATCACTAAGCCTTGCTGCTTTTGTTCTGGAAAGCTTCTAGTATGAAAGGTGATGAGGGAGATATCTACATGGAAGTTCACTCTCYGAGGGAAGCCATCACTGAAATGGATTTTGTTATTACAGCTAAAACATACAGTTTGGAATCAACCATTTGCTGAACTTCGAACAAAGGAAATTGCTGCCATTGGTTTGTCCTTYGTATCGCCCCTGTTGTCTTCCTCCATTTCTTTCAGTAAACAGAACACCATGGATGTGGTGGTAGATTGAGTCAAAATATATTTTAAAATACAACTCTCACATTCATATGAAAGTTGTTTGTCTTAAAATAAATGTATGTTTTATTTGTTTTGCTGGCAGATGGTGTAGCAGTTGTTAAGACACAGTCGGCCTCTCCTGACTTGTACATCTTTGTTCTTATTCACTCTGCCTCTCTATTGTATTCTCCCACTGTTCCTAAATACTTCTTTTCAATCTTAACTAACGTTCAATGTTAAATAACATTTCCTGTTCTGGTCTCTGTGATGTTAGATATTTGTCAATTTTACATTTAAAATGACAGTAGCAGATAGCCTTATAGATGACGAATTAAAACACAGAATTAATTATCTGTTTAAATAGTCAATAACTATAACCCTTGCTCCACTCCACAAATATTTGATACACTTTTTTTTTTTTTTACACAAATTTTGCCTTTCTTCCATTCTGAAATTCCCCCCTCCCCACCGCCACCTTTGGTTTCCAAATACACAGTGTTATTGGAAGCTTGCATGTTTGTATTATTAGCGTACATGAAACCAGCTGTTCTGAGTCAGACCAGAGGTCTGCAAGTCTGAGATACCATCTTTATGCATGCCTATGGAAGATGGGAACAAAGCAAGTGCCTCCAGAATTTTCTTCCAGCCTCCAGGAACTTTGTGTGGCAAAGGTGGTGTCTGTGCGTTTAATAATCTTCTGTAAGTTTTTCTCTGACTTTTTTTTTTTTTTTTTTTTAAATCCACAGTATCTACTCCTTTATTTACACATTGTATGAAGAATCATCTTTTTCCTTAGTTTGGTTTGAACTGGCCACCTATTAATTTGTTGCCATCCAGTTGTTTTTTTGGGAGAGAGAAGCAGCAATCATTCTAGCTTTTCTATCTCCATGTTATTTATGATTTCATAGACACCTGCTCCCAGCCATCTCTTTTCCAGGCTGAAGTATTCTGCTCTTCCTACTTCTTCCTGTCTAGATATATTTCCTTGTCTTTAACCACCTTGTCACCTTTCTGTCTGAAGACAGAATGCCTGTAAATCTGTGCAGCTAATGTGAGGTCAGAGCCAAAAGTTTCATCCCATGGGGAAGAGGACAACACATTGTTTTGAAGGGTGATGTTAAAGGTACAATCTGAATATATTTTCCCCTATATCTAAATGGAAATAAAATAGTAAATACAAATTTCAGAAAGCCTTTCTAAAAGACTCTCTACAATCATCTCARAAGAGCCTAAACTAATACCATAGAGTAGTTTGCAGCTGCTGTGGAATAAACAAAGTATCTTCATAGTTTACCTAAACATTCAATCAGCATGTCCAGGCTCAGCAATGTGATATGGCGGATGAAATGGGAACAACTGTAAATCTCTATTTATGTATTTTATCAGAGAGAGTAAACTTGTAAGCTATGTATGGCTGTGCACTACAAAGGTAAGAAAATCGGAGGATAAACACATTACAGATGAGATGGAAGGATTATCTAATTCCATATCCCATGGCTGTGAAGCAAATGTAAATCTGATGGGTTTTGTTTCTTAAGTAACAAAACAATTTACGGCAGCATTTTGAATAACCCTTATCCTCCTGTTGATTTCTATGCTGAACATCTTTTCTACATGATTACAGTTTTGGCTTCTTCTGAAGCTTTTAAAATTATTATTACTACTACTACTGAAGTATTAGTAGTACTTAATAACTACAAAGATTACAGTTCTACTGTGTTCTGCAGACAAGTTATGAAAAGTACCCCTGTTGCAAAAGTTATGTTCTCTAGGCATCTGACTGGAGAAAACAGGTGAATTTGACAGGAGATGCAAAAGAAAGTTTGAGAAGACTATGTTGAATTAAATAAAAAGCAATCACAATATTCCAGCGTTCTGTAATGCATTGCATGTTCTATTATGTTCTCCTTTTTTTCCTTTGTTTTCTTCAATTAATCTCCATGTTGTTTGTTCAGTTTTCTTTTTCTTTTTTAATGCCTAAAGAGTACCCTAAGAAATACTGGAATTAATGGTAGAGGTTGAACATTTCTTCTAGAAAAATAGTTGGTACATCTAGAACATAAATTGTAGAATGCAAGACTGGCAGCCTTATCCAAAGCAGCTGATCAGTGAAATATTATAAAGACAAATCATTCTGGATGTTGTTCAATTTGCTAAGTGGAGCTCATGTGCTGTTAGTTTGGCAAATGACTTTAGCCATTTCTTTGTGCACCCATTTATCTGTGAAAAAAAACATAGTGATATCTGTCTTATGTTATGAATGCGCAGGACAAAACTGAATAAGGTAGTAGTAGTGTTGTTATGTTTATAGAATACAGCCTACAAACCGTCAGAGAGTGGGTAACTTTAGATGGTTATGATTTTAAAGTTGTTTGTTTTAACGTGTGTAGGACTGTTGTCTAAAACAACTATTCACGTTTCAACTCATATTTGTTTCTGAAAATTGGAGTTAAAATCTCTGGTGTGGAGGCTTACACAGAGTAAAACCTAAATAATAATAGTAAAAAATCCCAACAACAAACAAAACAAACAAAAAAAACCCAAACTCAGTTCAAACTTGGACTAGATGATCATTGTAGGTCCCGTCCAACTGAAATATTCTATTCTATTTTATATTTTTTAGACAAGGTGAATAGATGCATCTAGAGCAGTTTCAGATCTAAAATTAACTCTTGAGACTTACGTAAGTACACTTATAATGCAGACTAATACAACCTTAAAGTAATTGATAAATGGTGTGAAGGCATGAACTTTGAAAAATGGAATCACTAGTCTGCAAGAGATAGTCACTTTAGCTGTACTTAAATTTTACTCTTTAGGGGAAGATTGTAAATAGACCTATGCTGAATTCCTTTACCTTTTGTTCCCTGCTAGAGAATTTTAAGAAACTTATTAGAAGAGCATTTTTTGCTGTTAGATTTGTATTTTTGTACAGGGACTTCGTTGTAAAATTTCTGCTATATATATAGAAGGTTTAGCTTGTAACTTATTTATTAGGACTTATTTTTCTGTGTTGAAAAACGGGCTGGCAGTTTTATTCTTTTGTAAGTAACCTAACTTTGCCTGAGAAGTTCCCCTTTTTCATCATCACAACAGAGTAAAAATATCTCGTACAAATGGGTATTAGTTCATATTTTAACTTTTTGTAAGTGCGAAGTAGTGAAAAGCATACTCTGAACCTCTGAAAATATCCTTAAAAAACATTGCATCAGATTTCTTTTTCATGCTTTGTGAATTGTGTTTGCCACGTACATTAATTACAGAAATGGCAGTGATTACACTTTAACGCTAATGATATTCACTAATGATTCTAAAAGTATTCTAAACATACCTTATTTTCAAAACAAAACAAAACCAAAGAACAACCAAGCAAAAAAAACCTCTCACCACAGGTTGGACAAATCAACATCTGAGTGCCTTCCTGAGCACCTGAGCAAAGTTTTTGAAGTTTTGTTCAAGAGGTCCTGGTGGCAGGATTGAGTTAGAAACCAGGGACCTAGAAAGCAAACTAGGAACTGGGTGTTTCAGTGCTGCTCTTCAGTTTCTTGAGCTCTTTCTAGAGGAGCCCCTTTCTTTTTGGCAGAGTGGTGACTTCACAAATTGTGCTGCCATTCACAGATGACTCACATCTGCTGTTACTTGGTACTGAGGTCTTGCTCAGCAACCAGCTCTCAAACTCTAAGAGTGTTTCTCATAAACCTGGCAGAACATAAAGACAGCAGTATGGAAAAAAATATGCATTGGAATCAAGTCTTCTTCAGTTATTTTTATACCAGATGAGAACTGGAAGTTGTCATAGGAATAGTTTTATCACTTCTTGAAGCTTCTATATCTTTATTTCTAAGGTGTGCTGTGAATATATCATGGTATCTTAGTAGTGGGATATTCCGAAATAAAACACAGACTTGTAATAGAACAGAAAAAGGGGAAAGCTTCATCCTGAACTGAACTGCCAATGAGATCTTTAAAATCTGAAAAATGCTTTTGTACTTCAGACTTGTGGTGGGTTCTGGTCAATTTCCTTTTGACCTCTGTAAATTTTAAAATAATAAGTGAAAAAATAGTAATTGTTTGCAGTAATGATTCTATCTAGGTCCACAATACAATATTGTGTTTAGACTCATGGCTGTGCTTCCAATATTTATTTGTGTAAGATATGTAGACCTAGCAGCTTTGTTGTGGCAAGAATGCTATGCTTTCAAAGTTTTTTGTTTTGTTGGTTTTTTTTTTTCCCTTTTCTTTTTTCCTCTTATAGAGTTCAAAGCAACAGATGAGTTGTGAAAGAGAACAACTAAGGGTAAGTGCAATGATATGCAAAATGTTCTGTTTCTTTAAAACATAAGCAGAATCTAATTTGTGCTATTGACAGATGGATTACTTTATTTAAGAGGAACATATTTAGCTCATTTGTTGCTTGTTGGTAAATATTGTACATATCTCAATATAAAACAGTTACAGTAGATACAGGGCTTTCTTTCATAATTTAGTGAGATTCGACAGTAAATACCTCTTTACAGGAGCTCTCTTGACACTCAGTGTGCTCTTCCTATGCACCATGTGAAGATTTAGTAGTGGTAAAGGTCACTATGTTTCTCAGACTTTCTCCACTACCAGATTGTTTCAAACAAGAAGACACTATTCTTTGGATTTTTTTATAGTATGTGTGCTTTCAGAAAGAAATCAGTGYTAAGAATGTGAGGGAACTGGCAGAAAAGGTCCAAGTATTTTAGTGTGTATATTGGTTGYGTACAATCTGTAAACAAGATGGAGTTCCTGAACCCAGGTTGCTGACCTTTATTTTGTTTTCCCCTTTTCCTATGTTAAAGTGACAGTGTTTTAAACAGGTTTTAGTCCCTGCTCCCTTTAAATGCTACATATGCTACATACCTCTGCAGATGCTTTTTCATCACAAGTATTTCCTTGTTTAACTGATTGATTCTAGTATTTGTTTGGAAAGGCATAAGAGTTTTCATTAATTAAAAAAAAAAAAGCTTTTGGGTCATCCAAGTGTTGCTTAATAGACCTACACTTATTGATACCACATGATGGGTATTTTCTTGAAATCCCATATGCAAGTAGAGAGGGAGAGGCAGGCCTGAAGGAAGTGTAAGTTTTTATGCAAAAAAAAAAAGCAGCATTTTTTTGTTTGYAGTTCACTAAGCATCAGCAGTGCCTGCATGACTTGCAAGTATAAAGAATATACTCTAGTCTTAAAGCAAGTTGTGCAGTGTTCTTAAACATTCATCCATTCATTAGATTAACTTCATCAACATATCTAGATGCTTCAGCTGGTCTTCACCATATTTGCAATGGGACTTTCGGTAAACAAGTTATGCAAGAATGATGCATCACATATTGTCCTTGATTCTTTTCTTGCTGATATGTGACTGCATTGCTATTGTACTGAAGCTGAAGTGACARAGCTTTGTTTTATCAGTAGTAATGCCTCAACAGAGCAGCTGTCAAAGTTAAAATATTGCAATAGTGCCTGAAGGACAATCTTTTCAAGAGGTAGCAGTGCTACGAGAACAAAGAAAGTTTTCATTTGGTTTTATTGTTTTTACTAAGTTTTCTCCTTTGAATGAGGAAAAACATTGTTTTGAAATATAATGGAAGGAGACCCCCAGCTCTTTCTTCAAGTAAATATGTGTGATTTTTCTAAGTAGTGGATAAAATGTGATGCAGTGATACTTTAATGTATCTTTCTATTCCAGTATTACACATTTACATCTAACAATGAGTTCAGTGCTTACGATGCCTTTGTGTCATATCAAAATGTGACTTTTCATGACAGCTTAGGAAAAAACCACATCTCTAACCTACTAAGATTTAGGTACATCTCCTTCCACTACTGCTGTGATGATCCTGTTACATGAAATACTGTTACCGGTTGTCCTGGTTTCAGCTGGGATAGAGTTAATTTTCTTTCTAGTAGCTGGTATAGTGCTGTGTTTTGGATTTAGCATGAGAATAATGTTGATAACACGCTGATGTTTTAGTTGTTGCTAAGCAGTGCTTATACTAAGTCAAGGACTTTTCAGCTTCCCATGCTCTGCCAGTGAGGAGGTGCACAAGAAGCTGGGAGGGAGCATAGCCAGGACCGCTAACCCAAACTGGCCAAAGCGGTATTCCATACCATATGATGTCATGCTCAATATATAAACTGGGGGGAGTTAGGCAGGGGGGCAGCGATTGCTGCTTGGGGACTGGCTGGGCATCAGTTGGCAGGTGGTGAGCAGTTGCATCACTTGTTTTTCCTGGGTTTTGTTTCTCTCTCTCTTTTTTGTTGTTTTCCTTTTCATTACAATTTTTTATTATTATTTTATTTTATTTCAATCATTAAACTCTTCTCATCTCAACCATGAGTTTTCTTACTTTTGCCCTTCCGATTCTCTCCCCCATCCCACCAGGATGGGGGGAGGGCGAGTGAGCAGCTGTGTGGTGCTTGGTTGCCGACTGGGGTTAAACCACGACATCAGTGTAAACTCTGTTCCTGAGGCTGGGATGCAATGAAAGCAGTACACCACCCCACAAAGTTAGAGAGTTAGAGCTTGTGGCTGTAGTACAAAAAGTATAGCCACCAAGAAGTCTCACACAGATACACCGAGAGCAACAATTACAGTGCTGAGCATGGTAGAGCTGTTCCTTTCCCCTGCCTGGTCTTCAAACACCCAAAGCTTTACCAGTGCCCAGAATCTATTCTAGTTTACAACAGCTCATCTGCTGTAACAAAAGGTCACAATGAGATTTCAATATAGTGGGTGATGTTTTGGTCATAGTTCAGTGCTGGCAGCTTTGACCCTCCTTAGTCATGCTTGCCAACAGCCCCCTGCTGCCAGGTTCTGCACCTTCAACACTCTCAGGGTGTAACTTGACCATTCTGTCACTTTTAGGTTGGCTCCCTAACTGAGCAGTGCTGTTAAAGAAATGTTTAATTGGCTGAGTTAAATCTTGCAGGCCTGCAAGATTTTCTTTTCGGGTTTGTGACCTACCATGAATACTTGGATGTGAGGCAGTCTCTTCACAACAAAACATTGTTTCATCCCAACTGGAAGAATTGAAATATAACAAGAGAACAGGATTAAAACAACAAAATGCCAACATCTATTTGTGTTTGTTAAACTGAGTTAAAACTAGATTATCCTTAGATCATCTAATAATATAATAAGAAAGACATATTATCTCCCACCTTCCTTGCTAGGTCTAAGATGACAATGTGTCTGCCACTTTTTTTTTGATTCCCTAGTCATGCCTTAGTCTACAAGTCCTGAAGAAGTTCCAAAAGAAAGGCACTTCAAGAAAGGCTTGTTTAAAGCATAATAGTGCAAATAAATAATTAGACATTGTGTGGCTATAGAAAGAAATATCCAAGTCTTACTATAATCATTTATTCAGACATTTCTCACCTCTTATCTGTTTCATTGGTTTTTAAATTCTAAATGCAAAGCAGAGACTCACTGTTCTGGAATAAAGCATTTAGAGTAATGAAACTCTTACTCATATTGGAGCCTCTGGCCGCTATACATTATATATACAATGAATGATAATTCTAATAATTAAGGAAGTCTCTGTATTTTAACCCTTTTCTGCTGAAGCTTTGAAAATGACAGTGACCACAGGTTGGTAACTTATTTGCCTTGGTAACCTGGTGGAATTCCCAGCTAGACATTAATGTTTATACCTGAATTATTTAAATGAGAATTCATAGAGAAAGCTATGGGAATTTTATCTCTAGCACAGCTGGGGTTTTTTTGTGGTGTTTTTTTTGTTGGGTTTTTTTTGTTTTTGTTTTGTTTTTGTTTTTTTCATTTGGATATATAACACAAGCTGACTTTGGCATATTTCCATCCTATTTAAAATAAAAAAAAAAAGAAAGCATTAATGCCATTTTTTAAGTTTTCCTTTCTCTTGGAAAAGATTTTCATTACCGTGTGCTGCCTTGAATATTAATTTTTTTCATGTTTCTCTAATTTCTTTTTGCTTTCTAATCATTAAATCAATTTGTACTAAAAAACTTATGTGTCTTTAAACACTGCTCTTCGTCAGTATTTCTTTTAAAGACAATAATGATACTGTTTAGTCCTCCTCATTCTGTTTTGTGTTCTCCAATCCTGATTTATAAATCCTTTCTTGGACAGACACACCCTATCCTCTTCTCTGACTCTTTCCTACTGCCACTTGCTGTTTTATGAGTCGCTGTGTAGACCTTAATGTAATTGTCATTCTGATGCATTACAAATGACCTGTAAAGACACAGAACTTGCAGCTTGCTCAAAATCATTTAAAAACAGTTTTCTTCTCATATTTGGGTCTGAAAAACAGACTTTGAAACATGAATGATACAGGTTATTTAAGGCTATGAAGAAAATCAGGATACTAGCCCTAGGTAGAAATAAGCTGTAGTACATAAAGCTATAAAAAAGTGTAGCGACAGCCTCAGAAGTCTGTCTACTGCTTCCAATGAACCTTCCTTACTGTTTTGACTTTAACCTGGGATTTTTTTTTTATTATCATAGCCTAAGGACATTATTTAAACTTATAGGCTAACTTTAACCTTACCTTACCCAACCTTCCTTTCAACTAAGAAATTATTATTTTGCATTATCAACTCAACGTAATTGTTTAAAGTGAACTTCTGTGTCTGTATTTACATGCATGAGTTTTGCTATATAAGCTAATGCTTTTGGTCCTTATGCAGCAATACTTGCTGAGCTCTCTAAGGTGGGCAGAGAGCAATTTTAAACTCTAATGTTAGGAGGGTTTATAAATGTTCCTGTGAATACCAATGAGGTCTAATGGTAAACGGTGTGATTAACTTCCTTGATCTGAAATTTAAAGTGACCTAGTTGTTGCTCTAATTAACAGCTTCTTTCACATGCACTTATTATTAAGATGCATTATATGCAGCCAGAGTTCCTTCTCTGGTCTGAAATATGGGAAGGGCAGGATCTTACTATCATCTTGTATTTAATATCAACTTATATTTTTTATAGTACTCTAATTTTCACGGAGACAAAAGGAAGTTTTGCATTCAGTATCGTTCTATTTGTCTTGTCTTTTATATGGTAAATGAAATAAGCTGTGACGTGCAGCCAAAAATATATTAAAGTTATGTAAAGTTATGCCAGGCAGAGGGAGAACAAAAGCAAATGCATTTATGTCCAGCATAATTTTTAAGCAGCCATAATCCTGCAATATTTAGCTTGCTTTGTGTCTTTGTTCAGTGCATTAATTCATCAGGTTGTAAGGTGCTTAGCTGTGTAGATGGGTTTTTTTGGAAACTTTTTAAAGAAATTTTTTTAAGCTAGTCATTGTGGTATTAGCTTTCTCCAGTGATCTAAGAATAATCCACTGATAATTTTTATGTACAATGTTCCTTTTATGCACTAAGGAGGTAAATTGTGATTCAGTGGCAGATCCTAATTTTTTAATCAGTTTGAGTTGTGAGGGAAAAAAAAAAATAAAACAACTGGAGAGAGGAAGAGAATCAGAGTGGAAGTGATTTGTGAAGTAGATACTATTTTTGAGCATTTTCTGAAATAATTTACTATGGTGATAGCATGGCAGAACTTATGTGGTGGCTGGCCAAAGAACCTGTGCTTTCAATCTCTACCTCTTCTCACACTGGTCTGGGGAAAAGGAAAGGTATATAAGCTTGTTACATCAGGCAGTGATGTCTTATCTTGTTACCAGAAAGCAACACAGTAATTCATAGCATTTCTGCAAAACTGGGCAGCTAGTTCTGGCCATTAATAAAAATTCCACTGTTTTTCTTTTCCTTCTGAAAATCTCTTGGTATGCATTTGCAAACAATGTATGTGTATTTTGCCTGGAAGAGTAATCTGGAACAACCTAGTATTATACATCACTCTCTTAAAGGAAAAAGGGTTAAAAGGGGAGAAGCTAAGATATGCTAGTAGAGTTGGATCAATCCAATGTGTGTTCACCACTCATCTTTTTCTTAGGAATTCACGTAGGCTATGTTGCATTTGACATGCTAGACAAGTGGCTTAAAATGATCCTTCTTTAATTTCTGTAGTTGTTTTTGCAGTGAGCTATATGTGTCATCATCCATGTAGGTGTACGGTGAAGATACAGATAGGTGAGATTAATAAGAAGGTATCGTATTTTTGGTTCCTGGTCTGTATTACACATTGACATGGAATGAAATTGGAGTAATCTCACTCACCATCTTACAAACTACATTCCCAGTGGTTCCATAAAGAGTAATTCACAGCATAGTTTGGAAAAAAATTATTGGAACTAAGATCTAAAGAAGAATAAAAGGATTGTAAATAGTCCACCAAACTTTTGGGGAGGGGGGTTAATTGTAGGGATGTGATTTCATGTAAATTTTCATCTAGCTTGAAATTAATGTGTGCAAAAAAAGGCAACCAAAGAAACATGGTAAAATTGATTTCAGTCCTGCTGGCAGTTCTGGTATACTTTAGGAGCCTTCCTAAGCATAGTTAACTTTCTTAAGATAACACTGGCCTCCAATCTGTTGTTTAATAACCATGGTGGTTATTAAAAAAGGTAACAATGGCTAGGTAATGAAAATTGTTATGGTTCATGTTTAAAGTGACATAGCTTCTCACTGTGAGGATGCTGTTATCGTCTTAAAATGCTAACTGCTAATAATATGCTCCTTTGATCAAAAGAAGAAAGAATGTTTGCAGCACCTCCCTTTGTTGAATAGTGATGGTGCCACTCACTTCAGGTTTCTTTAAATTCTTTCAGGAATAGTAAAGAAGCCTTTAGGTATTTTCTGTGTGTCTGCTGCTGATGGAATGCCATTCTGAAAACCTTCCAGTCCTTTCCTGATGTTGTTTTGGCATCTCTCTCTGAGAACAGTAGGTGGAGGATTTTCTGTTGTTCAAGTGCCACTTTCTCTTGAATTCAGCTTTCATTTTTTGCACAGTCAAGTATTCTCGGTATGGTGCTTAGTAATATCTGAAACTGAAGAGTTACAGTAATATTTGGTGAGGCTGAAGTAATGTTTTCAGTAACTACCTGTCCATTTAGTGTGACAGACAGATTCTGTCTAGAGCTGCAGCACACTGTATGGAATTCAGCAGCTACTTGATGTATATTTGAAGTCATGTTTGTATACAGACGGTCGAGGATAGGGATTTGATTCGTGAGGCCGTTCACTAAACGTAATCAAGGTTCAGGAAGTGGCAAACTTCTGAAGGGATAGAACAAAATAGATTTAGATAGCATGAAGTACTGAACCAGTACCCAACATTAATTCAGTATCGTGGTGCTCTCTTTCTCCTGCTACAAAAACATTAGCAATACGCAGTACTGGATCCACACTGTATTTGGGAACAGCTTTTGCACTCAGAACAGCAACTTTTGGTACAGACTTTCTGMAATGACTGCATACAGCTTCTTTTGCAGAACACTCACTGTGATCGGTGATGCTGTCCCAGAAAAGAAGAAAGATTTTCTTGCTTATTTCGTATTTGTTGAGAGGGAGCTCTTTTTTCACGTAGCTTTTATAACTTCTCTTTGATCATCTTGAAACCAGACCTTTAAGCACACAGCTTTAACAGTGCTTATACTATCTTGACTTCTTATTTCAACCTCTACTGTTGCTTAGTGAATTTGACTAGCAAAGATCATAGTYGTCTTTAATGTCACACCTAATTCAAGCAGGAAACACTGTCTAGTTTACAGCGCGATTTTGGGGTTTTTTTTTGGTTGGTTGGTTGGTTTGCTTTTTTGCGGGTTTTGTTTTTTTTCCCAGGGTGTTTCCACAAGGCCTTTCTGGCTTGGGTGAGGGTTGTGTGGTTTTGGCTGGGTGGTAGTGGTGGCTCGTACTATTTTTTTTTTTTTTTTTTTTTACTGGGGTCAAGTGAAGAACCTGAAAAAGCTTTTCAGTTGCGGGTAGATGGGCTGGATTTTTAACATAATCTTTGGTCCTTCTGCATGGTGGATTTCTATTCTTATTTACTCATGTATCAAATAACTTGACTAGGCAACTAGATTTTTAAAGGGAACAAGACAGGCATTGAGTGTATTATAATAACTGAAAGAAATAATTTACATCAACAATCCAAATGATACAGTGTTATAAAGATGTATATTCATTGGGCCACACTGACTCCTTGGACCAGTATTGTTTAAAGTAGAGAGAATGAAGGAATTTTGATTTTAATATGGACATCATGTTCTAGTATTGATGGTAATGATGTTTTTATATTATGTAAAATCTGTCTAAACCTTACTTGTTTAAACTGGTCAGGTTTACTTCTCTACTAAACCATTTAATTATGCTTTTTTAAGTAGCTGCCAAAATTTTTCAAAGCAGCARAGTTACAAGGAGAAATAAGTCAATCCTAAACAAAAATGCAGACGCACACATCAATATTGATATGTATATATACGTACAAACACAGATATCTATATTATATATATAAAATATAGTTGAAGGATCCAGTCCTACAGACTTGTAGTTGACATGCGACAGAGCATATACACCATACTGTTTACATAAAGGGTGAAATCTTGGCTTCAGATAGGCCAGGATTTTAGAGGAAGTGTGTACTTATTCTTAAAGTAAGAGAACATGGATAGTAATTGTGTTCTGTTCTATTCCGCAGCAAAATCCCAAGTTGCACTGAAAGCCAAGTCTTTCTGTGTGTTCAACAGAAATGGTTTTCTTAGTACAGAATCCCAAGCAACTGTATATAATTTCCAGGAAGCAGGATAGAGAAATAAAAATATGCTATGCTAAACAAACAAAAATCATGTTTTATCAAGCTGACATTAGTTTTGAGCCATCTTCAAGTTCTGGACTCAAGCAGGAAGACAACTTCCTGTTGTTGGAAGACAAATGAAGATAAGTACAGAATTTTAAAAATACCTTTAGTTCTACTAATTTTTCTCCTCTTCACAAAGCCTTGCAGCAAAAATTTCTTTAGAAAAAACTATTAGCCAACATTTTCACACTCTTCACCATGTTTGCAGAAGCTGTTGGGACAGTAAGATCAGCAAACAAATATCCCTGCTACATATATCTGTTTGATGCTTTCCTAATGTATCCTAATGAAGAGCAGTCCTGGACAGCATAACCACTGCAGGAGCCTCATCAGTTTGGAAACTGGTATATTTAAACATCAAAGCCTGAATTGTATCTTCTGTTTTTTTAGACTGAAATAAACTCCCACAACATGTTGCTGTGCTAAGAACAGAAGTATGAATTGCTCGGAATCCCACCTCTGCAGTCTTGAGAAACAGCTACCTAGCTTTGGAAAAAGTTATTTTAAAAAAGAGAATAGAAGGCCATAATCTGTCATTGTTATTTACATTTGGGATTTATTTTACCCCTTTATTTGTCCTGTTCATTTAAATGGGGTGAAAATATTTCTGTGAAAGCAAATAGACATATGCATGTTGAGACGTTATTGCAAAGTCATTAGTTTTAACTACCTTCATATTATAAAGTCTCTTTATTAATATTTAAGTGAAATTGACAAAGCCCCACATAATAGGTGGAGAAAATATGAATGTAAATACATAAAGTGTAAGTATGAATGAAGATATGTCAAGTACATGCTAGTTGTACCTGGAGAGAAAAAAGTCTGTCCTACTGCTTGTTTATAAAACCTTGATAATCTCCCCAAAAATACAGAGCAGGTGGATTTTTTTTTTGAATGTATTTAATCTGTACCAAGATGGAAAAGCTTGTTTGTCAAGTTACACTGGCAGTTCATCAGTAGAGCAACATGTGACAATTATGTCGATACATGTGGACTGCCCATAGAAAAAAACATTCTAAGTCAAACTAAAAATTAAAAGTGGAAATAACAGCCGTAAGGAACTGATGATGAAATCCCTGCAAATCACCATCCTAATATGCCCAGTCTCTGTCACTGAAGTGCGATAACTCCCTTGCTCAACRTATGGAATATATGCTTGAGAGAGATCTTGTGTTTTAGATGCCACAGTCTTCCAAGAGGAAAAAGAGAATAAAACCAAAACAGTTGGTAGGTCCTAAAAGATCACAGTGAGATCATACTCATACTATTTAATATCTTCATCAATGACATAGTGGGATTGTGCACCCTCAGCAATTTTGTGGACAACACCAAGCTGAGTGGTGCTGTTGATACACTAGAGGGAAGGGATGCCATCCAGAGGGACCTTGACAGGCTTGAGGAGTGGGGCCAGGTGAACCTTGCAAAGTTCAACAAGGCCAAGTGCAAGGTCCTGCACCTGGGTTGGGGCAATCACCAGTATCAGTACAGACTTGGGGATGAATTGATTGAGAGATGGAAGAAATAGTTAGTGGATATTTTTACATTTATAGCATGATATCTAGAGGATCTATTYTATAAACCAGGAAGTTGAGAAAGTTAAAAATGCTTTGCTGATTTGCAACATCTTTGTTGTTTCTCACCCCTGGGAGAAGCTGACCTTGACTTAGGAATGTTTTTTTTCCCCCCACATCTATTTGCTGTTGTGTATTCTGAAGCTTTGATCACCTCTGTTACCTTTAAAGACAGTATGGCTTAGACAGGGGGAGGGAGATATAAAAACCAAGTACATCCTATCACGGGCATTTTTCATGCTCCACGAATATTGGCAATTTAAGCCCTTATGTAAAGGGTGGCTACAGATGTATTCTAAATATGTAATCAAATGCCATGTAGACTGTTATTCCATAGGTAATGGGCAAAAATACAGATATACTCTGCGCTCACAGGTTCACTGGGGCAATTTATAGCATTTCTCCTTCATACAGTAGTTGTCTCTTCCTTTGGATTCTTAAGATCTCTTGAGTACAATGCTGAAAGTAAAAAAGTGGCCTTCATCTGTAGGTCACTTTCATACCTGATAGCAGCTGCCCTCCAAAGATCACATAATTAATAGTTTTATTACCTTGATTTAGTCATTTCCTTTGGTTGGTTTTCCCTACATGCTACAGATTACTTCGTATGCTATCAGCTCATTTCTCCTTTTTTTCCCATTCTCTAAACTACTGCTTTCTACAACTGTTTTCATCATTGTTAAAAATCGTGTATATAGCACCATAAATTACAGGTACTTTACAAGCACAGAGTAAGATACTGCCTTTGCCCCAAATAGTTTATGGTTCAGATACATCCTTGATTTCTGGTGTACCTTTTTTACTTAACAGAGTGGCCTGGGAATTTTAAGGTAGATTGCGTTAATCTCTTATTTTATTCCCACAATTTTTCATGATCAAATGATGGCAATCACAACTGTATGCCTCAATTTATGTGCTAAGTAGCAATCATTTGTTTGCTACTTAGCATGAARGTATTGTAAACACTTCTGCGTACCAATAATTCCAGGCACACATTTTTGTGCATATATGTTTGCATCTAAAAGCTGCAGGTACTGGAAAAAAATCCAGACTTTTGGTCATTTAGCTCTCCCTGCCCGCGTTCCTTTTTTCTTGATATGGTAACTTTTTTTTTTTTTTGTAATGAAAACTCCCAGGCATTTTCATGTGATATTGCCACAGTGCCCAAGTAAAAACCCGAGAGCATGTTCTGTAATGATGCCTTTGAAAAGGTAGGGGGGGTTTTTTGAGTTTGGCTCCCAGTTCAAGGATACCTTATACCTGGTCTACAGACCTGCTTCCACTAAAATGCACTTTTAAAATCTGATTGTAGCTACCATTTAACTTGAAAATAATGAAAAATATTTTCTGATATTTGCCTGAAAAGTAGCAATCCAAAATACAGCAAAGGAATGTTACTGTAATTATTTACTATTCTTCCTTCACCTTTAAATACAGATTTAAAAAAAAATACCTGTAAATCTAGGAAAGACTATAAACTCACTTACCAACTTAATTTACCCTAAGCCCTTGAAATGTCCAGGTCTTGGGTGCTGGTCATCTTCCTAGTCGTATGCTCAGATGGAAATGTGGAGTCCAGTATAGGATTGTGGGGTTTTCTTTCAGTTATGATCATCTTGTATCCAGAGTATCTATTTTACAGGGAGAGACACAAAAATATTTTCAATGTTCATCAATGGCTAAAATATAATGAAACTTTTCTAAACTCATATATATACAAAATTTATAATTTTTTCACGTTGACATCAGAACAGAGCAATCATGGTGTGCTGACAAAGCCATGCAGTTCTTTCTTTTTTGAAAATAGTAAGCAATGCATACTATACAGTTTTCAGATTTAATGGCTGCAAAAAAATAATAGTTTCCATACTCCCTTCAGTACCTTAAAATTATGATACCTCTGACTGACCCAAAATAATAAAAAATGTTTTTTCACTGATTTCTTGTTTTGAAAAGATATTAGAGACTTATCCTAAATAATACATAATGGTATTAGGGTTACATTTAACTATCAGAAAGACTTTTACCATTTTTAGAGGACTGTGTGACTTACATGATACGAATTATGTAATGATATGAAAAACATTGGCTTTTATTTGTATCCACAGAAGTTTTCTGATGGTTTTTAACTTTCTCTCTATAATAAATATGTGCTCTTTTTAGGATGGAGAAGAAAAACCTATAAAGCTCACCAAAAATAACCCACTTGACCTCAAGGTAATAAACACATCACCTCACATTTCTTCTGAAATCTTAAACTTCAAGTTTATCTGTTGTTGCTGGATTTTTTTTCATTTCCCACTTTACTCTCTACAAGTATAGCGAGGAAATACTGGAAGATTACTATATAGACCAGAAATGATTTATGTAGATGAAACCAGAGGTGACATGAAAGGGCCATAGTGTTCATGAATCGGTGAACAGCAGTCAGTTCAAAAGACTGATAAAAATCATTATAAATAAATTCTACTAAAATGCTCCCGTGATAAATTCTTCATTGCATTAGTTAGATCTTCACTACCTCCCAGCTGCTGCTTTGTGCTCCTGATGGGACTGAACAGTCTCCTTCAGTAGCTACACACTTGAAGGACTGTGGAGAGAAAAATGGAACCACGTGGAAATTTTTGGGAGAAGGGTGAAGTGAAAACAAGTTTCTTTGCACAGCCTCCATGAGGAGTAATTGTGGGGAATGAGAAACTTGCTATGAAAAGGAGCTCCTCCACCAAAGCCAAAGCCCGACGATAACAGAGATGTCTGAAAACCTTAATAAAATCAGTCAACAGAGTTCTTTTATTCCCTTGCAAACAAAACCTCAGTAACCTACTATAATAACACAGTGATGTAGACTGAGATGCATTTAAAATAGAGTAATTAATGTTTGAAATTGTAAAAGCAAAAAAGTTTCTGGAAATCTTACTAACACTTCTGTAATTACTTATTTCAAAAGTTGTCCGTGACATGAGTGCTGTAGTTASTCAAGTTCTCATCAAAAATGTTTTGAGACTCTTTAAAAATTGTTAATAAATGAATGCATAGAAAACAGCATTGTAAAAATTACAGCTGAAGTGGTCACACAACTATCTTCTGAGTACTCATATTCAGAAGAGCAAAAATATATGGTGCATGTAGTCAGTGGTGTTAAAGATCTCACCTGGATATAGCCACATTGCCAGCTGTGAGGAGAAAGCTTCTTTGTTATTARTCATTCTCCCAGAAGACTGTCTAGGAACCATCAGCTGGAATCATTAAGTACAACTGGTCTGAAAACAGAATTTAATTTCTATTCCGTACACTATTCAGGTATTTCCCAGGATGTTGTCTTTCCTAATCTGAAGAATCAGAGAATCATAGAACAGCCCAGGTTGGAAGGGACCTTGAAAGATCATCTGGTCCAACCTTTAGAAAAGGTTGAAAGAAAAATGAAAAAAAAAAAAATCTCATTTTTTCAAAATGTTTAATGAAACCGTATTTCCACATTTGACTCAGAATTATCCAAGCTTTATTTTGAAAGCATTGGAAAACGCTGATGTTATTAAAAATAGAAAAAGGTTTATTAAGTATGCAACTGTAGTCATACTACAATTAATACAACAATATAATGTGGAGAAAACTCAGTTGAAACAAACAGTTTTGACATTATTACAGTAAATAGCAAAAGCAGATTTATGTTCCTGCATGTTTTTCTAAACTAAATTCCACACAAATGCTTGCCATGTTCCTTCATTGTTTATTTTGCTCTCTTGCTGAAACTAAAGCATGGTATTGATGCATTGCTCTGAACTTCYGATAGTGCATTATATGGAGCACTCAGTTGTATGGCTCGGCCTCTTGCCTGCTTAGGTTGGTGCTGGAGGCACAGGGAGTGCATGTTCGTTCCTTTGCCAGGTGGTGTATGGAATGTAAACAGTATTGGAACTTTTAACATAGAAATAGTCTTAAAAGATGTATCTTAGGCTAAGAAAATTTTAGCATATGTTTAATTAGGTGTTCACGCTCTCCGACTTGCATGTTTGAATATCCATAATCGTGGAAGAAAGACCTTAATTCAGAACATTTAGCTGATGTGGAGACTCACTCACTGTACAGAGAGCATGTGAGTTTAATGCTCAGAGGGAAACAATGCAAAATATCATCACTGAGCAGCCATATGGGCTTTTATGCAATCTGATACTGCAGTCCGGGAGTCTCTCTGCCTGTAAAGAATTGCATTAATGAGCTCTACTTGTTTACAATTTCCTTGTTTGAAGTACAGGTCATAATGGAAAACAAGCCTTGCTAGTTACCACTTTGCTCTGTATGTAGTATGTACTTTGGATACGTTAACTAAATAGAAACAGGGTATATGTTTCTGAACATTCTTTGCAGTTTTTCCGTATTGGCACATTAAATTTCCTATGTCAAAAAATCAAAGGATCTTTTGAAATGCTTTAATATTGTTTATTTGTAATGATCACTTTGCAAAGATACTGTGGTTTAGCAAGGTCTTGCTCAGTGAAAAGCAGTAAGACACTGTGATGCCTTTGATCAGCATTTTGCAATTTACTCTGTGTGTGGAGCCCAACTGAGACTAATGTAGTTCCAGAGAAAAGCGATAGTGATATTGTTACCTCAGGCTGTGGTCACAGAGACGCTGCTCCTTTTTCTTATGTGCATAGTTTTCTTTGAGGACAAAAGCAGCAGATGTTTGCTCTGCCACTTGCTGATGCTCTCTTTTAGTCCAACTCAAAGTATCAACAACCTTTTGTCATGGGGAGTGCTTCAGAATGGAGTAAGCTCCGGCTGCATCAAAATGTTGCCGCTGTGTTAGTGATTTGTCTATGATGAAAGATAGAACTGTAAACTGAAGAACAATCACTCCTTGTGACGCTACTGGAGAATTTCCCTTCTGAGGAAAAAAGTTAAATCTCAGTTTTCACACGTACCCAAAAGTGAGTATTTCCAGTCTATGCTACCAGAAGAATCTACGTTTTGATTTGGGAGTGAGATTATATTTCTAGAATTTCACTGYCTTCAGAATAGGGTGTAATTTGTTTTGTTTCAGTGTTGGTATATGTGCATTTGCTGTTGGAAATAGTTAACTTTCCATTTTGTTGCTGGGAAAGAAGTATCCAAGTGATGTGAACCATGAACCCCTTAGGAAAATAGAAAAATCATAGATTCAGAGCATCGCAGAGCACAAATTAAATATTTAGTGTACAGGCTGGATCCCTCCTAATGGAGAGTGTCTGAGGTAAGCATAGCATCTCTAATGTACAGTCAATTTAATAACTGAAAGAATGGGCAGCTAATGTAAGGAGACAATATGGTGAGTATTTTGGTATCATACAATTCTCTTCCTTTGTCTGAAARGTGGACTTTGTTAATTGTGAGAATGCATGGTCAGGGAATCCAACTTCACTTTGCTAAAGGAACTTCCGATCGTACCAGAAGGCAATGGGGTGGACTGAGGTATGCACAGGTTGKCTTGCTTATTGGCTAGTTTATTGGCCTTTTGGTGGCTGTGCAAGTGGGTATAGAATCAGAGGACTGACCTGTTTTGTAATGCTTGATACATGCAGGCAAAAGTATTCCAAATTTGACCTTTTGCAATGAGCTGCATACTCCCAAAATTTTTAAGACCAGGAAAAAAAATGGTTCCTACTATGGGGATGTTGGAAGGGGTATAGTGACCTAGTTATCATCTGCTAGCACTGTGGGGGAAGCAATGCAGAAGTCTGTTGTCTCACTGTGTTCCTTGGAGCAATGTTGTGTGCGTTTACCTGCAGTATGGATTTACAGCTACTTAACTATGCAGTACTACTGTAAATACAAGTACTTCTTTACAGGTAGTTGCGTGTTGCACTTAACTTTCTTTTAGAAATACCTGTTCTTCAAAAACAACCGCGTCCCGTTTAAAGAAATTCTAAATCTAGAGATGAATCTTTGTACTTTKAAGCATTCAGTGTGAACAAAACCAGACCATGGATAACTGCATGCAGATCCATTCACAGATACGTTGTACTCTGAGATGACAGGAAGACATTCCCTCTACCAGACTCCCAACGGGCACTCTTCATCTCATTTTGTCTCTTGATATTCCCTGGGTTCCCTCACATAGTTTGGACTGATGGGCAGAAGTTTCCCAATGTATTTGAAGTAATCTCAAAATAATTTGGCGTCACTTCTGAAAATCAGAACCATTTGGGCATACATGTGCATGTTAGTGCATTGCACATATTAAGAAAACACTGATGCAGCCTTAACTATTGTCTCACTGTTGATTTGTCTTTTATACACAAATGGTTCCAGTAAATGTCAAGGGTTTCTGGAAAAACATGGTCTGAGACCTATTAAAGGGGAATGTTCAGTGAGTCTCAAAGGTAGAAGCCAAAAAAAAAGAAAGAGCTATGGAGAATATATGCAGACATAAAGATGATGGAGAGAGTCCTAGAAGACACAAAATGAAAGGCAGGCAAAGATGCCCAAAGTGTTTTTTGTGGTCTGGAAGGCAGCCAAAGAGGCATTGATTTATTAAAGAGCAGCATCACAGCTTCCTTTTCTCGATGTGATGGTGCCATTAGAGCTCCTCAAGCAGTCTCCGATTTTCTTGAGAATAAGGAATAGGAATTTCAAACAAAACACCAAAATAACATTCTGAAGCCAGTTATTTCCCAGACCTATGCCACTGCCAGACCATCACTTCGGCTGTGTACCTGATTGGAGAATTCAGTATGTAAAGTATCTGCCGGGGATTGCACATATGAGTTCTCTGCTTATTAAACACAGCGCCTACTTATGTAAAAAGTGCCCTAGCAATTGTGCACATAGGTTTTTGCACTCTTCAGTCATAGAACCATACAATAGTTGGGGTTGGAAGGTACCTTTTAAAGGTCATCTAGTCCAAYCCCCCTGCCGTGGGCAGGGACATCTTCAACTAGATSAGGTTGCTCAGAGCCCCGTCCAACCTGACCTKGAATGTTTCCAGGGATGGGGCATCTACCACCTCTCTGGGCAACCTCTGCCAGTGTTTCACCACCCTCARCGTAAAAAATTTCTTCCTTGTATCTAGTCTAAATCTGCCCTCTTTTAGTTTAAAGCCATTCCCCCTTGTCCTGTCCCAACAGGCCCTGCTAAAAAGTTTGCCGCCATCTTTCTTATAAGCCCCCTTTAARTACTGAAAGGCTGCARTAAGGTCTCCCCGAAGCCTCCTCTTCTCCAGGCTGAACAACCCCAACTCCCTCAGCCTTTCTTCAYAGGARAGGCGTTCCATCCCCCTGATCATTTTTGTGCCCCTCCTCTGGACCYGCYCCAACAGGTCCGTGTCTTTCTTGTGCTGAGGGCTCCAGAGCTGGACGCAGTACTGCAGGTGGGGTCTCACCAGAGCAGAGCAGAGGGGCAGAATCCCCTCCCTCGACCTGCTGGCCACACTGCTTTTGATGCAGCCCAGGRTACGGTTGGCCTTCTGGGCTGCGAGCGCACRYTGCCGGCTCRTGTCCAGCTTCTCATCCACCAGTAGCCCCAAGTCCTTCTCGGCAGGGCTGCTCTCAATCCCTTCATCCCCCAGCCTGTATTGATACTGGGGGTTGCCCYGACYCASGWGCAGGACCTTGCACTTGGCCTTGTTGAACCTCATGAGGTTCACAGGGGCCCACTTCTCGAGCTTGCCCAGGTCCCTCTGGATGGCATCCCGTCCCTCAGGCATGTCAACTGCACCACTCAGCTTGGCGTCATCTGCAAACTTGCTGAGGGTGCACTCAATCCCATGACGTGGTATACAAAATCTAGCTTTAATGAGATGGGTAATCTAGAAATCGTGACTCACCAGTTAAAAGTGACATATTCAGCTGTTTTGTTAACTGAGTTAACTCAGTGCTGTTCTGGAGGACTGGTAATATACTGGGAGTGACTAGCACCTGTAGCATCATCTTTTTTTCTCTCTCTGTAGATATCTGAATTCTCTTATGTCATTTCTTTTCTCTTCCATATTTGCTCTCTGAATATCCATGTATTTTAGTTTTGTACTTTTCCATTTCCCCCCCCCTACAGTGCCTCGCTAAAATAATGCCTCCTATGGCTACTTGTTTGTCACTTCACATGCCTGGAGATGGGCAATACCTGCCTTCACCAGGACTTTGTTGTAGAGGCCTTTCTGATATTGTGAGGAAAACAGTGGAGATCCTGGGCAGCCTAATGGCAGGGCTAATTCTGGTGCTCTTCCCAAGAAGACAAGATTTCAGGTGGCAGAGGAGCATATTTTCGCCTTAGTGTCATGGCTGTTGTAACAGTGCTGCTGACATCAGCAGTGGTACTGTTGGCAGCCTCCGAGGAGGAGGCGTGCTCTTAGCACATGCTGCCCTGCAGATATGCCTGCCCTTCACCAAATCAAAACAATGATATAACTAACCCTCAGTTACTAGGCTGTTCTCACCTTGTTAAAAAACAAGTGTGACAAGGAGACAGACCATGGATTTGTTTTGTCAGATATATAGTCAGAAATAACAACTGATAGGTTTGCTGTGATAAGTTCTATATGATAGCTTTGCTGAAAGGTAGGCTGCTTCATGATTTACTGAACTATTATAAGTGATAAAACTGATCCATTTGTTATCATCCAGTGCATAAAGACTTCAGGATTTAAGGAGCCTGCACTAAATAACAAAGCAATTTATAAACTCATAAACTGAAAATTACAGGAAGTAGTTCTTAAGTCATTGGTAATAGCAACCTTTTATGATATTAGTGATGATTATCAAATGTTAACCCCTACTCCCCTTTTTAAAACAAAATCTTATCTTAGGGAAGTTGTAATTACTCAAAAATAAGGAAGTCATGGACATAACTTTGTATTAATTTATTGTACAAGCGAGGCAAGTTTTATTTAGTTATCTGGGTGTTGTCCCTCCCCCCAGCCCCATCAGGTCCTTACATCAACTGATGTGAACTGATTTATGCTTCTGCTAGCAGAAGCATGTTGGCTGATGTTAGCTGAGGAACAGTATTAGTTGGCTCTACTACTAGGTAAAAGATCTTTATCCAAAGCAAATTTGARTATTGTACCTTGAAAAGAGAATCTTCCTGTGTTTCAATAAACAGATAATAGTTCGCAATAGTTGGTTTCAGATTAGCCTGTCCTAAGGAGAATATAATTATGTATCCTACTGTGAAAATGGAAATACCCTGTACTGGATTTAAAAAAAAATGCATGATGATTGTAAGTTTTCTCTGTGTTCTCTTGAATCAAAGATTTTATGGGCAGTGGAAAGATGATGTTGACTAGAGCTAAGCAAACATTTGCCTGGAGATAATTTTTCTGATGACATTAGTCTCTTTTTCTGCTCAAGAGTATCCTGAATTATTTAATTAATTCATTCAATTATATTCAAYCAATATAAGTTCTCAAGAATAGATAAATTGAGAGCCACTTGTTACCAGTACTCAATATTTGATATCCAACTTGCTTTGTTCAAATGTGAATGATTACATGCTGAAACAGATTTGTTTCTTTTTGTTATCTGCATAAGCATAATCTCTAAAATCAAGATGAAGATTTGCAAAAACACCTGGGCATTATCTAGGAGAAGAAAATTGGAGGAAATTTAGTTAAAACAATGTTTTCTAATAGCCAGTAAATTCTGATCCCACTGTCCTTGTGTCAATTCTCTGGGAAAAGATTTTGTAAGCCTTTATTTTCCTTTCACAGACCTTATTATAAATAGTCAAGTCCATCATCATCCCGTAGTGACACCCTCCCTGATCAGGACTGAAGCTGGAGCCCAGTTGACAGCTTAAAACCAGGAGAAGAGTATGTGAGGTTTTCCTTGTCAGATCTATTGGCCGAGTCTGTTCTCACTAAAAGCAGTGGAGAAGCAGCAACAATATAGCACCTGTCATTGAAATTATGGACAAGAGATTGAGCTGTTACCAACTGAACAATGATCACTAATAATTTTGCTTAATTATAGTCTGTTAGTTACCCTAAGAGTCTTGTCAGGATAGAATGTTTGAATGTTGGGAGAAATAAGCAGCTTCCTTTACAGAAATGGCACAAATGAAGTGTACATACCAGACAAAGGGTCAGACCCCTCACATTTTTTCCCATCACCTTGCGATGCTAAGAAAAGGGAAAGCAAGTTTCATATTGCTGGTTCTAAGGGAAACTATGAACTGTGTGAATCCCATGCATATGTCACAGAGTCTAGGATGAGAGGAACCTCCCACTGTCTCCATCCTGCTTGTCACTCCTTGGAGTATACACTGAACACAATTCATCAGACAGCCAGAAATCCTGACTCAGTATTTTAAATTGTGGTGATGTCTAATGACCAAATTGTTGGCTGGTTGCTCCTCAGGCTTTCCTGGGGCCATATTCTGACCTCACTGTACAGCAAATGAACACAGAAACTAATTTCTTGCATCAAAAGCGACAGAAGTGCTAAAGTAATAGAAATTAACTGAAAATGAAAAAAAAAAAAAGTATGTGTGGTGAAAACACAGAATAGTTTCTAAACCAACTGAACTATATACATAAAGTTGCACTTCAATTGCTCTGCCACAGTTATGCTGAAATACAAAAAGCAAAAGCCAGAAAAACCAGCAACAGCAATAACAACCCCCTTAAAGTGCAGTGAATTCAGAGCAGTTAAGGGCTTGTTTTGTTACCATACCTTCTAACATCTGCAGTTTTTCATTTCATAAATAGCCATGATAGATGAGGCTGTAAGGTGTGGAAATTAAGCACAAACACAAATATTTCTAGCTCTTTAAATGTTTCAAATGATTTTTGGTACTCTGTGTAAAGTATGTGAGATTTTAGTGTTGTTGCAGCTCATGTATCATGTACCTGGTTGGTATCTTTTCTTGGTGGTAAAGCCTTTGGTGGAGAAGCCTAAGTAAAAAAAAAAAAAAAACAACCAACAACAACAACAACAAAAACCCAGTTCATCACCAGGAATGTCAGCATAGTCATTACCATCACATTCCCTCCCTTTATGAAGCATTTTTAAAACATATTATTAACCCCCCCGCTCTGGTTTAAATTCTAAAGTACAGAGACTTTAGTTGAAAACATGGACTCATTAAAGTCAACAGAAATTTTGTCTTTGCAATCTGTGAGTCAAATATATGATTTCAATATCCTTCTATATGTTTATATAGCACCTAGCAAAATAGGGATTGTACCATTTAGTACTGAGATTACTTTAATATTATTGCAGTTCCTAGGAATCTTACATACCCTGCAAGATGAGGAACTTAGTCTGCATTTTCTTATCTTCCAATGCAGTAAGCAGCAATATCAATGCTATGTCCAGTCTTCCGCGTCATTAATAAATATGCCAAAATATGTCCATGAATCATACCCCTTTAATAAGGTAATGGAACTCCTMAGATCTAGAGCTTGACTTTTTAAAATCTGAGTTGTTAGGTGCTAATAAGAATGTGCTGATCATATATAACTAATCTTGATTAATTATGATGACAGTTTCTTATTTTATTTTTGCTATTATCAACTATTTTTTATCTACCCTTAATATCTCACCAATCCCTTGTGATTCTATAGGCAAAATATTTGATATTCTGATTGATTATAAGAGTTAAGCCTGTGGTACGAGCTGGTACAGAAATACCATGCTCTGAAGCTAAAATACCTGTCAATGTCCCTATAGAAGAGCCTTCTATGAACGTCTTTGGTAGCATCAGAGGAAATGGGCCATCGTCTCACAGCAAATAGCATATGCTCATATTTGGAACAGAGTTTCTGATTGCCTGTTATTTAAAAGAACAGCAAGATTCCCATTGATTTCAATAGTCTTTGACCTGAACCCGATGTCGGCTTTCTTGGACCAACCTTTGTTAAAATTATCGTGGTCAGTACCTTCTATTTACTTTTTTTGACACTGCTTGCAAATCCAGAACATGTAAGAACTAACCTTAGCAAACAGGGTTTGGTATAAACTTTAGTCATAGGTGCAAAAAACAGAGTAATATACCTGTTTTCAATCTTCTTTTTATCCATGTTTTTCTACCTGTGCAGAAACTAGAGATGATCTAATGAACAAAGCATTTAATAATAGCTGTACTAAAAATAAAACACTTCAAATGAATGGTTTTGTGTAGAAGCATTAGGAATTGTTCCACTTGTTTGAAGGAATAAGATATGAAGAATTGATTGAGTAACCAATTTAATAATGAAGAGAATTTAGAATACAAAAAGATTAGTTGAGAGCCTTGGGACACAATTCACTGAAGTTTTATATGCTGCCTATGCTCAAGAACAGGGAAATTTTGATATAAAAGAGATTTATAGGCCATAGCTGTGCACAGTCTTTTATCATATTAATAAAATCTTTAACCAGTCTTTGAAAATTCTTAAGCCTCGTGTTCAGTTCAGATGCACAGATCAGAAAGAACTGCTGGTTGGCAGATGTGCAGATACATTATCAGAAAATGTATTTTCAGCTTAACCAGTATCATCTAATTCATTCAAACGTGGTATTTCAAGTTTTGTATAGTGTTATTGAATACAGAAGAACACAGTGCATTATACAGTAGACAAAATGAGGTGAAAGTGTACAGCTTAAAGGTGACCAGGTTAGGCCTGTTAGATTGCTGAACATTGGTGGTTAAAATTGGCAGATGATTTAAACAACCCAAAACTGTAAACAAAAGGTTGTTCTTTTCCTCTTGCAGACTACCTTTGTGAAGTAAGTGGCTTTACTTTATGAAATTGCACTAAACTTATTTAAAGTTATATTGTCCTTGCACATTACTGTGAAAGTTATCACTTTAGTAATCGGTACATTAAATCTTTCTCTTCTGCTTCCACTAAAACAGGCAACAACCTTTTACCTGGACATAGTATTTAGTGGCTCAAACTTAAATAGCTCTGTGTGTATATATGTATCTGTTAATCTGTAAAAACTTCTCTATATAAGTCTTAGAATTAAGTGTCATGTGAATTCATTGTTTCATTTTTCTATGTTAAATCAGCTTTGAAATGTTAGTGGTATAGCAGTTATTTTTATTTTGAATTCACCCCAGTGGCAGGAGTCTTTAAGACTCTCCTGATTACCGTTTGTTTAACGGTATGGATTTTAGTTTGCTCCCCCACTATCCTGCTTTGCTATTATGTCTCCTTGTTATAGGCTGTTTCAGCAGGTGCCTATCCATTTGCCACCTGCCCTGGTGCAGTGAATGATTATGCAATTTAGTTAATGCATTTTAATTATTTACGTGACATTTTACCTTGTATGGTTAGGCTGAATATGCAAATTGACTGGAGTCTTTAGTTAAAAAGAACAACAATTTTTTGTCTGAAGAAGTGCACAGTCCGTGACTAAATATAATGAATAAGTAATCAAACACAAAAATAAGACAAAAGTTCTGTTTAATGTCATTCCCATGGCCATTTTTATACCTCCTCTTTTTATTTATTCATTGATTTATAATCATTATGTATATGCTATAGTAGTTGATGCATTTAGTAGACAGACTGTGTTTGTAGCTTTCTACATCAATACCCAAAGCATATTATGGTAACAGCGTGATATGCTGCCAGTTCACATGGTCAGGGATGATTTTCAAGACCAATAATACAGCCTAAAAAGTTACCAAGGCTTGTCTCCTTTACATTGTAAAATTGTTTCTCACCTGAGGTTGCTATTGATTGATTTACTAAATATATTGTGCATTACAATGAGACAGGTTAAATGAGTTAAAAATACTTCCTTGTAGCAAATGATAAAAGTCTAAGCTGCAGTCAAAAAAACTCCGAGTCCCTTGCATACTCATTCATTTGCATAAAGTACCTTCAACAAAAAAAAAAAGACCAACAAATCCAGTTCTCTATATTAGCCTTTGTTAAATATACAAATCACAATTCTGATTTTGATTTTAAAATACGTATTGCGACAAGAAAAAAGAAAAAACTACCAAAAATAAATTAAATTAGCACAAACACTTTTACTGTCGTCTGATTTACTGTTTGTATTTCCCTGTTCCTCATACTGGCAGTTATCTCCCAGCAGTGCTAACAGCAGTAGCAGTAACACCATGAAGTCAGTAGATGGCTGTAGAAAAGTATGTTGAACACTCTTGTGTTAGAGTAATAAGATTGGGAAAGGCCTTGACCTGACTGGATGCGGCTTTTATCTGAAGTACATTTAAAGAGATAAAGGAGAAGCAGGGTGCAGTACATGTTCCTTTCTTTTCTGTAGGAGCTTTGCTTTGAGTTTAAAAATTTCTCAAATGCAGGATTTGTGAACTGGGTCCTTTAGCAAGGAGAGGTAATGGCTTGAGTGCCACTGGAGTCACCTGCTATTCTCTGATGATTCCCCCCCCCCACCCTCCACCCCCCCCCAAGACGTCTTAGGAATCCTCCTATAAATTCCTACAGAGGGAGCGTCTGTAGATCCCATAATAACAATCAGGAAGTGGTATATTCCCATTTATTTATTTATTATTACTATTTTTTCTTTTTTTGCTTTCTCTCCAATGTAGTTGGCTGCCTTTAGTGCACGGACCTGCTCATTAAATAGATACACCAAGAATTGTTACCTAAGCAAGCTTGACAGTAAAGAAAGGACAGACTGAGTTAGGGAGAAAAAGGGAAGAAAAAAGACAGCCTGAAGCAAGTCACTTCACACGCAGAAAGAGCCACTGAACGAATGCTATTCTCATAAACAAACCACAAAAAATACCTTGTATAAGAAAAGAAGAGAACTGTGAGGACTTGACAGAAAAAGGCAAGATTTTCTACCCACTGTTTTCAGTTTTCCGTCCAGACATACTTGGTGAAGTAAGGAGACTTCTGTTTGCTGACAGAGCCCTTGATTTCTTTCAAGATGATGATGTATTTGTGGGTAGGTAGTGTCTCTCTCCGTGTCAATCTTTTATTCAAAAATTGACTTTGGGACTGTAGATTTTAGCCTATAGTTACAGCATGTTTTCTAATATGTAAAGGTGTGTGTACTGCAAGATAGCTTAGCGTAGCTAGCGTACAGTACATGTGCTTGCATTTCCAATGGGAATTTAAACAAACTGGTTCATTAACATTAAGCTGCAATTTATTTTCAGGGTTTGCAGGATGTGGCATAGTGCACTGCTTTCTTTTCATTGCCTTAGAAAATGCTACAATTGTATCTGTAAGATTCACTGCATGGTTCAGTCATAAAACGAATGCTGCATCACATGTGGCTGTTCAGAATTTGCTTTCTTTGTAAGAAATGAAACAATCTTAATGTGATTAAAACTTCTAATTTGTGTTACTTGACCTATTTGTGTTTATATTAGTTGTCAGAGTCTTTCTTGGCTTTTGAAGTTTCTGGTAATTGACAACCGCAGATAAAGAAATAGATAAAATGTACTTATTCCTGTGACTTTTATATTCAGCATTGTTCAGATTCCTTGCAGCAAAACCTGCTCACCTTAAAAATAATGATGTGCTGTGACACGTATATTGTGAATTAGTGAAAGTATTAACCTGTTAATTCATCCAGGTTTAGATAAGAAACATTTTTTCTCAAAAAAAACCCAAAAAACAAAACAAACAAAAAAAAACCACAACAAAACCAACCCAACCCAAAAACAAAAACAAAACCCCAACCAACCCAAAACAAACCAAAAAACCCACAAATAAATCGGTGAACGAATATGCATACTTAAAAAGCATTTCTGTGTTCCTCTTCAAAGCCTGTACATCTTCTGGGGAAATGTTTTAAACTAATCTCATTTGACAATCTATTTATTTATTTAATTTAAATGTATGTAAAAATAGACAGGCTTGCAGCTAATCTGGGCCACTTCTGCAAAACAGGCTGCATATGAGCAACATTTAAGTCTTAAGAGATATTATCAGTAAACCACTACTGCTCTTTTAAATTGTTCGTAGTTCGTGCTGTAAATCTCCCTTTACGGTTCCTTCTAATTTCTGTTGACCCTCCAATGTATTGTAGTAACTTCTGTCATCTGTGCAAAAGGCACTGTATGCAGACTTTTCAGTTTATTTCAGTTCTTTGACCTGTGCTATCATTTCTGGAGATCACCAATCACTGAGCCTTATGATTTTGTCTTTTTCTCCCCCCCCCCCCCCCCCCGTGTTCTGTAGTACAAGTCACTTAAATTTTCACAAGCAAGTATGTGTGCATGTAACAGCAGCCCCGATTGCTGCTTATTTTTAACCCTTACCATGATTCTTTACTGAAGCTGTATTTTTGCTAATGCAAGGATTAATTTCGTTCTATTTTTAGATTTATAAATCAGACCACTTAACTGCAGTAGTCTATTTTTCATTCAACACTCCTGTATTCTGCTGTTGTAGTTAACATCATCCAAGAGAGATACACAGTAGGATAAACCCTTTTTTCTGACATGCACAATAAGGTGAAAGGACATGTATTATTCTATTTCTTTGCGGCTCAAAGGGTTTAAAAGCTAGGGACTCTCCCCACGCCCCGCCTCCAGCCTATGAATCTTTGTTAATTGGAAAACTTAATGAAATGCTTTTTCTTACAGGTAGCTATTATCTTCTGTGTGTTGTATTTTATATTATTTATGAACTTTTCTAGTTATTCCTTTTAGATATGTATATATGCTTTAAGCAAAAAAATACAGTAATAAGCAGTTTCTGATGGTACCACTTCCTGGTTTCCAAAGCTTCCAGTAATTAATACTTGACATTTAAAAGTCTATTCCTTCCATTTTTATTTTGTCCTTTTCACTTACATTTTATGATGTCTTGGTTGGTTTTTTTGGTTTGTTTTTTAATTAGCAGAATTCATTAAACGGAAATGCCTGTCGCTTTTTTGGCACTACGAAACCTAGGTATTAAGCATTCTTCCCATTTTTAATTTAACTTTCCTAGTCTAAATGATTTGAATAACATCTCAAAATAAGATTAGTAGGAAGAAGCAGAGAATGAACTTTTTTTATTGTAGCAGAACGTTATTACTTTCTTTTGTTCTGGAAATAAAGATGAGTTGTATTCATAGAAAGCTTATTTCTGAAACTGTATGATTTTTAAACTCTGTGTACATTAAGTGCACGTGTGTATGTATCTGCATGTAAAAGATGCACTATGTAAACAAGACGCTTTTAACATATGCAGGTGCAATGTATAAACTCACAGCAGCATTTGAAATGCTTTCTCCTGGCACCACATCAATATTTTATATAATTATATAAAAGCTCCTCAGCAATATTATTAAATTTTAAAGTAGCCAACTTGTGTGAAAATGTAGTCCTCCCTTTTTTAAAAGGTGTAAAATAAATTTATTTCCTTTCATTGGTAAGAGATTTTTTCTTACTATTCACTCCTTTATGTGGCTGTGCTTACCTGTTGTTTCATTCTATGTATGATATGGAAATATTTTGCAATATTTACAAAGAGAAAGAAACTGCAGTTTCTTCRGATTTTATAATGTCTTACTAACTAGTATCCTGTAACAGTTTGGTTTTTGGGGGGTTTTTTTGTTTGTTTGTTTTTTTAATTCTACTGCTGCTGCTGTCAAGTTCCTTTTATGGCAAGCAAACTGTGAACATGTTCAGCTAACTAAATCAAAATATTCTGCAGGAATGCAGTGCAGCCAGTAATTCAGTCTGTTGAATGGAACAGTCTTGATTAGTTGTTGGTTTTAAATACCTATTTCAAGATTTCAGAAACTAAAGAAAGATTTTAGTACTGTTAACCCTGTCAAAGGAAATCCGTATTTGTTAACAGCCCAAGCAATTTAATGATGCTTATACCCTCCTCCTTCCCTAAAAAAGAACTTTTTTTGGTCTGGTACTTTTATGTACAGACACCTGTGCTGGAGGAATCAGAGTTCATCAATATCCGATTTAATCTTGACCAATAAACTTTGAGGACTTTCAAGTATTACTGATTTAGGGACTACAGCTAAATCCTGAAGTCAAAAGGACCTACATCCTCTGTAACTTTAAAGGGTATAGACCCTTTCATATCCTGATCCTGCTGCAGTATAATACACCTTTCTCTCCAACACAAGATTGTTGCAGTGATGATGCAAGGTGTTCTTGATCACTGCAGAATTATCATTCACATTTTATAGTGCAACTCCCCTCCCAAAAGATGTTGTGGTTTTCCCAGAAGGTAACAAATACGTGAACATTTTTTCAGTTAGAGGGCTGTAAAGTTGCTGACCTCCGCTCACCTTGGAAATAGAAGCATAACTATCAGTGGGTGAAATTAATTTTGATGGTTGAAAGCTGAGACTGCTCAGAATCTTCCATAGAATCCACTTTTCCAAACCTGCTCTTTCTGTATAGTATTCCTCCTGTTCTTTTTCATATTTTGAAAAATAAGCATAGTTTGTCTACTTGACAGCACAAGCAACTGCTTGTTTCACAAGCAAACAGTTCTATGATCGCTTGTTTTCCATTTGGTAGTTCAGACTGGACTATTTTGAGTTCTCATAGACCTCATGTTCAACTTACATATGCTGAGTCAGAAGATCTGAGTTTAAAGTTACTGCATCTCATTAAAAAGTTAGTCATATACAATTAAATATTGTTGTAAGAAAAACTGGAACAAAATAATTGGTAAATGCATTTTAAAATACACAAATTATTGGTTTTCCATCTTTTGTTATATGCTATGAAAATGCTGAACTAAAATTACCTTAATATACCATAATAAAATTTTATAAATTTTATAAACATCTAATTAATGTCTGTTTCATCAGAGATGTGCTTCATTCCTGTCAGTCTGCTGTTYTTTTTAATAATAGGGAAAGAGTTTTCAGAAATTTTGTATATATTTAGCAGAGATTTTCAGTAGCAGTTTCAGAATAATACTTGATTGAGTAAGGCAGAAAGCATATGCACAAATGAAATCTGGTTTTGCCCAAAACTAGCGTAGGCAGATACAGAGAAACAAATTGAAAAAAATTATATCCAATAGCCACAAGATAATTTCTTCTGGCAATAGAACATTGTTTTGACAACGCTGAAGAATAAAGCTTTTGGGTCCAGTAGAGAGAACTGTGTGTTGTACTTGCCTGCATTAGCAAAACACCTCAGATGAACATTGGAGAAGACTGGAGGAACAGGGAGTAATAGACTATCAGAAATTCAATCTGGATAAATATTTAGGAGTTTAAACTACTTTATGGTAGCATTTCTGGTGCTTTTGTCAGTAAACTTCTCCTGTTTAGAGACATCTTAATACACATATAGGAGTCTGTGTCAGTTCACGTATTCAAAGGCAGACAGTATTTCATTCAGCTGAACAAAAGTCTTACTGGTTCTTATGCACTACCAAATACATGCAGGCATAGAGTATGCCTTTCTCCTGAATTAGAGAAGTGTGTAATTTCAAACCTAGCTTGTGCTCTTTGTGTACTAAGTGCTACAGGACAAGTTTGTAAGTGAAGCAATACAAAGGCTTTTTATCTAAAGGAAACGAGAACCCTAAATGGATGTGAAGATTACTAAAAAGACAAAGCTAAATCTTAGGATTTTTAAAATTAGAGTAAGGAGCTAGAATATCCTTTAGGCAATACAATTCTTCTCGTATTTTTTTAGTAACTTTACTTGCTATGTATTTTGCAGCACTGACATTGTGTGCATTAAGCAAGGTATTTCCCTCTTACATGAGGGCTTCCCAATAATATCACAGACAAAAATGCACCACTCACTGTGTTTAAAGATCTACAGACTGTTGAGATACAATATGAACTAAATTGAAAGACTAAATGAGTACGTTGAAAACATTGCCAGTGGAACACTTCAGCAGGATAGATTTTTGTTGCATAGAATTATTGAGTAATCAACATATTTAGATCCTTTTAGTTAAGAAAAATCAAACAGCTGAAAAGCTGCTGGTACCTTCAGAGTCAAAATGATCCTCATGCTGCTTTCCACTGAGACCTTGAATAAAACATGTAGCTTCATACTCTGTACCTGACTGCCTGACCGCTGATGTTGAATAAATATGTACCTTTTATTATTAACACAGAAAAATACAAAATGATTTAATAATAGAGTATGCTGATATGAATATTAAGGCTCTTCAAGGATATCTGACTCAATAAACCTGAATAATGAAGTATTACAATTTATAAATCTGCAATCTTGATGGCTGAAATGAAAGGACTGATAGAGATACTGAATGAGAACAGGATTACAATTAGTTAAGGTAGAATCTAAGACAATTCTCAGTAGGTTATCTTTTTGTATCTATTTGTATATACACATAAGTTGGTTTAAAAATCATACATACAATAATTCATTCTGGAATGACAGAAGCTAAAAATCACAGTAACATGCAAAGCATAAAAGGATTCTCCAAACCCACCATTTTTAATATGAAGAAGAGAAATGAAATAGAAGAGAAAGGTAATTTCAGTTTAGAATATTTGACAGCAACGTCTGTTCATCCAATACATTCACTCTTGAAGGGTTTTTTTTGACCCGCTACAGTATTTTGTAAAACAACATTCTATTATTTATACAGGGTAATAATATGAACAAGAGAACAAAATCAGTATTATGCGCCATTATATCCAGTGTTGCGTAATGGTGGCTTAAGCAAGCAAGGCAGTTTTGGTTTATAACAATAATATGCATCCCTTTAGACACAAACACACATATACACATGCATACACATTAAGTGCTAATGTGTGATGAAATTGAGTTTAAGTAGGACATTAAGAATGTATGTATTAATTCTTTCAGCAGAATTCGTGCATTTTGTGTAAAGCCTGTGTGATAGATTTACTCTGTTCTTTTCTGAAGTTGCATTACATACTCTATATACTTTAATTACTGAACCTATTTCCCCCTCTTACTTTAGCAAGAAGTTGTATTTGTCCAATTAACCTTATCTTCCTCTTGTCCCTCTTAATAGCATTGGTTTCCATCACAGCTTTGAATGAACTGTGTGGATGTCTTTTTATCAATCCAGGGATGTTTATGTCAGGAAGTGAACAAAGACTGCATGAAATGTGGCTGGGTGAGGCTAGAGTTCTCCTGTTGTCCTACTAATGATTATCTGTTAGTGGAAATCCTTTCTAAATACCATTTCTGTGACAATCTGGGGAGTTTGTATGCTACTACATCTGCAGTTGTAGAATCTTAGCTGCTGTTTGAATGGTCTTGGTTGGTGAGTCAGAAGGATGAGCAAGTCCTGAAGACTCTTCTGGGTAGTTGAAAAACTTTGCTCATGTCTTGAGATTAATTTCTTGACTGGTTGCTTTTGGATATTTATTCCAGTGAAGTATGCCTGTTTGAGGAGCTGAACAAGACTGTGATAGTCCCTAAGCCAAGATTTTGCTTATGGTTTCTCACTTATATGTGTAAATGTCATTAGACTCGATTTACCTTGTGTAACTAGTTTGACTGTCTCACAGCTTAATCAACAATAGGGGATGTTTAGTAATGGAAGTCTAGGTATCTGTTCACATCTTCATTAGATCTTGATCTTCTTTTTCTGTCTTCCCATATTGGCTTCCTGTTTCCCTTCTGCTCCTGGATTGATATTCCTTCCTTGCCAAACAGATGAATCTGTGTTTAGATCCTTCTAATAGCATAGTATGGAAATACACCTGTTCTTACTGCAATCAGAAAACTGAAGTCCAGCATATCTGCAGAAGTGACTGCCTTCCATATATGGATATAATACACTATATTTTTTTTTTCTCCTCCAGAATTATAATTGTGTTGTGGGTTGGCCCCAGCTAGCAGCCAAACTCCCACCCATCTGCTTGCTCACTCCCTGCCTCAGTGGGACAGGGAGGGAGGAGAAAATAGGAAGAACAGGAGTGAGAAAGCTCATGGGTCAGCATAAAGACAGGGAGATCACTTACTGATTACTGTCACAGACAAAACAGACTTGTCTTGGAGGAAATGAAATGATTTATTGCCAATTATAGTTTCTGCCAATTAAATTTGCCAGTTTAATTTCTGATTCAGGTAGCAGGAAACAAAACCAACAACCCCTCTTGTTATCACCACAAGTTTAACTCACTTCCTTCAGTGAGGCAATGGGTGGCATGGGGGGATTGCAGTCAGGACATAATTTCTCTCTGCAGCTCCTTCCTTCTCATTCTTTTCCTATGCTCCAGCCTGGGTTCCCCCATGGGCTACAGTCCCCTTGGGGGTGTGCTTGCTCTGCCACGGAGCACCTCCTCCTTCTCTGACCTTGGCGTTTCCTCTGCTGTTTCTCTTTTTGTTTCCTCCTCCTCTCTCCTTCCAACATTTCTGCCCTTTCTTTATATATGTTTTCACAGCTGCATCACCAAACTGGCTGATGGGCTTGGCTGTGGCCTGCAGTGGGTCCACTGCCAAGCCATCTGGAACCAGCTGTGTCCGGCATGGGGCAGCCCCTGTCCTCCTCCCCCAGAGGCCACCCTGGCAGTTCCCTAACTACCAAAACCTTGCCACCTACACCCAATACAGATTTTAAGTCAGCTAAATGTGTTAGTCTGAGTCTGATTATTGACATTTCAAGTTTTCTTCAGAGATTGTTCTGTGTTTGTCTTTGTTGACTATCTTGGCCTTCTATTAGTGTTTTGTAAATTTAATTTTTGTGGTGTATATATAATACAGTGAAGTACTCCTTTCATAGAGGAAAAGCTGATATGTATCTGAATTTTACTTTTCGGTTAGCTTCTCCTCAAATATAATTACAGGAATTCAAGGAATTCAAGGAAGAATAAAATGTGACAACATATTTATGAATCACGAGATTTAACAGAGACCGAAGTAGATCTTATTATTGATGTGCTTACTGCTTCATTAAATTCCCCTTAAGGTTTGCAGCATGGATATGGATCATTTGCAATAATAATTATGCAGTGATCGATTGATTGTGTCTGACATTGTACTTGTCACCTTGAAATGCAAAAACCATTCATTTTCGACTGTGTGAACATTCTTCTCTAATTTAGGCACTAGCATGCAATGGTTTATTTTATAGAGGAGTGCATTTTATGAAGTTGGGAACTTAACATTAACCTTTACCTAAAAATGAAGTATCACTTGTCATTTTACAAAAATGAAAATTGCCCAACCAGCAATGTTTTGAGATTAGAAAACACAGCCTAATTTCAAAAAGATTCTTCCAATTAGAATGTATGTATTTCAATTGATTCATGCATGTGTAATATGAACATTAGTTTTTTGATAGGTCTGTGTTTGAGATACAGCATAATGAGCATACTTGATAAAATTTCAAGCTTGAGATCTCTTCTTTTAAAACTGGTGTGTGTTCTTTGGAAAGTCTGTCTCCCTTTGTCACCGAGACTTTGATTCATGGCAGTATTAGTTAATTGGAAAACACTATAAAATGCTTTGACTTTAGTCATTTTTTGAGTTAAATACTGCACATTTCATGTTTTGAGTGGTGTAATCATCATGACAATTTAATCTTCCTTTTATTAAGAATTGTTTGTAGTAATGAATGAAACACTATCCTTCATCTTGTTTGTTTGGGCTTTCAGAATTTTCAACAAAATGTTTCTATTGAAATTCCAGTGAAATGGCTAGTTGGTGGCTGCAGTTAAAGTTAAGTGCATCTATGCTTTCCAAACTAACATAAAAACAACAGTCAAAAGAAATGTCACCCTTGTAGGTACTCCACTTGGAGCTTTGGCAGAGCATCCGTTGTTATGGAATAGGAAGTGAAGACCAGAGCTATGTTTGGTGAGATGTGATTTGATTCAAAAGTGACTTTTCCAAAGCTAAAAGCCGAATTTAGATTCTGTCAGACCAAATATTTATAATTACTTTTATTCAAGATTTAAACTTTTATTCAAAGGTCTATTTTTTTGAGGTTTTGTTTGTTTTAATCAGTATTTTGAAAATATACATGTTTCTTTTATTCAAAAAGCAAATTTTAAAATTGTTCACATTCTTTACGGTGAAATGTTCTGTGTAGATGATTTTTTTTTTTCTTCAAGGGTGGGCATAGGTAAATGTATACATTTGAATATGGAAATGTTTAATATGTTGGTGCTCATACAATCAATTTGAAGAGTAACTTGCAACCAATTTGAAGAGTAACTGCAGTGGTAGTGCTGTTTAATATTAAAGTGGCAAAGCTAACTGTACTGTTGGTTTAAAAATTAGCAACCTATGTAGTTTTTACCACAGCATGAATACTGAATAAAGCTTACATAACTGCTTTAAAACTGTTGACATAAGCAAAAAATTGCAAAATTTTTAAAAGCAACTGTTTTTTATCAGCACACATGTAAGATAACTGAAATATACCTAACCTGAAAAAAAAAGACTGTTGGTGATTGTGTCTTACTGTTTTCAGCAGTTACGCTGTTTTAGCTTGCAAGTTTTCAGAAAATATCCCAGGTCAATGGTATTAAGTTCTAAAAGAATCCCAGATAAATTGCACCATGTGGGAACATACCCAATACATCACATTATTCTGAATTAAATTGTAATTGTCATATAATACTACTTTACTCTTTTCAGATATTTGATTCTGATGTCAACCTACGTAGCCATGACAAACTCCTAATTTTCAACACAGCGCCCAGTTATATTTGTTTACATGTATCTCATGTTCATTATCCAGTGTTGAGAAAACCGAGGTAACTTCCTTTTGTGAAGTAACAGTCACAAGGGCCATGATTGTTTTTCTAGTTGTACCTGCATACTCCAATCTTGGTTGCGATGTCTACATCACAATAACAACAGGAACAATGTAGGAAGAAGGATAAAACAAGATGTGTCACTAAGTGGGAAGGAAAATGAAGGAGAGAGAGGTCAAGAGGCTGAGATGAAAGGAGTATATTTAAGATCAGAACAGTCAATGCCCTTTTGAGTTAAACGTGAAGAAATTATGTCCTCCTGACATCACTAAGGTTCTACTCTTAAAGCAACTCACAGGGTGAACTGCGTTTTTTGTCTTCATGTATTTCAAGCTGTATTTACTGCCACAGCATCTGAGGGCAGCATGAAACATGCAACAATGGGAAACTTGAGATCTTTGAGCATTTGTTTCTACCTAGAGTAACTTGGTAATGATGCTAATAATAACGGCTTTACTTTGCTATGCTTTGGTTGACACATGGAGATGTCTAAGGCACCACCACCCTCTCCAACAGGAAAAATTAATTCCAACAGAGAGCGTTGGTAAAAAACCTTTAGTTTTTTAGGGCGATTGTGGCTGAAAGGCAATTAAAAATTTGCTTTAGAGAAGGGTCTAATTTATCCTCCTGGTGTGCCTTTACCTGCAATTCTTTGAATTGGATGGTTAAGAGTCAGAGTATTTTTGCTGCATGTGGAATTAAGACCTGTAAAGACTAGGAAGATAATTTAATAATACATACAGACCTAGCCAGGGTAGCATAAAACGTTTCATTCTACCACTCACGTGCACGTAAGGAATCCTGTGGTATAAGTGGTGACATATGTTATTGGCACTTACAGCAGTTCCGCATGCACTTCTGTTACTTATTATTCACTATTAATTTGTGTGTTTAGCATTTTATTTTAGAATGTTATCATGTGCTATTGATGCAAAACTACACAGTGCAACCTAAGATAACAATCCTGTTTTAAGTTAATAAATGGATGTTCACAGCCTGTGAACAAATTCTTAATTTAAATTGGTTTATAAAAAGCAATTATAAACAGACAAGTCAAATTTATCTCTTAGCTATAAAACACACGCAAGAGAGGCACACGTCTAATCGCAATCTTTCCTGCTGAAGAGCAAGCCTGTTCATGTCTTATTCAGTTGGACATGGAGAAATGAATATTTACTCATGTTTTGCATCAGCCTTTTACACGCTGAAGATTTTTTTTTTCATGACGCTACTGAAGTAATATGACTACTTCAGTCATCTTTTAAGTGAAGTGACTCCAATTTACATTGGAGATATGTCTTGTTAGGGAACAAATTTAATAATGTTATCACAGTCAAATAAGCTAAATATGACCAAGCAGTCTTGTTTCTATTTTTCTAAGATGCAAATTAATTAGCTGGCTAAATATTTTAGCTCAGGTTCCCCTGTAGAAAAGTAAGCATACACAGCTTCATATATGCTAGTATGTATTTTAACCAGTCCTTTCAATCATGTTACACTGACTTAGTTCAATTCAAAAACACCATTTCCCACATCAAGACAGGTCTGTAGAATGATCATGTACCACACTATTGACTCTGTTATTGCTAGTTATTGAGTGGCTTGAATGGTATCTGAAAATACATCATGAAAAGTAGTAGTAAGGAGAAAAGGAGAGAGGAGAGAATTAATAAATGATTCATGGAGAGATGATATGGTTCTGTCTTGATATTCATGGGATGAGTTGTTTTGTATACGATTTGCTGTATGGGAATCTTGCTATCATATAGATTTTATAGACATTAATTGCTCAGTTAATTTGGAACTGTTTCATGTGAACACCATCATGCTCGTCCGATGAGTTCCTCTTTGACAGAATAGTCTCTAAACAGTAAAGTTTATTGGAATGTAATTGGGGCAACTATAGGAATTACAGCTTTTTTGCTCAATAGTTTATCACTGAATTATGATTGTGTATTGGAAAAATTACTGGACCATATGAATAGCCAAGGAGTGGTAGTATAGGCTTGAGTGAGAAGAATGATTTCTTAGGGTCACATGATCACAGTAGAATATGACTTAGTATGTTGTTTTCACCACTTATCATTTACTGTGAATTGCTGATTTTTTTAAAACGAATGTGGCTACCCTGAAGAAACAGAATGTGTTAGGCAAAAGATACTTGCATGACATAGGAGGAGCTGCTTCTTGGACACTCCATTCAGAAATCACATTGGAGGAAGCTTATCGTTGATTTCTTTAAATCTCCCTCACCTCTGCTCAGGAAGCATTTCAGCTAAAAAACTTAAATCCCTGTACTGGGTTTAACTGTGATGGAGTTTATTTTCTTCATAGAAGCTGTATGATGCTGTGTTTTAGATTTGAGGCTAGAACAGTGTGGATAACACACCCGTATTTTGGCTACTGCTGAACAGTGCTGGCACAGCATCGAGGCTTTCTCTCTCTCCCACTCTGCCCGCTGCAGCGAGTAGGCTGGAGATGGAAAGAGGCTGGGAGGGGACACAACCTGGACACAGCCGACCCCAACTGACCAAAGGTATATTTATGCTCAGCAATAAAAACGGAAGGGAGGTGCTTTTTGGGTTAGTAGCCATTGCTTGGAGACTGGCTGGTCTACTTTTAAGATGTGGTGAGTGATTACCTTTGCACCACTACTGGGGTACACTGCAAGTTACTGGCTTCCAACTAGACTTCATGCCACTGTTCATCACCCTCTGGGGCCAGTCATTCAGCCATTTTTTTCAATCTACTTTGCTGTCAGCTCACCCAGCTCATACTGCATTAGCTTCTCTATGAGGATCTGATGGAAGACGGTGTTGAAAACCTTCCTTGAAGTCAAGGTAGGCAATATTTACTGCTCTTCCCTCATCTACCAAGCTAGTCCTTTCATTATAGAAAGTCATCAGGTTGGTTAAGCATGACTGGAGGTCAGTTAAGCATGACTGGGAATCCTCTTGGTGAATCCATGCCGACTACTCCCATTCACCTTCTTGTCCTTCCTGTGCCCAGGATTAGTTGCCCCATCACCTTCCCAGGGATCGAGGTGAGGCTGACCAGCCTGTAGTTCCCTGCGTCCTTCTTCTTGCCCTTTTTGAAGATAGGAGTCACGTTTGCTTTCCTCCAGCCTTCAGGCATCTCTCCCATGTGCCACGATTGTTCCAAGATTATAGAGAATGGCCTTGCAATGACATCAGCTAGCTCCCTCAGCATGCGTGAGTGCATCCCATCAGGGCCGATGGACTTACCTATGTCCAGTTTGCTTAAGCATTCTCTAACCTGATCCTCTGCCAGCAAGGGTGTATCTTCCTTGCTCCAGACTTTCCCTGCAGCTTCCGGGGCCTGGGATTCCTGGAGACTGTTCTTACTAGTGAAGAAGGCATTCAGTACCTCAGCTTTCTCCACGTCCTGTGTCACCAGGGCCCCTGCCCCATTCAGCTCTGGGCCCACACTTTCCCTAGTCTTCCTTTTGCCACTTAGGTAGTTACAAAAGCCCTTCCTGTTGCCTTTCACATCCCTTGCCAGATTCAACTCCAGGTGGGCTTTGGCTTTCCTAAYCTAGCTCTGCATGCCTGGACAGTGTGTCTGTATTATTCCCAGATTACTTGTCTCTGCTCCCCCCCCTTCTCTATACTTCCTTTTCGTGCTTGAGTTTTGCCAGGAGCTCCTTGTTCATCCGTGCAAGTCTCTTGGCATTTTTGCATTACTTCCTGCACATTGGGATGGACCTCTCTTGAGCTTGGAAGAGGTGATTCTTGAACCAGCTTTCTTGGGCCCCTCCTCCCTCCAGGGCTTATTCCCATGGGACTCTTCCAAGCAGATCCTTCTTCTTTGGAAGAGGCCAAAGTCTGCTTGCCTGAAGTCCAGGATGTTTTTTACCCTGCTCTCTCTTCTCAGGATCCTGAACTCCACCATCTTTCCTGGCCTCCTGGGGAGGCCTCAGGCACTCCCTGCATCTTGGAACTTGGAGAGCTGCATCCACCATCCAAAACTCTCTGGGTTGAAGCCTCTGCCCTGGCGGGGACAGCAGCTCCAACACCTTCTGGGGAATGTGGCCTGCTGCATGTCATATCTGAGAATCTTTAGGCCGGACTGAACTCAGATGAGGACCTCATCTTTGTGCCCCTCTGTGCCAACTGCTGCCATCTGTTGGCTGCCTGTGTAAGCTGTCCTCTCTTACTTATGCAAAAAACATACATATTTTTAATATAATCTGCCTCTGGGGTTAAACTCATGCTGTGACACGTGTCTGAATAAACGTTGTATGCCATAAATTATTCAAAAGATTATTTTTAAAATATTTTCCCATTCTATTGTTGACATTCTATTCTTGGTTTCTCGCACTGGAGAATGGTCAACTCACATTAACAGGGAGTTGCGTTCTGAATTCTTGTGTAAAAAAAGTACACTAGGTATATGATCAGTGATCATCTGCTTACATTCTACCTCAATTTCCATTTATACAGCACAAAGAGGAGCACCAAATTAAGGTTTCTAAAATATCTTTTTTTGTTCTGATTCCCTTTATTGCCTAGTATTTCAAGCTATTAAATATGAAAGCTTGTTGATAACTGAAACTTGCTTGTTGGTTTTTTTTATGGGTTGCTGTGGTTTTCCAGTGACACTTTGCCATGTTTTGAAATGCTGTTAGAAAGATATGCAAGCAGAAAAAGGAAATCTAAAAATAAAACCAAGTTAAATTAGATTTAAGATAATAAGATAATATTTTTGTGTGTGTTAGGACTTAATTAGTCCTTTAATTCTCTGAACTTGGAGAAGGAGAAATGAGTTTGTAAAGCAAATACCATCAATCTAGTTAGTACTGCTGGAGTTTTTTTCCAAATAATTCCAGGAACTAGCAACAAGAACGTTCCCAACCAGCAGGACTGCCAATCCAGACACTCAAACCAGCATGAGCTTGTCCCTTCAAAACAGCAAATTTCTAGAAGGGTGTTCTTTTTATTCTAGGTTGCGAATCTTCAGCGTTTGCCTTGGATGGTGCTAGTACTTAATGTAAAAGCTGATACTAAACCACCTAATAATCCTGGGGTTTTAAGTAACATACTACTACTTCTAGAATTATTATTACAGGTTTTCAATGCGCATGAAGCACAAACATCGCTCAGCTAACAAAATGCTGAGCAATTCAGAGTTTTTAACACTCTCTGAACAATGTTAAAAAACTATTACTGAACATAGTGACTGTTGCTTCTCATAGCTGTCTATCCTGTTCAGGAAGCTCACTGTCAATCATCAAAAGTCTGTTAACGTTCTTCAATGTTGCAATATTGGAAGGGTGATGGTGAAGGCATATGTAGTCATCAGGCAGTCTGAATACTAGAAAGATCATTACAGACTATTATAGTGGCTTCTAGAGAACTCAGGAACAATGGCAAATACTGTCCATTTGCCACAAACTCTCTTGGTGAAAAGCACTCTAAGTTACGGTAGTCATTTAAGTCTTGGAATCTGTGATTCCATTGCACAAGCAGGTTTCCCTCACGTCCTCCCTGATAAGGAGAAAACCTAGAATATAGAGAGCCTGCAGGGTTGTAGAACTGCATACTATCAGTATCCTGATGAAAGGAAATCCAAAATCCTATCACCCAAGTATTGCTTCAAAAAGTGAGAATCAAAGAACATAATCTTGTGCAATCTTGCAGGTGAGTAATGGGAGACTAAGAAAAAATCTTCCTTGACAATTGGGAAGAGAAAAGAATGAATTGATGCAAGGATCAATCATCAAGTTTAATATCAAAACAACACAGGGTCCCTTTGTTTTACTCTGATAAAATCTACACAGATTCTTTACCTTATTAGCTAGCAAACCAATTCTTCCATCCTTCTTGTAGTCATTTTCTTTTCAGGTTTTGAGATTCTGCTAGGTGATTGTTTGCATCCTTTTCAGTTTCTCAGAGGTCTCCCCAGTGTTTCTAGTTCAACATGATGATTCTATTATTTTGGTATTCATATCCAGTTTCTTTTTCAGGATGCCAAACTTCTTCCTGAGAAGCTCTTGTCACAAATGGGGGAAAAATAGTTTCGAATTGGTTATATCCTTGACGAATCTAAATGTAATGTAATTAAAGGTTAGAATTAAAGCATGTAAAGTTTGTGGAATTTCTTATCTGTTTCAAAGAGTTCTTCCAAGAGAGATAGCTCTTCCAAAATTCAAAATGCAAAGTGCTTAAAATGGATAGTACTCAGCCATGTGAATAAGGGAATTCTTTCTAATAATGTATTGTGTTTTTCCCTTGTAGATTAGAACAGTTTAGAATAGTGATTTTTATATTCAGTAATATGTCTAGATTCACTATTGTAATTCTTAAGTTACATGTAGTACTCCATGAAAATAAATATATCATTACCAAGTGTGTCAGACTGACGAGCTAATTAACATTTCAGGAATGAAAGAAGTAGTGCCATTAGCTCTACTAATAGAACTATGCAGAGTGTTGTTCCTCACTACTCATGGAATTTCCACAATGGAACTGAATAGACAGGCTTATTAACAGTTAAATGTTAGTTTTGAATGAGAGGAGTCCAATTCATGGTGAGATTGCAGAAGACAGAGAAACTTCCATAGTAGTAGTTCAGGGACCTACATGGTCGAAGTAGTCAGTGGTATATATGTGGGGAGCCTCTGAACGCCAAGAGCATTTTTCAGTCCAATTAGCAAAATAATATCTGATCTCTTTTCAGTGACAGGGAAGAACTCTGGCAATGTATGAGATCATGAGATGTTTGAGTGTCAGCTTATGTTAAATGGTTTATCTTTCAAGGAAAGGGTTTGCAACTAAAGCACCAGTGGTCTAACTCCAAAAGCAGAACAATTCCAAGTTTAAAGATTTAATGCTTGTCTTTCAGCATTCACTCTGTTTGCTTATTTGTTTGCTTACACCCAGCTAGTGTTGCAGTAAGTTTCTAAGAAGGATTGAGGGAAAAATATGTGGGGAAAAAATCAGACACAAAAATTCAGGGCTTGAATTAGGCTTTCCAGCAGAAAGTTGGCTTTCTAACTCCAAATCAAAGTGCAAGGTAGCAATATTTTTGACCTGCTGTCTCCTGAGACAGGTGTACAAGCTGTTTGACAATATAAAGCATCTAGCTAAACTATTTAATGATTTATTTGGACAGTATAGGATCCAATGTGGTTGTTAGGGCAAAAATATCTACACCAATGAAATATCCAAAGTGAAAGACTGCAGACTATCAGGCCCTTCCTAGAGAATTAAACTAAGTTGTATGATTTATCCTTAAAAAAAGAGAAAACAAAAAGTTAAAAAGCGGGGATGGAGTCTTTCCTTTCATTTGGAGATTTTCCATTTGGAATGTTACACAAATCTATCAATGGCATTATCCTTCCATCTTCCCAACCAGGGGTATACTGCACATTAAAGATGGAGGTTTCCAGAGAGAAAGTTATAGGAATCCTCCCTGGAGTTTTCGCACAAGGATAGATAGTTCTGTCTAGAGATCCACTGTGAGCTATTTTGAATGGCAACTGTTGCGGTTTAATAGTTGCACAATTAGACCACAGATGTAAAAAACTGCAGAACTATCAGGATACAAAGTCATTTACAAAAGGTCTCATGATCCACTTCCAAAAGATAAGAAACTGCCATTCCCTAAAATAACAGATATCAATGCAGAATTTGTCTTTCCTCAAAGCCTTGTAGCTTCAGCTTTTACCACAGAGGAGGATCATTTGGATTATTTCAGGTAAGCAAAATATTGGATGTTTCTTCTCAGTTTGTTATGGGAAATATTTGTTATTTATTGAAAAAAAAAATTATAGAAAGCGTTATTTGTATTGATGTAAGGATTCAGTTACTTCAGTTACTTAAGAATACTTCATTAAGTATTAGTGACAAGTATTTTAAATTGTTGATTGAATTACTCAGGATACATCAATTCTTCTAGGAGGATATGGTGTACATTAAAACAGGCATATTTCAGTAAGAACTAGATTTCCAGTAGTATCTGCAAATTCAGAAATCCACTGTTTTGGAATATTTTAGACTGGAGGGAAATGAATGATCAGGGAAAAAAAGGAGCACAAAATGAAACTTTATCTGAGAATTTAAGCTTTTTATTTGACTGTAACACGAAGTATCTGAAATGCTTATCACCGATCATTCAAAAGGGTTGAAGTACTTGCAGCCTAAACCTGCATTATGCAAAGTAATTTATTAATTTACATGTATTTATATGTGATAACAGGCTATTGAGGCATATTTCTCTGATCTACAGTGCATAATAAGAATATGAAATATATATTCCACTGTGCCTTTGGACTTCACAGTAAGTCACATTTTGAAATATTGTGGCTAATCTAAAACTATACAGCTGAATAGAAAAACAAAACCAGTTCCAAATATGAATAAATGATCTGCTACTTAATATGTCAGTGTATTTGTCAGGTTGATAACATTAGGCTCAGCTGCATTCAATTCTAAACCCTGCAATATTTGAAGTTTGATATTGTGCCTCACTAAATTTAATACATGGACCGCAGTAATAGAGGAAATCACTTTAGCACTTGGCAGTTTGTTATGCTGTATAAAATTGACTGCCCTGCAAACACAATAGCGATAATAAAAATTGTGGTCAGTAGGGGGGTGTAATGCATTTTCTAGCTTCAGCAAAGGTCCAGATGAGATTTATTGAGATTTTGCCGTTTGGGTGAAGATCAATAGAGCTTCGTTAATAATTTGTTGTAAGGGCACCCTTCAGGGATATGACATTTTACTTTAAAACTTTGGTAATTTTGAAAGCATGCCTAGTGATAACAATGTCAAGTCCCTATGTTTCACAAGCATGGATTTTTGCATTCAACTTGTGGGAGCGTTTACTTTCACAGCAATTACATTTGAAATCATTCAATATATGATGCAGTGTGGTATTGATAACAAGATTCCACATGTTCTGTAAGAGTTCTAATGCAACTTTTAAGAAAGAATGCCAAACACATTCTTAAGTCCTCCATTTTCTCTATTGTTTTCTTCTCTAATCGAAGAACTTTCATTTAAATGTCAGTCTGTAATTTCTTACTGGTATGTAACTTTCATGAATGATCTGGAACTACATTCTTATTTTCATGACTGTAGAATTAGAAGGTTTCATAAGAAACTTATCCCTCTATCTTCCTATTGCCAGTAGCACTTTGCATAATAACTATTAGGTTGACTTAGATATCTGTATTTCTTTTATATTTTCATAAAAGAAACTACTTCACTTTATGTGCTAAGCAAGCCTTCCTTTTCTGCCACCAAAATTTGATGGACATTACTGTCTGTTTGTAAGGAAACAGAAATTTGTCAGCACTTTGCAGTTCGAACACAGGGACTAGGTACAGGAGAACAATTTATTTTCAATGAGCATGCACAAAGTAAGATTTATGACTTTTGCAGTTCAGATGACATTCCTTACATAGTTGCCGAGCTACAGCAAATTAAAGGGATCCATGAATACTAAGGGGTGTGGTTTTGTAATGAGGGAGAAGAGACAGAAGCAATAAGAAGATAATTAAGGTAACAACTTGTGAAAAATTAAAGTGTTTCTGTCTTTCATTTTTGAATCTCTGAGCATAAACTTTGTAGTTGTTAATTTAATTGCTGACGTTCTCTGTATCCCTGAAGAATATTAAGGATTAATCATCTGGTTCATTCCAACAAGAGATAAGGCCTAAGTGAATTGAAATTTTACCAATTTAACCCTGTCTTCCTCCTAATATGACATGATTAACATTCTTCAATTAACAACACATAATTATTCTAAAGGCCTCATTGCATTTACTCCATTTTTCAGTTTTAGGTTGCCCTTTGCAGGTATTTCAAAACTGAATAAAAGGAAGGCTATATTTTTGTTCTGTATTATCAGTCACCTACATTCATCCAAATTACAAGAATTTAGATTTTTAACTCTCCTAGGTTTTTTTACTCCTTTTTGTTCCTAATAATCTCTGTGTGCATATCCTGAAAATTGGTTCTGATTAGCTAAACATTTTCTTTAGCCCCTCTTTAAGGACAGACAAGTATTTTTTCTCCAACCTAACTGTGCCAATCTGAATAAATTTTCTTAATTATTTGTGGCTGAATACCAATTTACAGAACTAGCTATTTCACTGAGCCCTAGAATGCATAGCTATTCATCTAAATATTAATGCATAGTGTATTGTTTCATTTTAGAATAAAAGATAATGACATTATTTACATTTGTAAGAGACTCTGGTTTAGAGCTACACTCAATAAAAAATGCAGACCTTTTTTTATGTATCCTGGTATTTACTGAAGTGCTTTCCTAGTATCTTTCACTGGGCAAATAGTACATACTTGCTTTTGTGTCTGATGGATAATCATATAGCTGTTAATGGGAAAGCATCATTAATTTATGGTAAATAGAGAGAAAACAAAATAAAACTAGCTGTGAAGAAAATACACCTGTTTTTCTTCTGAAACCTAGGAGGTAACTGAMGTTTCCTGATTTGTAGTTTTAAAAGGAAAACAGCAGCATTTCCATGTCTAGTGCTTAAAACATTCCATATTTCTTCCTCATTTTCTTTTAGGTCAGTACGACCTTTAAAGATCAATTATTTTCCATTCGAAGTTTTATGATAATGATACAGATTTAAATATCTATAGACAAGGCTAAAATTTTGGCTGTGTAGCATAAATACTTGATATGAGACTGCCTTAAAATTGCATGGGATTATTTTCTGAGAATAGATCCTTAGTTGGACAGCATCCTACTGAGAGGCCTACAGTCAGGTCACCACTGTAGAGATATACCGGGGCATCTCTACATCCAGATGTCTGTCTGGGTTTCATCAGGGCTTTTCAGCCAACAGTCCTCTAAGGATCACCTGGTACGAGATACAAGAAGCTCCAATTGTTTGAGGCCTGAGTAATTCTGCACTTATAGGTATAAGCATGGAGACCTAGAATGTATTATAGAGACTTTGGTGAGGAGCATGTTAGTTGTTACCTCCATTTTCAAAGCTAGAAAACTCAGTTAATATTACCTTTTCATTGCAAGCCAGTTACGTCATTAATCAGTATTAAAGGTTTTGAACGCTGGGGGATGCAACATGGCTATAGAAAGCACTATTTTCAGGTCCAATTTTTGGAACAGCAGCAATCATTTCTGCTTTGTAGGAAACAATCTTAAATCAATGTTACTTCAGCTATTAGATACAAGAAGGTACTATTTAATTTTCAACTTTAGTAATTTAAGTGCATTTTGTCTTCTAATTTCACTAGACACAACATATTTTTCTGCACAGTAATTCTGTCTCACTGGTAAAAGAGGACTTTGGCCATTTGTCCAGATGTTTCCACCAGGCTGCGAAGAGGGCCACTCTATGTTCACAGGTTTATTTCATAGCCACTGCAAAGTCAGCTTGTTGTGAGGGTTATTGTGCAACCATGAATATTCCTGATGCCTATGTATTTGTCAGGGTTCTGTCTTATGAAAATCTGGGAGGTCTAATCTTTTCTTTTTCTTTGTTTCCGGATAACATTAAAAGACTTCAGAAGAAAGTTCAGTTATAGTTGACAGTTACTTTGTATTTGTGTGGGGYGTACTAGCTTAAAGAACCTGTATAGTGCTGAAGGCTTTCTGAAGAATGTCCAGTAAATTACATTTTGGCAAATGGTAAAGCATGTTTTTCCAACTGAATTATGACGACATTGTTAGTAAATTTCAAATAAGATGGAATTGTGCCTATCTTTTCAGAAACTGAGATTTTCTTCAGGATTACTGGATATTTACAGTTAAATTGCTTTCAAAGGCAGTGCTATTACTTTGTTGTAGTTTCAACCAACAGACGTTTCCTAGTTAATGCAGAGTATTTTCTCATCATTTGGTGTCTTTCACACGTCCTGATTATATGGGTGTCACTTTAGCCTTGGCTACTTTAAAAACATGGATTAGTGAGAAATGAACTAGTTTATTAGCATAATATTAATGAGGCCATTTGGGTTGTCTTTCTAATGGCACTTCTACCTAGTGGCTATGGGCTGTCTCACAGTGAGCACGGCATTTTGTGAAAGGCAAAAAGATTCACTGAGGTCAAAGTAGCAACATTGAGAACAAACTGAACATTTACGTACTTGCTGTGACCATCCAGTGTTAAAAGAACCCTAAGTAAAATGGCTTGAATTATGATTACATTAAAACTCATATTCTAAAACACTGAACAGTGCACTTTTGAGGAGACAGATGTTTTCTTCCCATAGGAAAGGGAAAAGGGTTTCTTGCACGTTTCTAAGGAACACCAACGTAAAGATTGCTGCTGAAATTAGAAGGTAGTACCAGGTAAACCATAAATCACGGGCTTGATCCAGTTTGATAGTTCCTTTGCAAACTAGATATGTAAATGTATAGGACCAGCAATTCTGAACATGAAATCACCTGGATTTAATTTGAAGAAACTAAAGAAAAGGAAAGAAACAAAGAAAAAGGAAAGAATTGGTAAAAAATATTCCATGTCCCCCCATAATGAGCACATAGTAAGACTGGACATTTCCAGTTGTCAGTATGTCACCAAGTACCAACCTAAAGTGACAACTCTTTTTACTACACATCAAACAAAATTGCATTAGGGAAGAAATTAATCAGGGCCTCTTTCATGCAATAAAGTTGCAGGGCTTTATTGAAAACTACTTAAATCAACTATGATATACAGGGCTACAGAAGCAGGAGAAATCTTACTAGAAAACACTATGAAGTATGATAGATATATATAGATATATCATCAGGGAGATGTTTTTGTGTGTGTACACATACATACATGTTTTGATATATATACACACATACACACTTAAAAGACATACAGGTTTTTGTCTTTTGGAAACAAACAAAATATCAGCCTCCCAACTTTCACAAAAAGGAGATTGATGTCAATAGGAAACAGAAATGTGGTTATCTTTTCATGGGTCAGAAAAATTGTTTCCTTTCACAACAATTAAACATACTTGTTATTTTTATTATTTCTTGAAGTTCATGTTCATTTGATGATCATGACAGGTGGGCAAGGGAAGGATGCCCACAGATGGCAATAGTTCTCTCCACTATTGCATTTTTAAAAATGTGTCAGGGCTGAATTGTTTGAAATTTTGCTCAAGAGGAAAAATAGTATCAATGAAATAATCAGCAAGTGAAATGACTTCAACTCCAGGCACTGTCTTTGTAAATTTCTGCCCTGGGTCCATCCTTCCAGCAGGCAGGCAGGAGTCTTATAATATTAATGTTAAATGTAAGAAGTGCCTTAGACACTGTTGTTCACACACCTGTGCATGCAATTGTGCTTTCTGAGGTCAGCTGCCTGTTCACTAAGGTTGGCTGAGGAGCACAGCCTGAGCACTGTTAGCATTTTGGGAAATACCTTAAATCAGGATGGCAATTAACACCTGTACAGCAATCATCTTGTCCCATTTCCTTCTCCTTTTGTGATGGATGCATTTTCTTTAACACAACAAAAAGCCAACTTTTTTTCTATTTCTTTCACCTACATTCTGCATTAGTCACTTTTTTGGGGTTCATCACCTGTTTATTCCCTTGCTTAGAAGCACCGATGAGCACCACTTCCTAATATGCTCACTGGAGATGTGCCAGTAAAACTCTTCTGGAGGTTTCAAAACCTTTTTCAGAATGTTTACTTCTTTTCATCACCTAATCTTCTCTACAGTTTAACCAAATCTGCTCTTTGGAATTAGCAAAGGAAAATTTTTTTTTTTTCCTCAGTAAAACCCAAAATAATTCTTTGTTTCTGCAAAGGATGGCAAACAGACACGTTTCACTGATTTTGATAGCTGTGATACAGTAGTATGTGACCCTAGTCAAGGCAATGATACTGTATTTAAAAATTAGCCAATATTACAGAACTAACTAGCATGAAAGAGAGCTCATTATTTAAAATGAGTTAGTACGAAGAATGAGATATGAGTAAGGAGCTTCTGTCACTCTTCTGCAACAGAAAGCATTTGAGCACTGATGATGTGCACAGGGAGGAATACTTCAGAGGAGGATAACTTCTGATTTTTTTTGTTTACTTGTTACATAGGTGGGTATAGTTTCAGATTTATCAATGAAAAGCCCTAGGAAGACCACTAAATCACATAATTGCAGTATCTTCCTTTGTCAGCTTTTGGGGAGCCAGCTGGTCTGTGGTGTGAGTAATGCTGAATACACTCATTAGAAAGACAGCTGATGGGAAGCATCTCAGAGGGCTGCTACAGGCCTGCAGCTTCCCCCAAGACCCTACAGCATTAGCTCCATAGCATTTAGATATTTTACACTTGTACAAAAATCTAGGACCTAGTCTTTCCTATTGACTGTAATACTATCATGAATGCACCTGCTTTGCCCTGGGAGGACTGCTGAAAATTTTCATCATAGAAGCAAACTCTGAGATTTGGTTTAATTTATTCTGAGAAACTCTACAGAGAAATCTACTAGTTAGTGAAAAAAAATCAGTTATTGTATGCTCTGTAATGTACTGTGTGCTGGGGGAAAAGAGTGAAAAAAACTGTACTGTTCAACTGTTCGGCTACTTTAAAAAAGAGGAGGAAAGAGAAAACAAGGTAGACGATTGAATCTGTAATTCCTTGAGATAAAGGGCTCTGATGTTGTTCTGCACTTTTCTCAGCATACTTCCTCAGTTTTAGTCACTTTATTTCTGCTAAAACAATCTCTGCAGTGCCAAAAATCATTATTTAGGCTCCTGGACTTTGGTAAGCTTATTTGTTGTAACATTTATCTTGTGGGTTAAAAATAAGGGTAAGACTGTAATATTCAGTTGAATTACGAGTTGTCAAACCCTTAAAAATTCAGGGCTTCCTTGGCCACTGCCCTCTCTAGATGTACTGTACGCAGAACATTCATGTGACCATATAACAGGAGGTACTGTGTGTGAAGAATATATCCTTAGCACTGACAGCCTTCAGATGTAAATCTTTCACAATTCACTGCCTGCAGAGCTATTCATAGTGGAAGTCTAGGATGAATGTAATCTACTTCTATGTTAAGTTTTGATACTAGTACAATTTATTCCAAAAGTTTGGAATATATACTAACTGGAAAAAAGGAACTACTTTGCCCCCCCTCAAGTGTTTAGCTCATATTCATGTTTCATCTGGATGGAAAAGACTTTTTATGAAACTTGTGTTGTTGTCTACCCACAGGAAAGGAAACATTTAAACAGCTAATTCCAGATTGTGCAGGGAATTTATCAGTGTCTTTTATTGTTTTCCTTTCTCTATGCTTACCTTTGTTTAGTGTCTTCTGTAGTTATCTATCAGTACAATATTCTTGCTTTGGAGCATCAGTTTTCTCCAGGTAAGTACTGAAACCCATACTCACTGAACTTGATTACAATTAAGTATGCACTTAAATTTAAGTATGCAGTGACTGTGATTTCCTCTATCCAGACATCCTCTACACATCTGAAATACTTTCTTCAGTAGGACTTTAACGCTAGTATAATTCAAAATAAAATTAATGCAACATTAGGCTACTGACATACAGAATTTAAGTAAATCCCAGATTTACTTTGTTATTTTGATGTCTGTGAACTGTGACCTTTCCCTGTGCTTCTAAATTTAGAGGGTTTGATATTAATTCAGCAATAAATTATGGTTTATGCATTTTTTTTTTTCCTTCTTTTTTCCCTGGCAAGACATGCTAAATATGATACCTTGCTGCTGGTAGATTTACATCTTCATATCCAAACAGAAAGCAACTGAATACAGCTACAGAAACTGACTGACTCATTCCACAGGTGAAGCAGTAAAACTCACTTATATACCATGGGCTGTCAAAAGCACCTGGTAAACAGATTTAAAAATATGACATTTCTTCTCTAGCATCTTTCTCTAAGGATGATTCCATACGCAACTTAAAAAAAACAGTGAATAATAAAATAACCTAATGTTAGTGTGGTAATTATGATGCAGATGTCTTTTAAAGTTTAAATGATAAAGGTTTGTTCTTACTTTCTTAAGACTAAGAATTTATCACTAGGTAATTTACCCATTATTATTATTATTTATCTCACTAGTATATATCCATGAGAAAGCAGGGTCAGTATTTTTAAAAAGTTGCTTGTATTAGCATGAGCCTTGCAGTTCTAGGATACTTAGTGCCAGAGTGTGGGTATGTACTGAATATGTTGCATTCAATTTTAAAGCAATATTCATAATTTTTAACTCACTTATGGATAACAGAGTAGATGTCTGTAACCTCTGGTTTGGTCTCAAACAATTTACTGAATGATGTGCAGGCTACTGAATTTTAATTAGCAAGTAAAAATTGTGTTTTCATCAACTTGTGGGAAATACTGGTTAATAGATGACACATGCATCCTGTATTACGTTAAGCTGCTGCTGTTGTTTTCTTTTGAAATCATTCAGAAATTCAGTCTTACACTGACAAAAGGACAGATAAGTGCAACTCAAATTTTCAGCAGCAGGCATATTGTTTGCTGGATGTTTAGTAATACAACAAGCTAATATGGTGGGCCACAGAGATTATTGCTTCTGCTCCCTGCCTTCCCAGAGCAAGAGGTTACTACTAAAGGTGACAAAAAAAGGACATAGGCTTGCTCATTAGCTACTAACGTTTGCAATCTGGCATACTAGCTTGAACACAAATTATGGCTGTTGAATTTAATATGCTAGGCCATTAGTGTGGTCCAACAGAGACCGGGTCATGTTCAGTTCTGCCCCAGCCTACAGCAGGGGTGGTACACTTCAGTAACAGCTTTGGCAAAAAACTGAAGGTAAAAGTGTCTATAATGACTGCTATTAAATCTAACAAAGCCTGTCTACAGACCTTTTAGACTGTGGGAGCCACTCCAGGTCATTCATGTTACTCAGACTCCTTATTTGTTAGACTACAGAGCAAGCAAGCTTTGAGGTAAGAATAATTTATTCATTAAATGCATACTGCTAGCTAGATTTAATTATGTCAGATAAAAGATTACTAAATTTCCCCCTAGTAATTAATATGCATTTCTAGAGCAGTTTATTATCTTGCATAAAACAGTGGTGCATATAGTTCAAAAACATATCAACAGTTAATAGTTGTTTCAACTGACCAGCAATGTGCATAAATACATAAAAATGGGAATGGAAAAAAGAGTATGAAAATTAAAAGCATTCTGTGAATGCTAGAAAATATAACATAGTATTCAACTGATATGCTCGCCTTACAGAATTATCTTTTTCCCATTTAACATGGTAACTCATGTTTTGAATGGAAATTAAGGTCTGCAGTTCCTGGGTTTTGAATCTAGTGTCTGGAGGGTTTTTTTGTTTGTTTGTTTGGGGTTTTTTTGGGGTTTTGTTTGTTTGTTTTGTTTTGTTGTTTGTTTTGKTTTGGTTTGGTTTTTTTTTTTAACCAAGTCAGGTGTAAGAGTTCTGTCTTTACTTTTGGCCAGAGTCTTTTGTTCTTTTATAAAAGTTTCAAAGTCATCAAGACTAAGAAGCAGCAATTTTGTATTGATTCCGATTTCTAGATTTTCACTGCAATAGGCAACCAGCATTGTAAAAAATGACCTCATAATGATGTCAGAGAAAAAAAATCCAGTAAAATCTTTATCACATGTAAGTCAGTAAGCAAACTAATGATATCACTGCATGAATACACAGAACAGTATCACAAAGTTAACTAACAAGAAGGGAAATGAAATGCACACCAAAGTCATTAAATGCTCACTGATGAGCTAGTGTAAAGAAGTAGCAAAAGACTTTTGAAGTAGGAATGCTATAGAAACATTATCTTATTTTCATCGTTCCTGTCTATTACCCTATTTATAGGTACATATCCGAGGTTGCTGCAGCATGCACAGTATAACAACGTGGAGAAAAGCTGTACTTGCTGGCAGTGTAATTGAAGTGATATAATTGAAGTAATTCKTTTGACTTACTGACTTGTGCTGTATTTGGATTGAGTAACTTAGTAGCATTGGGTTGTTGAACTGAGTGATCACATCACTGCAATGATGAAATAGCTGCAAGATTATTCACTTGTCTACGTCTGCATTTTTTAAATGTCTAAATTTTTGGCTTTCATCTGCAAAATCCAGAGTTAGGTACCTACATTCATTGAACGTAGTTAGAACTATGTTGCTCAGAACACACAAAAATTTGTGTGATGAACAGCGTCAGCTGTATTTAGTAACGGTATACATAAAGGGTGTCTCAAGTTCTGCCCCTATAGCTTAAAGATGCATTAGGAGCACTTAATGTCTGCGGTCAATCCAGAGCTAAGAATCTGTTCCTGAGGATAGAAGCCTTTATGTAGTCTTTAAAAATTATTAGCAGTGCTCATTCTTTTCAGGTTATAGCCACTGGATTCCAAGACAGTAATCTAGAGACCTTTCGGCTATCTTTATGGCTTACACTGTTGTTTTAAGATGTCCCCTCTTTAATAGAGTCATGCAGAATAGCCTACAGGTCTTCTTTTGGGAGGTAGGAGACAAGGTTTTTAACTTACAGTTAAAAGTTCATATAATTAAAAAAGATACACAGCATACTTTAACGGTCTAATTCACTGTCATAGAATATTGTGGATGTCAAAAGCTTACACAGTTCAAAATCAGTTTGATAAACACGGAAAATAAATTCATAATGGATTATTTAAGCAGAAGTGCTTGACACAGTTCGGTGGAGGTAAAAGAGCATAGCAGGGAAGTACCATTATATAGTTGCCTTATTTCTTTTTCTCCAAACTTTCTAACCTTCAGACAACTCTGAAGACAGAATCTTGGGACAGACAGACCTTTGATTCAACCCGAGTACAACTGCTCATATGTTATGTCTTTATGTTTGGCAGTGCATTTCTGAAAGGTATCGTCTATCAGTTTTTACTAGCAGACTGACCAGATGAAGAAACTTCAGGAGCTCTGGGAAATGCTACCTATTTCTGGTACTATGAGCTTGCTATACAGGGAGCTTTAAGATCGAAAAGGGAGACACTGTGGTATCTTTTTGGATTTCATCATTAAGCCTTTATTGTCATATATTCTTAACATCACATTAATAAGCCTAAAATTAAGAATGAGTTACTAGCTAATCAACTGCATTATAGAACTACACCATCTCTCTTATTCAAAGTGCATCAATGCTTACTAGCAAAAATAGCATAATCTTCAGAATTACTAAAGAACATCATCATGCTCCTGTGTTGGTCTGGAAGATTTATGTAAAGTAGTGGTGCAGCTATATGCTTAATGTTAAAAATACAAGCCACCAAACATAAACAGATTCCACATCCTGCCATATCAACCCATTTAATCTGTTTCAAATAATCTGCCTTCCAGAATCTTAAGGGCGAAGAGGGAGAGAATCCGATTTGGTCACGAAATGGGAGTCATTAACCTTGAACACTGAGTCACTTCTCACGGAGAGCAATGCTACTTAATAACGCATAATCTTAACAGATTCTGTCTTGGCAGTACCTGTAGGTGATTTCCCCAAACACCAATGAAGCCATGAAGAAAAGTATTGCAAAAAAAGAGATAAGGCAGAAAGATAAAAGGAATCAAATTTTTTATTGCTGATATGCACCGCTTTTACATCTAACACTAGTGCATTTCTAAAACACACCACAATATCTGACTCACTTGTGATAAATTAAGAATAGATTCCAGAATCAGGTTCATGGTTCTGAAATGCATTCCATATTTATTCCAGCTATGCTGGTGAGTGCTAATAAATATATAAAATACCTACTATTGTAGAAAGATAATTTGAACAGCAAGCAGTTATGTTTAACAAGAAAAACATATATACCGAAAAATACATATATACTAGGTGTTATATATTTATAACCATATGTGGAGTCAGTTTTTCAGAATGATTTCTCAGAATACTGAACATGATCTCTAATTCAAAGCTGTACAAGAAGAAAAACAGCCTGCTAGCATTCCAGTGAAAGTCACTAATCCCCAACAATAAAATGCCTATTAACATGTTTTATCATACAAGCATCTTTTCTTCAAAGTCAAAATGTCTTGACCTTTTAGAGACAACAGAGAAATCTAGGTGTATTGTCATTTAGTTCATAGTTCAAAAATACAAACCATGTTTATGCTAGAACCACAGAGTGTATTATTCTGGCAAACTACGTGTGCATTAGGTCATACGATGATACAGCTTGTTTATACCTGGCTGCAACGCTGTTCTAAATACAGAGAAATTCAAAGCAAGTCCTTGCATTCAGTATTATTATAGTTGATTATACACTAAATATTCAGAGGCTTCAGTGTCATTAAGAGTATATAACTGAAATTATATGGGCAGTATTATTCTCATCAGTGTAGGTTAATGGAAGGGAACTCATCTGATCATCTTTTCAGCAGCAGTCTTATATGTTGAAAAGCTTTTCTTCGTGCATATGCACAATGTCACAGTCTGCTCTGAAGAGGACTGGGATTCGGAAACGGGAAGCTGGACCATATGCTTAGTTATTACATACATTCATAGGACAAACTCTGCCACTGAAAACATGTGTAGTACAAGATACCATTTCAATTTGAAAATTAATTTAGGGTAAATAGAAGGTTATATCCCATGCACAATGTTGTTATAATATGGTGTTGCTATGGAATCAAATTTTACGCAAACTGCTAGATGGTATTTTCTTTCAGAGTACTTGTACACTGCATTTTTCTTAGGGATGGTAAAATTGCGCTGAACGTGAATGAACCCAAATGGCAGGGATTCACAGCGCTTGTGCCAAACTGAGATCAGATGGAAATTTATGGGAGTTGGATCAAAAGAATTCTACATCTTGCCATTAATGTCATGCACCTGATCTAGAATAAAAGCAAAAATTTACTACATATGTTTTTCCATCAAGGATGTGCACCTTTAGAAACATCTACTTGGAAAAAATAGTTGTGTGAATGAATCCATACTCACACTTAGCCATATACTGTATTAAACCTTCTTAAATACTTTTTTTGTTCTTTTAACACATTTTTTTTTTTTATGCATGGCTATTTATATTCTCTGAAAGGTAGACTCATCTAAAAGCTCCCTCAACACTCTTGTCTCAGTGAAATACCACTGGAAGAGATTAAATTTAATCTATATTTTAAGTGAAATTTGGTAGCATTTTCCCCCTTAAGCTTAGACCTTTTTCTACCCCATTATTCAAGCCAACAACATTACGCTTTATTTTCAAAGCTTGCATGAAATATAAGGAGGGGACAGCAAAAAGTGTAATCATTTCCTTCATGCTTTATAGCTGAAAGTAATGTAACAGTGTCTCACGTTTCATACCGATACCTCAAGATTACGAAATACTTCAGTCCTAACTACTTCACCTTAGAAAGCAACTGTGATAGAACTTGAACAGGCATTACTTTGTCTTTTCACAAGATGAGCAAACCCAGAGATACAAAGACTTCCATCCCCTTAGATACTTTGCTAAAAATAAAATGGGATAGCACTTTAAACATGGAAAACTCACAACTGTTTAGTAAAACGGATGAAATACAAAAATTATTACCCATCTATCTGAGAGCTACTGCACTGTGGCGGGGTCTCTAACTTCGACAGGGACGCCAGCGGAGGAGCAGCTCGCCCTGCTCCCTCCTGAGGCGCCGCGGGGCGCCTGCGCGCCCGTCCCCGCCCCGGGCGGGAGCGCCTTGCCCGGGCTGTTCTAGAACGTTCTGCCGCTGCTGCCCTCAGGCAGGCCCGAGCCCCCGAGCGCCTCCCCCCGAGGGCAGTATGCAGGCGGAGGTAAACGTCAGCGCGCTCGTTCTTTCACACGCACAAACAAATACACAAATACGTACGTACGCAGACTGTATATAAATGTAACTTTGAAATAGAATTGACAGTGTCCACACTGTAAGCTGTGTGAATGAAAAAATCAGGTATAAGCTGACTAGGGTCTCACAGTAACGGCGGTGTGTTTGAGCGCCTGTGTAAGTCTGGCTGCAATGTAATCAATAATATTAAATCTAAGAAGAGGGAGATTGTGAAGTGCAATTGGAATCTGGTAGGAAGTGACAAAAAATAGCAAAAGCAAAATGGCTCAAGCTCCTGTGCATTTGGTTAAAGTTCCTCAATGCTCCCTCAGCTGTCAAAAAGGCCACCCTACTTTTTAAAAGTATAGATGTTTACAAAATTACAACAGCTGTTTGTCAACAATGACATAACTGTTCATTTTGACTTGAGCAATTAAATGAACTTAAATTTCAGTATTAAGGTATTATATAGCTTCATAGAGATGTTTAAATTATTTCAGGAGACACACATGTTACCAAGGCTGGATTTTTACTATCTGTGTGTTGAATAACACTGAATAACAATGTTTTTTTATTGTTTGCATCTAATGATACACATGAATTCTCTTCTTTTAAAATCTAGTTATTGCAATTAGGCATATGAATTCTAAGTTCTTAAAAAAGTAAAAATCGAACTATCTTCAGTGTTTGGCACACTTGGAGGCATTATAGGAATGCTTTTATTGCTGTTCAGCTAAAGAACACCAGAGAATTGTTACCTCTGTAATACAATTTGAGCAAAGACAGATTAACCAGCTGTCAAACAACCAAAATTTTTATTGAGTGCACTTCAGAAATAATTTGCAAATATAGCAGTGTTTCAGGGCACCTCTTTTTGTCATGTGATGAGGCTTGGCCATATCTTGGTTGTCTAACGTTTAGCTTTGTTAACAGCCAGAGAGTAGGTCTCTAGCTTCCCTCCTCTCTTACTAGAAATAACTTTAGAATATCTTGTGTTTAAGAACATTTTTAAGATTGCACATAGTTGGTTTGGGGTTTTTTTAATTGTTATGAACGGTAAAGAATTTTTAATGTTTCTTGTATAGAGCAGCAGGGGAATTTCCATTTTGTGGTCTAGCAGAAAAAGAATTTGATGTGATATACTTTACGATTGGCAAAAGTGGTGGAAGTAAAACGTGTGCATGGGGAACAGTTTAGAGGAGGTGCCTAAATTCATGGCAGGTAGTAGTTAATGTGGCTGAAGTCCATTTTTAGTCAGTTTATATTACATATAACATTTGTGAGGAATCTCAGTTGGTAAGTATTTTTGCAGACCATCACTGTCTGTTGCATTTCCTAAAAAGCTATCAACTAATTAATTCAAATGGTACCACTCTCATTTATTCCCATTAGAAATAATAAGACTTTTGGAGTCTAGTCCTGTGGTTGTGCCATCCCATTCTTTGAGGTGAAACTGATGTCGTTATTTTAGGTGAAACTGATAGCAGCTGTTTGAAACTATCAGCTAGATTTGGTTGCTTAAAACATTGTCTGATGTTAACTGTTCATGCTGAAATTTTACATGTTAGGCATCTTTTTTTCACTTGAGAATTGCAACTATGAAAACTGAAACACTTACGAAACTGAGTATAGAAAAATACTGTTTTGCCTTTAGTAAAATTTGTCATAGTCATTTTAGGAAATACTCTTATTTCATATGCTTTGGAATAGTAACCTGAAAGTTAGAGAGCTTGGCTTTTGTCACAGTGCATTAAAGGATGTGACTTTGTCAAAYGGTAGGCCTTTTGAGTATTTGGTTTTTATGCACATTTGCCAAAGTTTCGGTACAGCTCTGCACATGAATTCCTAAAAGATGTTGCTAAAATGAGTACATTGTAGCCCAGGAATGCACAGAACATTCCTTGCACCTGTAGCTCGAAGTTAATACAGACTGGCTGCAGCTGGGTCTAAGAGCTGGATCTTAGAATTCGCTTGGTTTCTTTAAATATCTTCCTTGCTTTACACCAGCAAATTTGGTGGAAGGAGGTAGTCCATATGAATACAGATGGGACTGTATATCATATATGTGTACTGATTACGTGGCCAGTACAATGGTGTGGGAAGAGTTCACAACTAATACAATGAGTCTGAAGGGAAGAAAGAGAATTTTGTCAAAAGAAAGTTGGACAGCCAAGACTGGGATAGATTGTGCCTGAGTAAGGCAAAATGGAGCTCCACAGAGGATAATTTAACATATTTTTTTTTTCTCTAAATTCAGCAGTATGCTCCAGGCATTCACGGATGCAGGAATTTACAGATATTTATAAAAAAAAAAATTGTTAAGTCTTACACATCCTAAAATTTAAGTCTTAATTTTGCGAGTAAGTACTTTGCATATGCCAATATATATGAATTACTTTTTTGTGCTGTCCCCATGCCGGATTTCTTTGCTTAAAAAGAACAACTCCCATGTTAAAACTCAGTAGATACATACTTGTTTATATATTTTAGAAATATTATACCCTCTATGTATGTATGTATACCAGGTGGAAGAAAAAACAATGCATCAAAATTGCTCTAGGAACTAAGCTTTTTTGTGGTTTGCTTTCTGTTCTGACATTTCCTGTGATTGTTTTTTCCTTTCCAAGGCAATTGGAAAAAGTTGGTAAATCTCAGCCACCTGTTTGAATATTTCATAATGGTAAGGGTGAAACTTGGCCTAGCTGTTTTGGCTAGTAACGAACAGTTATAAGATGCTGGAAAATCTCTCTTAGATTTTGTACCTGTGACAGCTAATTGAATGAGTTAATTCTGTCCTGTAGGTGTTGGATGCTTTTATGTACACACATCAATTTGTTATAGTACTGCATCAGTAATTAGAAAATACTTGATTGTATACAGTCTTTATAGTACTATGTTTAAAAGGCACAGAAATTTTCTGTTCCTTCCAGAAGCTGGGGGAGGATGTTGCAGTGCCCTACAACACTCAAGAAGCTATGCACTCTGTTAAAGTTTTAACATCCATTTTATCAAACAGGTACTCCCATTATTCTGAGTGAAAAATCAGTTTAAAAGATAAAACGCAGAAACTGTTTTGGTTTTTTTTCTAGAACTAGGTATACAAATTTCTTCTGATTCGACAGGACAAGAAAAGCCATGAGCTGCACTTTCCGCAGAGTACTTCCCTGAGCAAAGCTGAAAGCAGTGGAGTTTGAGGAATAAGCCCTGTTGAAATTTCATTGCTGCCAATATGAGTAGATAGATCATTGTCTTGGTTTTCCAATATTAAAACTATGCTGCTGTTTTGTGATGTATGCGTTGCCTTGGAAGAAAGGAGATGACGTTTTATTTAAGTAGGTTATTAGGTCCCATGGTTTCCAAAGCTGAATTTGTTTGGGTTTGGGTGGTGAACTTGTAAAGGCTTACTTGTTTCAACAGCATGGCAGGCTAGACAGGTTTTCCCAACGACACTGACATTTATTATAACTTGTATGTATGTATCTGTCTTACAACTTCAGTGTTCTGTTCACCAGAGAGTTCAGCTCCGCTAAAGGAGCACTCTAGGTTTGATTGGAAGACTTGGGATATTGTGGATATACACTTGCTTGGCTGAAGGTAAAAATCTAATGGGAGACAGAGAGGGTTGTGTATGTGTGCGTATGTAGAAAATTTATATCTGAGAGCTTTTCTACTTCATCTGGGAAAATGTGTTTTTCTTCAAAGCCCACATGAAAACTGGAACTGATTGTTTCATATGCAAAGACTATTGACTATGGGATCTTGCGCTCTCACAATGAATGGGATACTAGGTTTTATTCTAGACTTTATAAACCATGCTCAAATTCCTGTGTGTACATACTTACACAAAATTTTATCTGTGCTAAGCTTTTAAATAGGGAAAAATGCTCTGTCCTTTGTTTTTTATTACATGCGCTAGGTAGGCAGACAACGTATATGTAATGTGAGACAAAATTTGTATTTAGACATATGTATGCATACATACAGATTTATTATTGATTGCAGGTGGTTTTTTATGTTGCTACTATGTATCTTTATCTGATACATCAGTATCTGATATCTTTGCATTTTAGTGGTTATGAACCATTTCTTTTCTTTTATGAACAAAAAGTTCAGCAGAGTTATTAGCGTTGTACATTGTTGAAACAGTAATAATAATAACCTCTATGTGTACTTTCAGAAATAGAATCTTGGGAATGATTTGTAAAAGTATTTGGCAGAGAAATTCAGTTTGTGTCTACAAACTGCAAATTACTTCTGACTAGAGTTTTGATATAGTGAGATTCATTAATGTTCAGTATTAAGACACAGAAAAGCTTTATTTTGAAAACTTGGAATTTCTCATGTCATTTCACTAGTGATGTAGTGATTTTTTTTTTTTTTTACTCTTTTATACTCTGATTGGTTTTAGAACCTTGACCATGTCCACGTTAAATTCCTTTAAAATGCAATTAAACCTTCAGTTTTCTCTTTGATAATGTTTTAGGGTAGTGTTTGGATTGAGCAATTAGTTTAAAAGATGATAAGAACTAGAACAGTGTCCAAAAGTGCTTCTGCTACATTATGGATTTAAGACAATGATCTTAATTACCATGCTTTAATTTTTGGTCAGCCCTGAGTTGGTCAGTCAGTTGGATTGATGATCGTTGTAGGTCCCTTCCAACTGAAATACTCTATTCTATTCTATTCTATTCTATTCTAAGACCTGCCAGTCATTCTGTTTTGCTTGTTTTTACTATTATCACAGAGGAATAAGTATGCTGCGTAACTTGAACAGTAGACTAATCAGCAGCAACTTGAACGTTTGACTTGCTGCAGAAAAATGGGTTTGTGTCATTAAAATGGTTATGCTGCTGCTTGTTGCAGTTTATCCCATTAACAAACTGTGGATGTTTCTCTGAGCAGAGCCACTTTCAGGTTCTAAAATGAAACCAGACACCTCTCCCTCGCTGGCCAAGCAAGGAAAAACAGAATAAATTAAGAAAATAATGAGTCCTTTATTTTTCTGAAAACAAAGCAACTTTTTTTTACTGTTCTGTAAGGAAGAGTGTCGTGATTGATTTCAAAATAAAACAAGTCAGGTCTTTGACTGGTGTATTTGGGAGCAATTAGTTGAGAGCTCAGAGGTCAGGTGCAAAGGGGTTTGGAGCTTAAAGAAGGAAGTTGTGCAATGGCCACAGCTTCGAAACACTACCCTGCTGAATTTGTAAAACGTACAGGAACCTGGTTCCGTATGTCTGTTTGTTAAGGACCTCTGACAATAACAGTGCTGTCACATGTTTTCAACTCTTCTTCTGTTCCATCCGTATCGGCATCATATTCAGAAAGCTATGAAGCAGGTTTAGATCTAAGTCTCCAGATTTCTTGTCAGCCTGTCTGGAAAGCAGCGAAGGTTGAGGGAGCATTTAAAATAATCCATCTCTGGATGACAGGAGAATAAAGAAGAGATTGAATGAGTAGAGAAAGGTGTAGACTAAAGGAGAACAGTAATATGGCACTTGGAAAGAGGAGGGGAAAGGATAGACAGGATGAGAAAGAAAGCAAGGAGGGGATAAAAGCAAAACAAGAAAGTGTATGTCAGATTTAAGAATAGAAAATTTTGCAGGAGGACAGAAAACGTTACGGGGGAATGTAGAGAAATGTACGTTGGAAAAAGAAGTAGGAGGTGTTACAGTTTTCCTTGTATCTCCCTGCTGAAAGAATGAAAATGACGCAGCATTTCTGTACATACACAAAAAGCTGTATCTGCTGCAACTGGATTCTATCCCCAACTTTCTCTTTTGAATGAGCGCTGGGAGGTGAAGAGAATGTAGAAAGGAGGAAAGCATTACTTCTCTAATGAGGGAGAAAATGGTTTTTGGAAATCCTTACTTCTACCTCACCTTCATGTGTCAAACTTCATATTTCTGCTATTCTCCAAGGACCTTCCATGGAGTTTTGCCTCTGTATAAGAAATGTTCTCTTTATTAATTCTAAAAGTTGAATGGTGGAGATTGGAAAATGAGATGATAGGAATAGTATTTTACTCAGTGTGTGTGTTTTTACCCTTACTGTTCTTTAACTACTTCTGAAAATAAAGAGCAGTATTTTTAAAAGTATTGACATTAGTGATCCTTGTTAATATGGAATATATGCTTGCCATATACTTGGAGTTAATACTGTGCTTCGTAAAAATCTAAGTTTGGAATCAAATCAGGGAGTATATTTTCAGTTGTGCTGTAAGTCTTAGACAGGTCACTTCTTATTCTTTAGATCTCTTACCATTTTGAGTAAGATGATTTCTTTGTAGTGTAGTTTGCAGTTTTTGTAAAGTATTTTGAGGTTCTAAGGTAAAAGAATAATACTGGGGAATTTTGATTTTTCTTTCCCCTCTAGCAGGAATCCATACATTTACCTCTGTAAGTCCTTGGAAAAAGGTAACCTGAAAATACTTACCTCCAAATTTAACCTGCTTATTAAAGGAAATGTCTACACTGTGACAGGGTTAGTGTTTTCCAGTAAATTACTTAACGTTACTAGCAGCAAGCAAAGGCGCTATTATACTAGCCGCAACAGAAATACAAAAGCATCAAAGATAATGACAGCTGTTTATCTTTTTGTGATGTTAATGTGTAACATGTGACTGGGGCCAGATAAACAAGACCGAGCGTCAGTGCTGTGCGTCAGATTCTTCACACAAGAATTAAAAAAAATCCAAGAGCACAGAAGATGGAAGGATCAACTCAGCAGATCGTGTCAAATATATGTATTACTAAGATCTCATCACAAACCTTTCCTAAACAATAATCTGGCATCTCCTGATTAAAATACTACTGAGTATTGGAGATATTCAGGCATCTCTAAGATACTTAGGTTTGTATTCTTTATGTATGTCAGAATTCATTACTCTCTAAAAAAAATCAGTTTGTCTCTTTCTGCTGGCAGCTTTATGGTTTTGAGATTTACTTGCTAACCTTATTTTTCAACATAGTTGCTCAGAGAACTTAAAATCAAGCCTGCMTATTTTCAGCTTGTTTTTTTTAATATATTAAAAATGTGCAGTTGTTCAAATCGTCATGACAAGTTTCCTGTGGCATAATTTGGATGTGCTTGTTTAAAAATGCAGATATGTATTTTATATATGACAATAATTGCTTATGAAATGGCACGCTGGGATGTCTTTGGGTTTGAAAGTCTGTCCCAATACAAATTTTGTTCTCTTAAAAGGCATTGACAAGAAAAGGAATAGTTTTGTATTTGGTTAAGAAATGAAAATATTACCATCCAAGAATCAGTATTACACATTTTGGTTTAGAGTGGATAAAGGACGTTTTCTTTTCTTTCATAGTTTGAAAATTAAAATCCCTTGGAATATTTTAAAACATTAACTGTGTTTAAGGGATTAAATGAAGCAAAATGGTTTGCTGTATATTGAATCAATCAGAATTAAAGTTCATTTGTAAGTGACAGGTTTTCTATGCACAGCAACTTTCTTTTAATATCTCTGTGTAAATGACTCTTCTTTTTAATATGCCATGTTACCTGTGTTTAATGAAGTGATTTAGGTATTCTGGGTGGGTTATTTGTGAATCTGAATTCTAAATAAGATGAAAATTGCTTTTCAGTAGTAGGGCTAGCTTTCCCAAGATGAGCTAGGTGGCAGAATTGACTAAGAAAGTAGTGCTTAGTTATTCCATAAGCTCTGAATGCCAGTTTGTTCACTGAATCATGTAAAGTGCAGTCCTTTTTTACTTTATACCTTACAAAAAGGAATTATCTGTTTATTTCAAATACATTTTGTAGTATTTTATGCAGAATACCTTAAAGCAGGTGTATGCTAATTTCCAAAAAGCTACAGGCTCTCAGTGAGATGGGAAAATGCATCTTGTTTTGCAAATCCAATATAGTTATTTAACAGTTCTAGTGATACAATTATTTTTCATGTGTATTACACAATGCAAGGTCTACAGAAGGATTCTGCTGATAGCATATTTCCCTGAGGTTCTCTGCACTGCCTGCCCAAGTTTGACTGCTTTATATGCTCAATTTTTACTGAGGACAAAGGTGAAGAGTGGATAGGAAAACAAGGATGACAGATGTTTGTCATTACTGTTTAATGCTCTACCAGACAGTTCTGGGATACTAAGATGGAGAGCGTGGTAAGAACAGGTTTTTAACGTAAATGTTGTTGAGTCAGTGGCTTTAAATACAAGTATGTAGCTATTAAATACAAAGTAGTGGTTTACTTGTAGTTTTGAACATCAGTGAAAGAAGGTATGTTTCCCATGAAGCATTCCTATTGGCAATTGTTACACTTTAATCTAGGAAAAACATCACAACATAACTCCCTTCAGGTCCATCTTTTTTCAGATAGGCTAAAAAGGACTCTGGTTTTGTTATATTGTGGAAGACTAGTCAAAAAACATATTCTGGCTTTTCTTTTCCTTTTTTTTTTTTTTTTTTTTTTTTTTTTTTTTTTTTAAACTATCTCCCATCTCTTTACCTTAATCTCTGTCTGATGTAGTAACACAGCTCTGAAGGCACAGAGCGATAATGTTGTCTGGAGGACTGAGTATGCATAGCTGGGAATTAGGAACTCCTGGAGTTTCTACCTCTGCTGCTCAATTGTTTCATTTTATTACAGTTGTTGAGTCACTCAAGTTCTAACTCATTTTTCTTTACATAAAGTTGATGATAATAGGTAGTGATGATGATAGGTGGTGATAATAGTCATTGTTACTGTACTGGCTCATTAATCTTTTTGTAAGACCCTGTTCTGTGAAGGACTGTTTTAGCCCACAGACTACCTTACGTAGTCTGTGTATGTATGAGAGTCCATACATCAAACATGTGGTGTGATTCATTCTGGAATACCAGTTTCAGTCCATGATAGCAAACAGGGTAAAGTAGAAATAAATACAATAATTAAAAGAAAATTATACTGATAGATGATGGTAGACCAGAACGTGTATTGTTCTTCATCCAGAAGGCCTAGAAGGATGTACCAGGTAGAGTGACTGGGCATAGATTGCTAAGCAGAATAACCTTTGAATGAAATGTGTATGAGAAAGCAGCCTTTTTGTCAACCTCTCTTCTTAAAGGACTTACTTAAAAATAGTCTAACTCTGCATAAGCATGAAGATTTTTATTAGGCTGCTATTATGGACTCAGTACTATACCTAGAACAGAGATTACGAAGTGCTTCCATCCTGAATTCCAGAATTTAAGGTACCTGATATAGAGTCTTTGCATTCATTTGCAAATATATGTTCTGTTACTGATATAATACAGGGTGTTTAATGGAAATGGCTTTCCAATAAAAGGGAAACAATATTGAATTTATTAATCTGAGAGTTATTCCAAGAAAGAATCTTGCTTTACACAGATGGCCTGCTAGGAAACAATTGTTATCCAGCTCACTTTGGGTATAATCTCCATTAGTTAATATGTGCTTTTAAGATTAAATTTGCAGTTGTACTCTATTTTGTCCCTGCTTTAAAAGTACTGGTGTATTTCTGTTCTTTCTGTTCTGTACAGTATGCTTGTTGAACACAGAGCTTCATTCCCTATGATCATGACCCAGTTATGTTGAGTTTACTAACTTGGTTAATAAGACTATAAATAATAATTCATAGTCTTCTTTTGTAGTTAGCAGTGGTAGCCTATTATAATTTTCCTTGGCAGCACATATGGTGGGTGATAAACTAACTAATAAAAGTGCCACATGGAGCATAGGTCCGCTTTTATTTTTTTACGACTGTTTCTTTCATCTGATACATAATTAATGTGCAAGGTTCAAAATTGTTTTGTCTGTGATTTCGGCTTCTGCTGATGTATTCTGAGCTGTAAATGTTGTGTGAAAACAATGATTCCCTGACTTAATCAGCTGCATTTGTTCAATGACCATTGTATAAAAATAGCAAATGAGGTTGTCAAAACACTTTTTAAAGAATTTTTGTGTTTACTCTTTGAGTCTTATTACTGGTTCTTTTAACTGAGATTAAAAGTACCTGTAAATTCCACGACAGGTCTTCTAGCCAAGCAAATGCATTAACTTTTTTTTCTTTCATTTGCTGTTCAGAAGTTCATGCTCTTTAGTTGGCTTTTTAGCCCCATCTTCACAAAGGATGAGATGCATCTTGCAGTCTTCTGCATGTAAGCTGGCTTTTCCAGTGTCTGCCTGCTTTAGTAGAAGCAACTGCAGCTCTTCTGCTAGTTTGAGAACTTCAGTGGAACTCCAGGTTGACCTTGGACAAAGATGAGAAAAGGGACACCCATTTTGTATGTCCCATTTATTCTCTTTCCTGTCATGGAAAGAAATCTTTGTAGCGGTATTGCTTCACATTAAAGTGATATAACTTTTCCCCCCAACCCTCATCTTGTAAATCTGATACTTTATGGTGCCTCAAGTGAAAATAGTTGACAGAGTACATCCCAGATTGCATTTGTAGAGTTTCAGCCTTTCATCTTAATCAGAAGATATCTGTATTATAATCAGCATGTTAATGCTAGTTTCCTAGCATTAGAAATTAAAAAAACTAGCATTAGCTAGTTTTCTGAGGCTGCTAGTCTATCTCTTCTGTCCCCTTCCATAATTAAGTAAATCTACATTTCTTGAGTCAAACTTCCCATGTATGAACCCTTCTGTTGTGTAGTTTCAAAATTCTGGTAGTACAGAGACAGCCGTATAGGTATGTAACCACCATATCAAAGAGAAATCTTCAGCTTCACTATAAATACTCACCACATATTTGATGCAATATAGGGAGTCTTAATGAACAAACTCTGCCAGGCTCTAACCTACTGCTTGCTGTTGTCTTCTCAATTACACCTGGCTGGATTTAGGTGAATCACTTGTTGCCAGATAGGGTCAATAATTTTTCAGTGAAATTTCTTCTGAAGGAGGAAGTGCATTTCCAGATTTACAAGGAAAGGTTTTTGAACTTTGAATGTTTTCTCTTTTCTCCTTTTGCTCCCAGCTTGTTTGTTCTCCTTAATTTTGCTGCCTGGGCGTAGGACCTTCTGCTTGGAAACTTCCATCCGTCTGAATAGATACCACAGCTTAGAAAAACCTCCATTTCCTAAACGGTTGTTTGGTATGAACAACCATTGAGCATAATTAGTGAGCAGGTATCTGTAGTGATGCAACAGGTTTAGAGAGTCATTACAGTACATTTTTTTTTTTTCCCCTCCCTATGAGTAATTAGGGAATACATGCTGGATTGCAGTGAGAGAGCTAAGCGTGAGGATTGCCATTATTGACTGCCATACTTATCTGATAGAGAACAAATTCCCACCAATTTGTCACCACAGGGGAACCTTTTCATTGCGTGATTTAGATTTCAATTTTGGAGTTAGAATTCCAGTAATGTTAAATAGATATGTTAAATATTCTCACTGGCTTAAAGGTGTTAATTTTTTCTTTTGTAATCATGCTTCAAAATATACCATTCTTGAAGACTGTAGCCCAAAAAAAAGTTTCCTTAAGAAAATAATCAGCCTGTCTTATGAAGAGAGGGGAAGAGTAGTGGATGTTCAATACCTCGATTTTATCAAGGCTTTTAACACATTCTCCCCTAGTATTCTTACAGCCGTATTGGTGAGATATAGAATGGATAAATGGATGGATGATTAAGTCAGCTGAAAAACTGGCTTGACTGCTGGATTTAAAGGGCTGTGATCAGTGGTTCAGAGTTCACTTGGTGGCTCATTAGTGGTCGTGTGCCTCAGGGTTTGATACAAGGGGCATTACTGTTTAATAACAATGTGGAGAGCGGGGTGAAGTGCGCTGTCAGGAAGTTTGTGGATGATACTGCTCTTTGGAGGGACTTGGGTAAGTTGGAAAAGTAGGTTCATAGAATCATAAAATGGTTGTGGTTGGAAGGGACCTCTGGAGGTCATCTGGTCCAACCCCACTGCTCAAGCAGGGACACCTAGAGGCAGTTGCCCACAACCATGTCCAGATGGCTTTTGAATATCTCCAAGGTTGGAGACTCCACAACCTACCTGGGCAACCTGTGCCAGTGCTCAGTCACCCTCACAGTGAAAAAGTGTATCCTGATGTTCAGACGGAACCTCCTGTGTTTCAGTTTGTGCCCAATGACTCTGGTCCTGTCACTGGGCACCACTGAAAAGAGCCTGGCTCCGTCTTCTTTTCACCCTCCCTTCAGGTATTTATATAGATTGACAAGTTCCTCCTGAGCCTTCTCTTCTCTAGGCTGAACAGGTCCAGCTCTCTCAGCCTTTCCTCATATGAGAGATGCGCCAGTCCCTTAATCATCTTAGTGGCCCTTTGTTAGACTCTCTCCAGTTTGTCCATGTCTCTCTTGTTCTAGGTATATTAATCAATATTACTAAATATTAGTAATGTAATTTCCCCCCCCCCCCTTTGATTTCTTTAGAGTACATTGGGTATTTTAGGATAGAGGATTTTTCAGTGAATACTTTATCTTCAGAACTGTTTAGCTGTAGAATGGTGGGTCAAGCTGGGTTTTCTTGCTTTTCTTACATTCCCTTCTTTGACACAGAGCCAGGATATTCACAGTTAATAGTGCATTTATGTTCAAATCACACATACGTATGTTTGCTCTGTCCATTTTAAGAAAGATGCCTCAGAAAAAGATCTAAGTTGCTGATGGAGACGGGGATTGGACCTGAGTGACCTGAGGTGTAGGACTGTGCTGTTAGCCATGCAAAGTTGTTATAAGTAATCCTTAAATGRTAAAGTTCACAGAGACAAAGCATTATAAAGGAAAAAAAATTAGTATTAGGACTGTGAATCTGAAGGTTTAGACATTTCTATACTTCATCAGCAATAGCAATTTCCCTTCCTGGGAAAAAAAATTAAAAAAGAACCTGATGTGCTTTTTGGTTCTTCAGAGATCTTGAAAGATTTTTTATTTTATTTTTTTAASTGTTACTGTTTTAAAAACGAAAGGCAACTTCCTGGAATTATGACAAATTTAAAAATCTGTTTTGTTTCCTTTGGCAATGCAATACTTGGTTGATAAATTACTTGATTCTTTATGTTGTTCAAATGCTTGTGGATACAATGTTAACATAAGGAAAACTAAACTGAAAGCAATTTTATGCAGCTTTTTTTACGATACCCTTGAGCATTTTCTAAGTTTGCATTTAATCACAGAATCTTGGCCATGATATTTCTGACAGGTAATTTCCTTAATGCAGTTGACAGAGATGGATTACATGGAAGCCTATTGGATCCAATGCTTTTGTGTGCAAGTGATAAGACTAGATTAGGGTTATCTTGCTCTGAGTGCCTGGAAAGATACAGCCACCTAATAATTCCCCTGGTAATATGGATGGTTTTGTGGGAGCAGAAATTCATGGCTAGATACTGGCCTGCAAAAATATTACCAGATTTTATGGCACCTTGAGAACATCTAGGGTGATGTGTATTTTTCTGTTACGTGATATCAAAATTATATGTCAGAGAAAGACAAATGTATTAAATGTCTGGCAGATTGGAGAAGTGATAGGGCAAGAGGCAGGCACATATCTTAGAAATATTAATGGGATTTTAAAATAAAATTATTTTTGTCATAACCATGAATATTTTTCTTATTTTGCTGGGAAATAACAAAATAAGTAGCATTTAGCTTTTTAGCTGCTGTAAAGGTTCATGTAAGAAAATTGCTGTTGTCTTGCTGCCTTATTAAAAGACACTAAGCCTGAATGTTCATAACCAGGATGCTTTTTGAAACAGGATTTAATTATAAATAGCAAAGTCTGAATAAATTTTAGATCTCAATAATATTCTTTTGCAGTCAAGACTTTTTGAACACTTGAGTAGAAAGTGTATACAAAAGCTTGGGTGAAATAATTAAGAGCCATCAATGTATAGCTTACTTTCATTTACTCATAGCAATCATTCACTTCAGTTGAAGCAGGATTTTTTCAGTGATCTCCAAGATCATGACAATTTTATAACTTCTTCAAACTTCAACTAGACTAAGAAAATAAATTTGATGGGCTAGTAGCTAACGGTATTGCAGTCAAAGCATCTGTTAGTGGTCTCATTTGGAAACAGACTTATTGGAAAGATGAAGGTTGGAGAAAAGAGCGGGTAGTATTCATAAAACATAGACTCCTGACACTCCCTCTATAATCAGTAAAGAAGAGAGATGCGCTTTCAGGAGGCAATTCAGAGTAAGAGTCTAATTCAGATGGTCTGAATCATGTCCTGTGGGATCCTCTTTGTATCTCTTGACCGATTATCGAGAGGGGTATAATGAGCAGCTTCCCTAAGCTGAAGTTAGCTTTTCTGAATATTTTCTGGAATAGTGAGTTACATAGATTCAAGATACAGAATGGTTTTCCAGGTTTTACACCTTTCTAGGCAATAAGAGTTTTGCTACACTGTCTATGTAAAACATTCAGAGGCTTTTTGGTGGGGACTTGGGGGCAGGGGGGGATGCACATACTGTATTTCTTGGCATCACGGCTCTTAGCTTCTTTCTAACTAGTGGTGTAAAAACTGTTGTCATATGTTATTTCTGGAAAACACAGCAAGTGGAAAAGACCATCCCTAGATTGCAGTTAAAAAAAAAAAAAAAAAAAAGAAAATCCAAACAAACCCCAGACTGCTGGAGAATGTTTGGGTTTGGTGTGGTGGGGAAGCTTTGTGTCCTTTGTGTCCTGAAAGATTCTTTACCTTACATCTTGGCCCAATAAAATATATTACCTATCTTTTCCTTGTTTTATTTCCAAAGGAAAAAAAAAGGCATTTTATACAGAGACTGTGTCATGAAAAAGAATCATGTAGGTGTTTAATATATGCTGTGATGAGTAATTTTGGTCATGGTACATCAGAAAGCTACTTTCCCCCACCTTCTTTCTAATAAGAATTTTAAACCATTGATGACAAAACCTCTAAAGTATTTCCTTGCTGCATTGTAATACACTGTGACGAATTATGTCTCAGGAGTTGTAAAATTTTCTCATAGCTTGTAATACCTCATTTAATGAATTGATCACACTGAAATGTAAAGATGAAGCAGCATTTATTTTGTATGTTATATTGCATATAATTTTTAGACTTGACATTTATAGCCATGGAAGCTGTTATTTTACATATCATTTTCAAACCATATCAGCCTTAAACACATTTAAATTTAATAAGCAAGTAGATTAGATTTGCTTTTAAGCTAGGCATATCATTATAGTTTGTGTTCCCTTCAGTAGGGCACATGCTTATTATTAAATGCTGTATTTAGTTGTCTTTTAAAACCTAAAAATAATAAACRGGGATGTATTTACAAAAATAGTTGAATATAGAGCTGCTTTCAGGGACAGTGCCCCAGTCATGATTTTTGTAGGGTGCAGATGTTAAAGTAGTTTTTGTTTTTTTATTAAAAATTGCCCTGTTTTGAGGAAATATTAAGGTAGGAGCTATATGTGTTTCAGTTATGAAATACCAAATCTGTCAAAGTAACATATGGCCTGATCATCATCTCCTGCAGAAAAAAATCCATGGGAGGGGAGAGCTTATTTGGAAACTCTGCATGATTTACCAGGCAGATTTTCTGATGCCTCATCTTTCTCATCAGAAGGAATTTGTAGCTGCCAAGGAGGTGGATTCTTACAGCCTTCTAACTATTTAAATGCCTTACCATCCATAAAAAATATGTTGTTAGTAGCATGAAAAAAAGCAGCCCTTCTTTCTTCGATCCTGGCTTCTTTCAGCACTAAAGAAACTTTACAGAACATCACATAGAGAACCTCTACTGTCATTGTGATCTGTTTGTGACTCCCACCTCAGAATCTTGGTGCATGTAGAAGCAGCTGAGAGAAACCTAATGAAAATCTGAACTTTATAAAATCCTGGTGGACTTTTCTCTGGAGATTATGTTGCTTTTCCTAGTATATCTGCTAAAAGACAGTTCCAGCATTGTACTGGTTACTGTGGCACAAAACTAGATAGGATGCAAGTAAGAGGCTTTTCACCTTAACTCAGTCAGAGGGAAGAATGATTTTTCTTCATATTTTTTCATTCTTTTTTAAAGATCAGTTTGGAAACGTGGTACTGAGTTTTCCAGACTTTATGAAAGTATTTTTCACATTCTATCAAAATAAGGCTGATGCCTGTTTAGCAAGTCCTTTCACTGAAGCGGAAAACTTAAGCAGAAGACCTTGTCTTAGAATCTGTCTTTGAAGAATATAATTTTAAAATTACATTTTGAGGGGTTTGTTTTGGGGTTTTTGTTGTGGTTTCCCCCCCTTCTCCCCTTAAATACATTGTTGCACATTGTGTTCATGTTCATAGAGTAGTCCTTTGGGTTGTATGTAGTTTTTGGCCTTCTGGTCTATCTGCATTCATAGGCCTACTCACCAAATTAGGAGACCTGATAGACCTTTGCAAATACTAACCTCTTCCTATGTTTTTTTCTAGGGAATTGTTTTGTCTATGAGCCATGCAAGCCAATACTTTAATGAACCGGAGTACACCAGACAAATAAGCTGAAACATACAATCTGGTTCAAGTATAAGTTGCTGTGTAGTAGCTTCATATAAAACCAACGCACAACCCCCTTCTGTTCTTCATACCATTGGTTAATGAAAGGGAAATCAGATGGATTGTGCCAATACTAGTAAAAAAAAAGTGAGACAGACCAAAGATTCCTGCATGTTGCTTAATAACATGCAATGTGGCATGCTTTTGACCTAAGCCAAATAGCAGTGCCTCTCAGGCCCTGGCATGCTTCTAGAGATGGTAAATGACAGCAGCTGTTCTGAACAGGCAGACAGAACGTAGCTACCAGATCTGGTGAGGTAGTGTTTTGTTCGTGGGGATATGGACTGTAGTGCCATAGAACAGGTGCCCATTCTGATTGGTTGCATAGCCATGAAGACCACCTTTCATGATGGGATGATAGTACAAAATAGGCAGAATCCTTATAACCAAGGAACAATGTCTAACAGAACTTAAGAGAACTGTTAAGTCTTTTGTCTTGGCTGTTTCTCTTATCTTACTACACCTAAATGTATTTTGTGCCTTGTCCATGAAGTTGGTAAAAGGGTTAAAGGAACCATTGCTGCATTGAACTTGAGTGTATGGGGCAAAGGAGGGGAACATGTGCTTCTTAAATTAAACCATCCCCTTCAGTTAACTATTATTTACTATTTATTTAATGCCCTTGCATATAAACATATGGCTATCCACATTGTAAAAACTAAGCTATAATGAAAGCAGRCTTCACAGCCACATAAGGAGATGGACGAGGTGACTGCAGAAGGCTAAGGATTAGTTAGCTGATAAGCTTTCAAGGAAGTACAAGATTTAGTAATCAACAGGGTAACATAGAAAAGGCATCAGAAGAATTAGTTCTTTGCCATGGGGTTTATAAGAGTGTTATTTAAAAATTAGGTACATAGTTACTGTTCATACTAATGCATATAAATCACTGTGAATTTCATTCTGTGCATTTCACTAGATTATGTGATCTTTGAACTTTTGTTGATAATTTTTTTAGTATAGAAGATTGGCAATGTACGGTGTCAGCAAAATATGTCACGTAGTCATGACACGTAACTGAAGAATTGAATAATTTGTATCATGTCTTGCTCACAAAGATAATTAAATGGAATGGCATTTAAGTTGATGGAACTACAGGGGTGACCACTGGCTAAAGAACTGTCTCCCTTTTTTTTTTTGGTAAAATGATCATCGATATTTTGTTAATTTCTCCCCCTTGTGTGTGGTTTAATATGCTTATTTTTCCTAGTACTTTCAGCAGGAATAACTTAATTACAGGGAATAGAAAATAATTCTAAAACAAAATCATTTAAATAAGAAATCGTATATTCGTGGAATCTAACATGTTGTATTTTTCATTTAAATACAACTTTTTCATTCTTTTTAAATACACCTTTTTCATTCTTTTAGTCAAAGAAAATGTGCTGCACGGTGAAATTACACTTAATAACATAAAAAAGTAGTAAAAAAAAAAAAAAAAGAACTAATTTCTGGAGGTTTGTAGCAATGCATCTTTAAGTTTACCTCAGCATTGAAGGGGACATTTAAAAAGATGAGAGCTTAATCCAGACGTCAATGATGATGATTTCCTTCAATATAATAATAAATATAGCAAAGTACCCTTTTATCTTTAATAATTCAGGATTCATTGGGCATTTAAAGGTTTTCCTGTTCTGTCATTTAAGGAATCTGATAGCAATTTGTTAAAAATATGAGACATGTCTCGACAGCAGACAAAACAATTGCGCAATATATATGCTATTTAAAAATGGAAGTTGGTGCTCTCTACAGCACTTGCATAAAGGTTTAAAGATTTTCACCTTACTTGCTTATCTTCTTGAAAACTGTAACCATTAGGATGACTTCCCATAAATTATTTGGAGGACATCCCCATAAGTCAGTTATTTTATAAGAAACTCCTCAACCCTCCCCTTGAAATTATGTATAAGAAGTCTACAAAGGAAGCTTTGTACAAAAGTAATATATTGCTACGCTTTATCAGGAAAAAAAAAATCAGAATAACTGTTTCTGAACAATAAAGTACTTCTCAACTGAGATCTACAATTTGTACCACCACGATTTTCCAAAAGGTATGCATTTGTGTTTGTAGTACAGTTGACAGAATTTATAATGATTTTAAGCTAATTGTAACATTTACATGTTGTTATTCAGTTTCCCCTTAAATGTGAAGGACAGAGTGTAATTCTTTATAGTTGGAACATTTCTTTGTTATTTGTGCCCTGAAGGATACAGTTTTTAAGCTGAACTTTATTTTATTTTTCATAGTCAAAACATTCTCAAGCCAGTTACTCTGTTACAGATTATTGTATTAGTCTTGAGTATATTCAGTTATGTTTAGAGACCAATATAGATGCCTACTGTAATCTGAGAGCAGAACCTGAATTGAGATTTCACACTTTGAAGAAAAAACGAATACATGGCTGAAACTGAATGAATTAAATATGCATATTCAGTAGTTATTATGTTAATTAAAACTAGTTAGAGATTACACAGTGGACTTCCTTTAAGAACTCCAAAAATCCAGATCCAGTTGCTGACTAGTAAATCGTGTAATGTATGCCTGCACAGCCAAATAACATTGATTGAAGCAGCAGGTCAATGCACAGTAATTTCTGATATTTTGCAGGCATTAGCTTTAGTTTGAGGGGCTTGGTTAGAAATATTCTCAGACTTCTAGGATTTCTGTTTGTGAAAAATAATTTTATGCAGTAGATGAGCAGAGCACTAAGCATTGGATCTGAGTTATGCATTGCACTACCCTAAGTTGCTACTGGTTGTCATGGTAACATTTTTAAATGGTGGTGGCTGTGGCTTGACATCAGAACATTTTCTGTCAAGTGAAGATTTTTCTGAGATTGTAATGGAGTGTTTTAAGTGGGTGAACCTTTTGTACTCAATAAAATATTTAGTAGGTTGTAGTAAATATTAATTTGTCCTTCCTTCAAGATAATACACCATTCTATGTGTTAACAGTTCTGTGCTAATAGAATGGTATTCCTGGAAAAGAGTTAATCCATTCTTAAGACTCAAACTTGCTAAAAATAAATCTGCTAATAATGCTTTGAATAGTAATTGTTGAAGTTGTTTCACTTTATCCTTTCAAAATACCGTGTGGCAGATAGGTTAAATTTCCTTCAGCTTTTTTTATGCATTTAGTGAAGTAATGATTTTAGTACTCATTTGTATTTAAAGCTGAACTTAAACATCTTTACACTGGGACTTTCTTGTTTTAAGTGACTGGAAATAAATGCGTTTACAATAGCTTATATTTTGGGAGGGCAGTGGTAGAAATGGCTTAACTAAAAAGCTGGTAGTGGAACATCTCTCTGTCAATCATATGTTAACATACTTTGTTACTGACCATATTGTATTTGAGATGAAGCAATGTGAATGCTGTCTTATCCCTCACTTAGATAAGCTTTCAAAGGTGATCTCCAAATCATGTCTGCCACAGAGCAAGGATTTGCTGAGAGTGACAAACAGATGCCCACTACATTTCCCATATGCTTTTCAATAACTGAATTCCAAGGCTCCTGACAGAAAGGAAATGTGTTTGAAAACTCTCAGTAGTACACTTCAATACAGCAGGATACATTGAGTGAAATGCAGAACTGTTTTGCAAGTCAGGATTTATAAACTTTAATAATACACTTATCGGGAAGAAACGGAAATTCAGTTTAGAGCGTTTGGAGAAATCATCTTGACGGGTAATACTAATTCATTTCTTCTTGCTATTGCACTGCTTCATTGATAGTTCACATGGTTTGATGGCCTTTTGGAGCCAATTTAGCCCTTTGTGGCTCATCATAATCTCATCCTTCATCCCTGTGATTTCAGAGGCTCTATGGAAATACCATGCAGATGTGTATGTGCTTTAGCACAGCTGATAACAGTGTCTTAGATGACCCCATCAGTCTTAATGACATTTTCTACTAATCAGCAAGAGGCTTACAATTTTTTTTTTTTTTAGCTTCTTCATTACCTTTTCCTCTTATCTATCTATCTNAAAAAAAAAAAAAAAAAAAAATCAAACAGTGCTTTAGCCTTGCCATGCTAAACTCATTCTTCTACATACCCACCAAGTATTTTTTAACTGTCTGCAGTTTTGCTTCTTCATGGTCACTCAGCTGGTTTTCTCATAGTTACTCTTTGCTGATTTAATTGCTTTGTCCCTACTATTTCACTACACAAGGTTAATACATGAGGGGTTGCCCTGCGGCCACCTCATAGATCTAAAAGTTGCAAGACACTCGGAAATTAGAGCAACCTACTTTAAGCCACACCTTTCAACATCACCTTTCTTGGAGTTAGATGGAGGATCCTCAGGAAACAAATATATGACATAAGAAAAAGAAAATGACAACAACTTTTATACATGTAGGGAAATACAGAATTTGTCTTAAGCTGTGATTGGTGTATAATAATTAATGWCTGCTTTTCTCTTTTTGTTTTACCACTAACAATATGAATTTGGAATTTTGCAACAATGACTGGCTTTCCCAACTTGAGCAACTGTACTTTGCGTTTTTCTCATATTAACTTCATTTCAAAAGGGCACTGCAATGCATACTTTTATTGAGCAGTAAGAGTTAATCTTTTCAATGAAGCATTAAGATTGGATGTATTTATTTTTGTTTCTGCATTTTAAAAAATGTCATTTATGGAGAAGCACCCTGCGTTTTAGAAAGCAATTTTCATTGTATCAAAGTGAGCGATGGACTCACTATGAATTGGAATTTCACCCAAAGTGGGGAGAACATAGTATTTTTAACTATATCATCCTCTAATGTGGCCATGAAACGTTATGTGAAGTTAGAATACAAGGAACAGAATAATAATAGAACATTACATTTCCATACGTAGCATGTGAAAATATATCAACAAGGTATGTTCAACTGCTTTTTAGACATTTTACTTTTTTAATGTCTTAAAAACCCACAAGGAATACAACTCTTGATTTAGCCCAAAGCACTGTACATAACAGTTCAAGATGTAAGAAGGAATCAGTTTTTACTGTAACAATTGAGGATCTCTGTGGGGAAGAAAAAGACAAACATTAATCTACAGATACAATGTGTAAAAACTGTTTCTTAGAGCAAAAAAAATCCTGAAATTTTATTCTCATCTGATGTGATTATTTGTAATCTTGCCTGATTGTTGTCTGAATACAAAATACATTTGCTCTGTCCTCTGTGAAAGCTGACCCTCAACCTGTCCAGCCAACTTCTGTGGTGGCATGGAAGCCTCCTTATATTCAGCTGTGTGTAAATACTTTCTTGTTGCATCATGCTGTAGTTTTTGTTTTCTTACCTTCCTTGCATGTTATGTTCATCTCAGTGCCGATATGTTCTGGTACAGCATACCAGCTTGCCTATGCATTCTCTTGGAGTCCTTTGCAGGTTCAATCTTTCTTCATAAAACTAGTCTCTAATTACTCAGGACATAGTTTTGATGCACCTACCGTTAAATAAAAGATGACTTCATTTCTTTGGAGGTGCAGATGCCATTCTGTCAAATCACAGGCCTTTCTTTCACCTGACTCAGTGAGGGTAAAGCTTCCCCCTTCTTTTTTGACTTAGGATATACATTTCAGTTGATTTTTTTTTTTTTTTAAATCCATGCCATGGTATGTATTTGGCCAAACATACCTACTATTGACAGTTAAGAAGGGCTAATGCAGTTAGCTCATTACTGTCTCTTCATTGAGAAAAGCATTAAGCAACCCTTCTGGTGTAAAAATGAGCTTAATGGGATAGGCACAGCCCCCCACCCCCATCCTCCAAGTCTGATTTTGAAGTATACTGTGAAAGATCTGTATAACTGTTTTTTGCAGTTCCTTCTTTCCATTCTGACAGGAGGACTTACTAGATCAAGTACAGCGCTATGCTAGTCTACTTTCCATTTTGGATCTGTTTTGGAGTTTGGCACAGTGAGCTTAAATCTGCCTTTAAAAGTCAGTGTAGAGGTATTTCAGTAGCAAGATTCTGCCTTGCAAGGTCCAACAAGGAAGTGTGGTTTTCCTTCTTCAGAAATATAGCTTCGATAAGTCTATTGTACATGGATATAAAACATCTTGTTAAAAAACAAAACAAAACAACAAAATGCCATACTCCAAGAGTAGCTGTAAATAGCTTTCTGTCAAAGTGGATGAATGTTTTGGGAACAATTTTACAAAATGCTCTTTTAGGAATACTACTAAGTATTTTCATTATTGACATGAATGATGGAACACAAAATATATTTTAAAAATTCCCTGAGAATGTCAATCTGAAAGGACCCGCAAGCATACCTTTAGAATTAAAAATGACCTTGATGAGTTGGAGACTGAACAGAATGCAGCTTACAAAGGGCAAATTAAAAGGTCTACACTTAAAAATATTCAGCTGTGAAAATATAAATGCATAATGACTGCGTAGGTAAGTAATTTGCAGTACAGTGATTTTAGCTTCTAGTAAATCAGAAATTGAACGTATTAAAGATCTCATGCTATTGCAAAAAAGGCATGCACATGCCATAGTTTTTATATAAAAACAGAATAAACATCAGTAAGGCCTGTGAAACCGTACTCTTGAAAAATTAGGCATTTGTAAAGCTTCAGCTGCAAGGCAATATTCTTGGAACAATGCTTCAAGAAGAAAGTGGCTTAATCAGTGGAAGTACGGAGGAGAGCAATACAAAGCATCAGAACTCTGGAAAATGTCACCTACAGGGAAAAGCTGGGGAAGAGGAGCCTGAGCAAGGACTTGGTAATAGTCCTCACATACATAAAAAGCAGCTGTAAATAAGAGGAGGTCTGGTTATTTAACACAGTATATTAATTTCTTAATAACAGTTGAAGCAAGAAGGTGTATGAGTTCTTGGAACCAGAATCAGAATCCCAACTTGGAAGCAGTGTGTCATGGGCATGAACTGTTTAGTCCCTAGGGCACACTTGCAGACGGTCTTCATTCATTTAGCACTTCCTGTTGGCTCATTCCCAAAATCCAGAGCACTTTGTTCTCTTTCCCTCCAAGTTGGAAGTAAGATTTTATGATCGTAGTTGAGGAGGGGATATGGCACAGTACAAATAGGCACAACTTAGTGCGTGTATGTCCAAATACAGGGTATTGCTCTAGGCTTTTAGACCTGTCGGGGTTTAACAGACAGTGCCAGATGCATCCCAGTTATGTGCCATTGAAGACATCATTTGGAAGGAAAACAGGAGTGGATGTAAGAAGAGAGAGAGGTGATCTGTCCAAATTAAGATGTGTAATCTTAGCACAATAATTCAAATGCACTAGAAGTAATACTCTTTTCATAGTGCTGATGTCCATGTAGTATTTTTCTTTCACATACATTGAACAGAATATATATCACTATTTAAACCTTTTTTATATCTCTGTAGGAAGGAAAATCGCTTAGGCATGTTGTGCATGAATGACATTAATCTGAATGACTGCATGTGTAATACTGAGGCTTTGCTTTCACTCAGCCTTGGTGACCGGATAGATCTGCAGCTATGTGCTATCTTTGATTCCAGCCCACTGCTTGCTAACACAATGAATATGAACTAGCTTTGAATCCTTTCCAGTCTGTACGGTACCACAGCTAATACTAACTCTGACTCTATTCTAGGACTGAGAAGTGTAGTATCTGTGTACCTACTGCCCACAGTCCAGTGTTGGACCGTGGAATTTGGTTAGTATGCGCAACATTTTTTGTCACTGACCAAGATACAAACATAATATCACAGACTGAAGTTTGTAGGTGATAAAAAGAGAGAGAAGGGGAAATACTGGAGAAGTGACTGATTCATAACAAACTGAATCACTTGATAAACTGGCTGCAAGCAAGTAATTTGTTTTCAAATTTATCATTTAAAATCATATATGTAGCAAAAAAGAGTATAGCCAACAATTTCAATACAGCCTTGGAATAAGAGTTCCATGTAATGTGGTCCAGAAGGGATAATGCAGTTCATGGATGTGCAAGCAACTGACTCCGTAGATATAGTTGTTTTATTCAGACTGCTTGACTTCTGTTGGGTAGTGTGTCCAGTTGTCATACATGAAAGTTCAAGAAGAATGTTTATAAATTGCAAAGTTAGAGAAACTCCATGAAAATGACTAGTAGGTTGGGAAATGTACTTGACAGTGAAAGATGTAGAGACATCATATGATTTAAAGAAAAGAAAGCTATTAGCTTGACTTGACCAGAGTTGATAAGTAGTGATTTGTTCCCAGTTGATACATGTTTACCAAGGAACATAACTGTAATAACAGAGGTTTCTTCAGTTGAACCAATGAAAGTGTAACAACAGCCAATACCCAGAAATCAAAACTAGACGAATTAAGGTTACAATATTTTGGCAACGAGAGAAAGTAAGCATTGATGCAACTTTCTGGAGACTTACTGCTGCCTTTCTGAGAATTTTGGGGTTTTGATTTTCCCAAAGCTTATGGTCTATTTTGGACAAGAGTTGATTCAGAAATGTCTTATATTTTGTATTATATGTGAAATCAAATGATCATTTTGGTCTTACAAGCTCTGGAGTACACAGTTGTGGATGTTTAGTGTAATTATATGTCATTGAAAAAAATTTGATAAGGCTGATGGTATGTAGGAATAGGTAAGCTGTATTGAGTTCCTTTTTTCTTTTAGGATGTTTTTGTTTGGTTTAAGTTGGGCTAGAACATAAGGAAACAATGTCTGACCCTGTAGAATTGAAAAGTGTAGAAATGCAGTAACTGCATGAGAATACTTAGGTGCCAGCTGCTGAACATAAAACATTCTTCACTGAAGTATAAAATCTGACAGGGAAGTGTAGCTGCTGACAAAGAACATTTTATCTGTGTGACAGAGAAAAAATTATCCATATGGAAGAGAAAAAAATTATCCATCAGCTACCGTTGGTATATAAGCTTTCAGTTTTGATGAATTCTGGCTAAAATGACCATAAATCTATTTTTAAAGAGTTTCTCTGCTCTCCCTCACACATGCTTTCCATTAGGTATGCAATTCTTCTAAAACTTCCATGTAGTATTTTTTACAGTTTCTAATCAATATCAACATAGTCAAATTTCCAAGAAATTGTACAGCCCCATTTCTTAATTCAAAGTCAGTAGTTTATACAGAAATAACAAATAAGAACTGCACAGGAAATTCAAGGGGAATAGCTAACATTGTACGATACACTTTTGATATGTCAGCTACTTCTAGGGAGAAATAGGAGCAAGTGCCTCATTTTAAGACCTATTTTCAAAACTTGTTCCTAAAATGATATTGCTGCAGCCAGCTACCACAGTTCTATAGAAGAAATGCAGTTAGGGTGCAAATTTTTCCGGAGTACTTCTTTTATTCCTAAGTCTTATTTCAGTTACAGAATAGTAGATGTGGCTGTTCAATTGTATTCTTATAGTCCAAGTTTAATTTCTGTGTGTCTTTGCAAAACTACTTCCTGATGAAGATAAGGAGTAATAATGTAGAAAATGTTTCATGTTGTATCCTTGTTATAGCTTTTCCAAACTGACTGGAAGCAAGAAATGATAAGAGTTGAGTAAACGTAAATTTTCAGTGTAGGTTTTATGGCAGTAAGAGCAAAGAAACATGGTGTTTGTAAGTGACTTTGGAACTTACAAAGGAGGGGGACTTAACAACCAGACAGGAAGGGAAGAAGAAATGCCTAGAGACAAGGTTGTTGGGAACAGAGAACATAGACCTGCCCAGCAGTGAAGCATCTGTCAAATAATGGGAGGGATATAAGCAGACCTGTAGCACTGAGCAGGAGCCTAAGAATGGTGCCCTGAGTCCAAGTGAGAAGAGGAGGAGGACCCTGAGAGGACTGACTTGAAGAGTTGAAGCCAGGAATGGGTTTGAGTTCAAGAGAGTTTATGGGTATGGGAGAAGTCAGTTAAAACTTGATAGAAGAGCAGAAAGGGGAGCAAAAGATTAAGAGGAACAGTGAGGAGAAGACAATGACAGCAGGGAATTAGTGATGCTGTTAAGGAAAGATGGAGAAGGCAAATATGTAAAGAAGGAGAAAATGGAGAATAAGAAAGCGTAAGTACAAGAAGACTTAATCTGTTAGCTCTGCTAGGCTACACTATTTCATTCATACAACCAAACATTGTTTTTGTTTCATGTTTCATAGTATTTCTGAGGAGACTTGAGTATGGAAGGAGGTACATAAAGAAATTTATTTATTAAAAGTATGAATATATTGTGGTTTGGGAGTGTCCTATTGGTCCAACTGTTGGGCCGTGTAGAGGCACAGGAGGATGCAGTCTGTGTACTACGAAACTTCTAGCCTAAGAGAAATAACATACTAATATAATAGATACTGGGAAAGTAGAGCAGGCAAGCAGAAACAAAACTGGCAAAGGAGAGGTGTTCTAAGGCTCAACAGGATGTCTGGATTCAGAGTTAAACAGGCAAGACAATTTGGCACCTGCAGTTCTTCCTCCCCTTGTCTCACTGGATGGTAGGTCTTCTGACAAGCGGTTAGCTTTTTTCATTGGTGGCAAGAGCATTTGACAGGGAATAGGCATATTTGTTCCAGTTTTGTGAACTCACCGTAAGGTGTATGCTCCCCTAGAGTGAATGTCCCTCTCATCCCATCCTTGTTATTGCCCTGGCTGGAATCATTTGAAGGATGAATGCTTTCAACGTACAGATAAATTTCTTTTTTGTTTGTTTTAGGTTTTAAGCCTACTGTAGGAAACATTTTTCAATACATTCTTCTCTTTTTATTACTTGGTCTCACTGCAAAGAACTAGTTTAAGGATATCCCAAATAATTTATACAGAGAGAAGTATAGAAGGAAAGGGGCTAGATCACAGATTGGAATGTAAATTCAGTTGTTGGGGGGTGGGGGGTAGTTTTGTTTGGGTTTTGTTTTGTTTTTTGTTTTTTTTTTTTTAAATCCTTCGAATACAGTTATTAGCAAGGTGAATCTTTTTATCAGTCAGAAGAGGTCTGGGGTGAGAAACAAGCACCTGCATCTGTGACTTTTGTCTGTAGCATTTACAGCCTCAATAGCAACTTGAAAGCTTCTCTAGTTGTGATTTCCAAGACTGTAAGATGTAATTCCAAGAATGGAAGATGGAAGCTTCTCAATGTATTTCATTTATATTTTGTAATGCTTTACATCTCTTAAAATAGGGAATTGTGCTTAGCATTTCAGAATTTACAGAAAGAATTGGGTTATCATATACCTTATTTGTTACTTAAGTCTCCATCTCCAGGCAGTCTCCCCAGTGTAGTTAAATTCTGTGTGCTGTATCTGAAGTCATTCAGAACTGACTGAAATTTTTTTTTTTTTCTTTTGAGGAAAAAAGAAAAGGAGGGAGAAAAGCTAGGTGACGCTCTTCTACCAGCCTTTGTAGTTAGTAAACAGAAGCAGGCTGAAGGCATCCAGAAGAATTTCATGTGGACGGTGTCTAGTTTTGTTGTGGTAGTGGTAGTTTTGTCTTCAGACAAAAAAACCCGGTGTTTAATGAGCTATCAAGCAGTGAGTGATTTCTATACACTTGTTGGGATGAGATCAGTAAATTATCTGAAAATGGTCTTAGGAGCAAAACCATTTCAGCTGGACTAGAGGTCCTTCTCTCATTCTTTGTGTCCTGTGAACTTATACTGTTTCCAGATCCGTTATCTGTGCATTGTATGGAGATTTATTTACTTTCAACAGCAAAGTTGATCTTGGTTATTTCAGTAAGTGCTTGCTTTAGATGGTATCTGAAAGGGATAAGGAGGAAAAAAGCTGCTTTTGAAATAAATATTATATTCTGACCATTGCTAGCTTTCATTATCCACTTTTTATAAACTGGAGTTTGCTGGCTTTTTGTCAGCCTCATTGCAAAGCTTTGTTAATACACCGCCATGAAAATGAAAGTTTCATACACATTGACATAATTAATGAAGAGGCAGGCAGCATGCTCTACCAATTAACACCACAGGGAAAAGTAAAATTGGCTTCCTTTTTGCATGTTGTGCCAAAGTTAAGAACTGTAACACACAGCAAATAAATAGAGATCCTTTTAATGAGCTGCAAGATCGAGCTGAATAACCCTAAAAGGATGTTGTGTAAACATTGCCAACTATTTGGAGTGTTAAGAGTAATTGATAAGCTTAGTTGAAA
>JAYKAV010002932.1:2781101-2810658 GCA_035582835.1 Phoebastria nigripes
GGGGTAGGGAGCCTGTCAAAGAATGGAAATAGTGCTTGTTAATAAATTTTATTTTCAATGCAGCTGGCATGAAAATAAAGGCATGTTAAAGAATATAACAAGCACTTTAGAACAAATATGAAAAAAAAAAAGTTTACTGCTTGCTACTCGACCAGTAAGTTGTCAGAATTCATTTTTTCAACTGAATATTTCTGTACTTAGTATTTACTCATTATGAAAACTTGACTAATTGTTCTCTGATGCTAGTTCTCAATAGCCCAACCATCTGGTAACATAAGACATTACTCAACCTTGATTTTTTCCAACTGTCCCAGAATTCCTAATATTAACAAAAACAGGGAAGTAAACAGGTGACGTTTCTCTGTGATTTATGTGAAGCATTCTGTTTATCTTGAGACATATGTGTAGAAAATTCAGAGCAGTTCAGGTTAAAACTCTTTTCAAAAAATATTTTCATTAAACAGAATTGTCCTAAAAATGTTATTAGTAAGATTGAATTTTCAAAACGTACAAAAATCCAAACCTGTAATGGCTGTTTATTGGGGAAAAAAATAATGGGCGTTGGAAGTTAGAAAGCCTGATTCAGAGCCTGCATCATTTAGTTAATAATGGGTCAGAGTGTATATGTAATGACAGGAATGTAATTTTGAGTGTTCAGTGGCACCAGCTAACTTAACTTGTCTTTTTTAAGCAAATAAAACATCTCCTTCACTTTCTGTCCGTTCTAAATAATTTGAATTTTGACAATAATCAGTTTGTACAATTTTATTTTAGCCCAAGTATTGCATTAGGTCAGATACAGCTTATCACTTCATGTTGTATACAAGCAAATCACCAAGATTGGTGATGTATGAGCATCTGCACCTTGGCATCTTCAATAAATCTTAAAATATGTCAAAATTGTAATTAGGGAAGCAAAACAAGGTAAAGCTAAAAGTAATAATTAGAAGCCAATAAAGATTATGCTAGACTTGCTAAACAATTGACCTTCTAAATGGTCATGTCTGCTGTTAGAGTAATCTCCACAACAGAGAATTACACGTCCCTTCACTTGGTACATTAAAAGGTGATACCAGAGGCATCCAATAACTGTACAACTAAGAATATTAATATGCAAACACAACTGGAGACAATTTATTTTGATTGTGGTGAATTCTTTTTACTGTATGTTAAGAAACATGTATTGCTGGGTAGATAGTTAACTTCTATTTCCAAAAGGAAGTTTAAAAGACATAATAAATGTCAGAGTATTGTAAGACTCAAAAATAATGTTGAACTTCCAAAATTTATTTGTTTAGAAAATAAGAATGGTAATGAAAAAATATTATTCCCCCCCCATGAAGATTTCTCACTAAATATTGAGTCTTCAACCTCTGAAAGACTGAATTTCTACTACCTAGTCACGTGTCTAGCAAGGAAGATGCATTTCTGAATTTTTTTTTTTCTTTCAGTAATTTTCTTTGTGTTTCATTTCCTTATTAAGTAGTCAGCCTTATTGAAAACTTATAATCAACATTTTAATTTTTTGTTTCATTTTCCATCCTTTTACTACTTCAGCTCTGCATCTCTTATTTTGTTTTTGACTTTGGCCTCTCATGTACCTACCTCTAGTCATTCTTGTGTATTCTTCTTACATACCTTTATATTGTCTAATCTTTTTCTAACCTAGATTTTATCTTAACCTCCCATGAATTAGTAAAATGTCTTCTCCTCCTCTGCCCTTTAAATTTTAGTTAGGTTATTTTTCTCCCCTTTAACAACTGTCCTGCTTATGTCCCTCAAAACATTTAATGGACTCTGTTCTGTCCTTAATGATGGGCCAAGTCTCTGTTCTGGTGGTGTTCAAGACTTCCTGGCTGTTCTCAGTTAATCTGATGGCTGTCATCCTTTCTTCTCAGCCAGCTGGCTGTAACTCTGTCTCCGCTCTGGCTATTGCTACCACTAGCATACCAGTGTCTCTTCTTTCCCAAGTGTTTGAATATTCTGATTCCTCTCTTTTGACATCATGTACTCTCTTTCTGCCTTTCTGCCAGTCTTTCCGTGGCCCTACTGCCTTCTTCTGCAGCCCAGTAGAATAACTTCTAGAAGGTCTATAAACCACAACGGCAACCACTCATTTCCAGCAGGGTAGATGAGCATGGATGTAGTAGGAGATAGATAGAAAGGATGAAAGCCTTCATAAGGATTTATAAGAGGAAAATACTTTATTGGCTTATTTTTGTGAGGATTCTATGTATATTTATATCTTTGACTTCTGCTTCGGAAAACCATTTGCTCTCTTTAATGCTTCATTTTTCCATATTTGTAAAGAGACAGAATATTACTTAAGTAAGTTAATTAATTTGTTTGTCTTCAGGTTGTACAAAGTTCTTTTGCTGAAACTGGCCAAGGATAAAATATAATTAATAACTCATTAACTGTTGTCACTAAAGCTTGAAGTACAACGAGCATGTTAAAGACTGATGATCATAATTTCTGTGATAGAAAACTGGAATGATGCGGAGATCTTTAATGCTGAAATCCTTCATGCATTCACGTCTTGTATAGCAAGTATATTTCTGGCCACCCATATGTCCAATAGATGGAAACAGAGAAGGTACTGAGGCAGACAGTGACAAGAATAACAAGAATTACAAAATAGCTTCTATTGGATGAAAGCTTGAATAGGTTAGGATTCTTGAGCTTGGAATAATGACAGCTAAGTGAAAAGAGAGGCCTTATACAATCAGCAATGCTTCAAAGAAGATGGAATGTTTTCGCAGTACAAGAATTAGTACTCAGTGATATTGTCAGTCAGCAAGTTCAATATTAGCAAAACAAAGTACTTTTTTTCACATGGACGATAATTGCGGAACTTACAATTTATTTGGGCTCAAACAGGATGGATCAAGTAGTGGCTGGTATATACAAGTTCTAGCTCAGGAGGCTCAGAAGCCACTGACTGCAGGATTATATTTTGAGGACAAGTGCTGTGCTCCACATAGCATTTCTTATGTTCGTTCCCTAACTGTTTGCTACTATGATCCTGGACTAGATGAGCCTTTTCTCTTAGGCAGTCTGGCAATTCTTATGTATTAAAAATATGTATGAACTAGATGTTGTTGTTACAAAACTGTCATAATCAATAAGGGCTAATTAAGCAGTTGTAAAGTTCAAAAACCAATGAAGGAACATCTTTGTGTGTTTTACATTTGTATGCCATGAATTAAGTTTCTGCAAATAAATATGAGGTACTTGGGGTGGACAGGTTAGAGCTTATTAATTACCTAGCTTTGTACATATAAGCAATATATATGCCAGCTGCAATCACTAATAAATCCATCAGCTTTGAGGGTTTTCCTGTTCATTTCTACTGAACTGTTAGTGTATGTGACAGGCCATGGTTCTGTCAGAACGAATTGTCCCCCTTGAAAAGCTGGCAGCACAGGGAAGTGACAACTTAATGGAAGCTAAAGCACTCTAATGGCAGTGCCTGGTGAAAGCCAGGGAAAGTCATCCATAGCATTTGCCCTGGCTTTTGAAAATGTCTCTTTGCATTTCTGGTTGCGTGCAAGATATTGGAGCTTTACTGGAGTCACATTTACAGGTATTATTAAATGAAATACGATTCAGTAAAACACTTGTTTGTTGATAGACTTTATTCCACTGAGGTCAGCCCGTCTAACRTTGTGATCGTATTGCATGTGCTGTGAAGTACTGCAGTATTGCTCATTTTAAGATCCTTAATTTTAGATGCCACATAAACCCATTTCAAATACATAAAATTAATAGAAATGTAAACATTTTGTCCTACTGTTCACATGAGTGCATTAATATTTTTATTTAGATATGAATGGAATATGTGTTTAATCGAATGGATGAAAACATAATGCACTTTATTTACGTATACTTGTTTACAGGTGAACAATATATAGGTTATTTCTAGTGCCTTTTATTAGTACTATGAATTAAAAGTTATGTTGAGCGATGGATAAAATTATCGTACCAAGATTAATTTATGTTGTTTTAATCTATTTTCAGATGACATTGGTGTATGCTAATATATTTATTTATAAATAAATAAAAAGCCAGTCATTTGCATACATTATATTTGTGAACAGTGTTATAAATACCCAGTGAGTGCATTTAAATATTTTAATTTTAATTACATTTTAATATTTTAATAACTTTTTATATATTAAACAGTGGATATTCCATTTAGATTATTGCCTTCTTACAAGGGTTACATGCAAATAATTGCTTTGTTTCTGGTTTTCTTGGTGGCTTTTGGGCAAAACCAGAATAGCGATGGCTTTCAGTGGAATAGTGTTTCTTCATCTTTTAATAAAATAGCATGTATGTTTTTACAGGTTGTAATTAGCAAGGTAGATTTTTTTAAAAGAAAGTGATGTCTATTAATATAATTACTAAGAGTTAGTAAATTTAATCAGTACTATACCATTTATCCAAGTTCACAGAAAGAGAACAGGAGAGAGCAGACCAAAGAGGACTTCAGAATTAGAAAACAGAAAGCCAAGTGACTGGTTTAAACTAAAAACAACCAAACAACCAAAACCAAAACAAAACAAGCAAAATCTTTTCTGTATGGTTATTTTCATGATGATTTGCTTTGCAGTTGGGACTTTCACATTGTTTAGCATGAAACAATTATTTTTGTGAAGAAAAGGTGAACGATATGAACAGACAGTATTTCTTTAATGTTGTTCTTAACACCAGTCTGTTTCATTTCCTCTTTCCCCTCTTTTCAGCCATCTTAGGAGACATACACTGACCTTACAAAGCTCTGCATTCCATATTGAGTGATAGGATATCAGGGTTTGCTGCACGCTCTTGACTACTTAATGATATTAACGCACTAAAAATGAAGTTCTAAAACTTTTTTTAAATTGCTTACATATCATTTCTGAGGTATACTGTCAACAGCTCTGTGGGTACATAAGATAGCTGAGTTATCATTCCTTCATTTATAAGCACCAGAATCCAAATGTGAAGTTGCTGATAAAGGCATTTCTTGTAGCTTTATTGTGGATAATTATATTAAATTAATTGCTTGTATCTTAGATAAGTTTATGCTTCACAATGCAATTGGAGCTATGCACTAAAGAGTCCACTGCTACAGCTTGTGGTTCTGAAGCGGGGAAAAATATGTAGGTATTGTCATGTGATATTTTGCATCTTAGTTCATACAGAAACGTTTACAAATGGTGACATATTTAGAGGACATGCTTGCTTGATTCACAGTTGTCAGTGGGATTGTAGGATATAGGATCCATTGATGTAACTAACCAAATCTAAAGGCAAGAACAGACAAATGTGTCATTGAAAGAATTTCAGAATTGGAAAAGGTCAACAGAGCAAGGAGAAGAGAGAGGAATAGCAGAACATAAAGGAGAAAAAAAAATGGGGATATTATAGAAGTCTACAATATAGATAGGTACTGAGAATGGAAATCAAGAAAGAGATGCCTTATAAGGATAGGGTGCCACAAGTAGATCCTGCTGTCATAGAATGCCTTGAACTGCACCAAGTGCCTATAAATCAAATACAGAGAAGTTATAATTCCCTTTAAAAGGCTAGATACTTAAAACATTCCTCCTTTTAAAAGAATAATTACTGTCTTTTTATAAGGTGACATACCCTATCTGCTTTTGCCTTCTCTAAATTAATGCTTCATCTCAGATGAATAAACAAAAAAAAAAGTTTATTTTTTAATAATCTTCTTGATGTTCTTTTTATCTTGAGTGGTCATCCAAAATTTCTCAAGGTGTTGCGTTTTCCCATTTATCATTTGGAGATAAATGGAAAATAGAGACATTTGCTTCTTTGACTCTCTCCTGTTTATTACCAAAAAAGGTACAAAGTCATATTTTGATGAAAACAAGAGGAATCAAAAATTATCAAAGGATAATTTCTTTGTTCACAGATAGTAGCTCCTTATAGGTAACCCTCAGCACACAACCCCCTCTTTACCTTTTCCCAGGGATAAAATTTCTAAAATGGACTTTTCTTTTTGGCGTTTCCTTGTCTCCTGCTCCTGCAGGTTCTCTGTGATTTTTGCCTTCCCCGCCCCCCCCCATTCCACACTATAACAAAACAGTTCTAGCAGAACCATTTTGCTTACCTTTAGTTTTGGTAGTGTCAACTGCCTATGTTTGGTTTCAGACCACTCTTGCTTTGGGTCCATATGCATTGAGGAGTTTTGGTATTTTTAAGGATTTTCTTGAGTTAAGTGTGAAACTATGGCTTATAGTAACTATTGACCAGACAGTTTATAATAACTGATATTAACTTTTTTTTGCTATGAAATGGTTTTCAAAATGGCTCATTCTCATTCTCATGGAGTAAGTCCCACTAAGTATACTTCAAGTAGAGAAGCTGCACTTCTCTGTATATTCAGTGACTGTGTTTTTTATATTATATAATACATTACTTTTCAGTTTCTTAACAGAAATATTCTCTGTTAGAAATTGTTTCCTTAACACACAGAATTAATAAGAGCTCACACAATCTTTGGTTCACTTAAATTGGAATTTTCAAGCCTGTTGTACTTTGTAGTGCAGCTCTCTGTCACCAGTTCATGTATATTTAATCTTTAATGGTGTCCACAGGATCTGCATAATGTGCAGCTTTTGACAGTTTTGCATTTATTGTTTTCAAACATTAAGGAACATTGTCAAGGTTGATGGTCCAAAGCTAAAACATTCTTTTAGAAAAAAATTGAATAGAAGTCTTTTACACTGTCATTAAAGAAATTCTTTTATTTAACTAAATAATGATCAACTCGAACAGGACAGCATTACATTGCCAGCTCTTCAGGTGGTGGTGTGGCATCACCAACCCTGCTGCATCTTYCCCAACAAATGCAAGGAAGTTACTTTTGGGTTTCAGTTGTAAGAGTGCGTATGCACTAGTGGCCTTTTATCTCATCTGACATGCTTTCTTCTTAGGAGAAAGCAAGGTATTTGAAGAGAGACTTGTTTATTTCAAGCACATCATTTTACACAGAACATGATTGTCATGCACCAGGCCCCAAAACAGAGCTGATGACAGAGAAGGACAATATTATAAGCTCACCTACTAGCAGTTGCAGTGAGTTGTTGCACTTATACTGATGGCAGGTAACCTTATGTAAGAAAGAGTTGGTCTAATAAAATAGTACCATCCAGTTTTACACACACTGATTTTTTTCAAGAGGTGTTGGAGACTGGAGTAATTTCATAACAGAGGAGACATTTTAACAGCTTCTTTTGCTTTGAAATGTTCAGCTCCTCAATACTGAGTGAGATATTATCATCATTGATAAATTATTGAGCACAAATTTTTCTTCAGGTAAGAATTTCTTCTTCCACTATGACGGATGTCTCCCATCTTACACTGGGTGCACTTAGCTCCTCTAAGAGCCAGAGGTTCAAAAGCTGTGTTTTGCCACTTTTATTTTGCAGTTGCTTGAAATATTCAGTTTCCTCCTCCTTTTAAGTACTTCTTTTGACTGAATTGGTAGTATTAGAGAAAATGCAGATTGAATATAACTTTCTTTTCCCCTGAACTTAACCAGACTTAATTGTGGATTTACAGAATTATATATATTTACATATATATATTTCTTTGTATACGTGGATTCCCCCCCCCCCCCCATTTTAAGCTAATGGAGAATTCACTGTATTGATGAGCTTTATGTTGTCAGCTGAAGATTAATTCTTGCATTTTAATGATATTTTACTTTAATTCCTTTTAACTGACTAAAGGCAGCAAACTATGATCTTCACTATTTCCCTTTCCAGAAAGGTACTGATTGATGTAAGCAGTTTTTTTCATACATACATATATACATACATTCATATGTATGTGTACATGTACATACGTATGTGCAAATTACTCGCCAATCCATGTCCAAATTAATTGTTAATTTGACATATTTTTAATTGACAAAATTTGTATTCTGTGAAACAGTACCAAGTTCACATGCACACAAAAATTGGAATATTTGTCTGCATGCTGTGATTCAAGTGAGAATAGGATTTTTCTGTTCACACCTACAGCTGTTTCCCTCATACCTATGTTGTCCTACCTTTAAGAAGAAGTTTGCTTTCAATTTATGCAGTATAAATACTGTGCCTCATGCATGGAGTATATTGGCACGTGTAGAATAAACTTTTTTAATTTGGGCAAAGTGTATAATACGTCATACATGTTGGCTAAGTTGTAAGAATTTTAGATCACTTCAGGAAAAATCTGGACTCTGGAGAGGTATCAAATTCTGACGGAACTGGGACAAAAGTGAAGCGCGCACAGTAATTATTTAGTTCATCTCTGGGCTACTTTTTAGGTGTTGTGAAGGCAAAAAAGCAAGAGGAAATACAGTTGCAGTCAGAGGTCAATGTAAAGAAGTCCAGGTAAATCAAAATTRTTCTACACTGTAACTAACTTGCTCTTCCCCCTTTGGCTTGTCCTTTTTTTTTTCTCCCTAGTTTTTGTTTGCCCTACGACTAACCTTTTCATACCTTCTTCACTTATTTCTAGTGTTGTTAATCCAAGATAATGAAATGTAGTTTAGCATGTATAAATACCAGGCATAAATGGTTAAGCTGGAAAAGTCTGATGGAAGTTTACAGTGTTGTACAGCTGCTTCCTTGTCTCCGAAATTCTGAAAGGCAGATAAAACATCAGAAATCTCTTGGTGAGGTTTGTATAGGGTCTGTAAGAATTGCTGTAACAATTGCAAAGGTGATGTGATATCAACCTAACTTGCACGCATAATCAGGAGACTGTTTGGACAGGAACCTACCAGTGTCAATAATATGCCTCATTCTGTTTACATGAAACAAATTTGGAATTTACACAGAAAACTAATGGAGTCTCTGGTGTCTTGCAGATTTCCTTGGCTTTATCTCCTATGTATAATTAATGTAAGCAAGTGAGTGAGTGAGCACTTTTGTGTAGGAGTCAATAGGCAAGTATGTTTGGAAAATGAATGAACTGCTAAGATTAATTGCAAGGCTACCCGCCTGAATATCCTGTTGAGAGACTCAGAAGGAAATGCCAACCCTTTTATATCCAAAGGATTTCTTTATTAAAAGTTGTTCATAATCTGAATAACGTTAGATACCAGATTGGACTGAAGATAATGCTTTATTGTGACTGTACTAGTCTTAACAATTGAAAGCTATTAATTACTGTAAGAGAATAATTCATACGAATATTGATCTTAATCTACTCAGCTAGCTTGTTTAGTATTCTGTGTAATGATGGCCAATTCCAATAATAATTAGAAAAATGCATTTTCTAAAATGTACAGTGGTTGACTAGTCAGCAGAAAGATTTAAATGAAAGTTTTGTGTGAACTACTTTTTGGAAAAAAACCCCAAAAATCTCTCAGATGGGAACATGATACAGTTAAGGACTTTTGGTTTTGCTTTGCATTTTTCTAGTCATTTTAAAGATCATATATCTTTTGAGTCTAGATTTTTATTTCTGTTTATTTTAGCAAATTGCTGCTCATCAATATTTTGCCAGTATTTTAAAATGGATTTCCTGAAGGGAAGAAATAATATGTGGTGGTTTTTTTTTTTTTTTTCCCCTGGCTAAGTTTTAGGAATATTTTGAATCTATTGGTTAATTCTGTCTGCAGACCTCTGTTGTTGTTTTGACTGCCACTAATGTAACATCTGACAATATTGATCTAAAATGTGAAGCCAGTCTTATGAATGGTAGATAGAGAAAAAGGAAGTGCAAGGAAGAAAAACCTGAGTACTCAAAGGAAAGGACTCGTCAGCACGTACTGTGTTCAAGTTCAGACAGGGGTTTTTTTCTTTACCATTTTAGCATGAAATCAATGGGGAATGCATAATTTTTTAGATGTGTCTGAGATTGCACAGCAAATGGTCACCAATAAGATTCTCAGCTGCCACACAATCTGGCATAGCTSCTTTCTGCTCCACAGCTCCCAGTTGCATTCAGCCCATTGTTGATGTGATGCCACTTTTTGGCTCCTTGCCCATCTGTTTTAGTAATTACTGTCACATAAACTGGTATTTCTAAACTAGAAACCATGTTGTTGTGAGATAAGCTCATTGGAGTTACCTTTTGTGATGTGTTAAAGCAGTTTATTGACTTGTTACTTTAAAATATGAATGTTCCATCAACATTTCCTACAATATATAGAGAAGGATACTATGATTTTTTTGAACACAAAACAAGAGATTATACTGAAATATAATCAAATTTTGAAAATGCTTCCTTTTTGTCATTGTAATGGTACTTTCAGAGTTTTAGTTCTTTTTTTAAGATCACACAAGAAAACAGTGTCCTTGAATAAAGTATTTGTATTAATAAGTTTTGGCAGACATCATTTTTTAAGTGTAAAATATACAAAGAAGTGGTTTGCCCTATCCAAATTATCCATTAGCACAACAGGACTATCCTAAATTGCATCATTACGTATGTCAGCTAAAGTACAAAGCTTTCAGGAGGATGAAAAGCAGCTTTATTCTTACAGAAATTGAATACAATCAAAGGTGAGTTAAAAGAAATGTGGCATCCAGGAACAGACAACATCCTATCATCAACTTAACCCGTTAACAAACCCAGAGGCAACGGCAAAGAAGCCAACACAAATGTCAGTGAAGTGTGCCAGAGAGCCAGATGCCATCACTGGAAAATGACTTCCACAGCTTGGCATCTGTGCCTTCTGCCTGTCATCCAAAAAGGAAGAAAAGCTGGGCAAGCGTGATTATTTTGGGGTGTGTATAGAGCATGTTTCCCTCTCTTCCCTTTACCTCTCTTCATAGCAGTGTTCTTGGTTAAATTGCATCAGGCATATTAGTAACAAGTTTAGAAAGGACACAGGCATTTCTGTACRCATATATGTATGTATAAAAATGCGTATCTGTTTACATTTGGGCATTTGGGCAGGATGGAACAGAAAAAGGGGGAGACCACGGAAGGAGGCAGAAGAATACAGAACAAAGTAAAACCAGAACAACACATAATAGGATTATGAAAATAACTGTTTACATTTCATGCTTCTTACAGTGTTTGTTTTTTTTAGTATTTTCAATAGTGAAACTTCAATAATTTCTCTAACTTTTCCTAAGTCAGATCTCCTCTGTAAATCAAACAAATTCATAGAATCATAGAATCATAGAATCATTAAGGTTGGAAAAGACCTCTAAGATCATCGAGTCCAACCGTCAACCCAACACCACCATGCCCACTAAACCATGTCCCTAAGCGCCTCATCTACACGTCTTTTAAATACCTCCAGGGATGGTGACTCCACCACTTCCCTGGGCAGCCTGTTCCAATGTTTAACCACTCTTTCAGTAAAGAAATTTTTCCTAATGTCCAGTTTTCCTAATGTCCAATCTAAACCTCCCCTGGTGCAGCTTGAGGCCATTTCCTCTCGTCCTATCGCTAGTTGCTTGGCAGAAGAGACCGACCCCCACCTCGCTGCAACCTCCTTTCAGGGAGTTGTAGAGCGTGATAAGGTCTCCCCTGAGCCTCCTCTTCTCCAGGCTAAACAACCCCAGTTCCCTCAGCCGCTCCTCACAGGACTTGTTCTCCAGACCCTTCACCAGCTTCGTTGCCACATTCTTGATGTGTTCTCTTTGCAATGACATTCCTCATAGCAGGTTCAAAGAAGTAACATTTGGCAAATTTAATTTTTACAATTTAAACTGAATTCTTTTATATGATTATTCATATCGTTCTGTTATACCTGTATAATATATCTATATATGCATCCAAATATTGTTTGATTGCTTCTTTTTAAATTGTCGGAATAATTTCTGTCCATGTTACAGTAGTCAGACTTTTCTGAGTAGGCCTAACCATTCTAAACTATTAGAAAAAGTGCCTGCAATAATTTGAGTGGCCTCCAGTGATGGTGGGGCCACTGGAAACTGTATAATGTAACTAGTAACTGGTAGTCTTTTATGGTTAGCTAGTAGCTAGCTGTATATGTATAAAAGGTGTATTATCATATTCAAATGTCTGCGTGTGTATGGATTGGGTGGGGGGATAAACACTGAGTTTGGATAATTTTCACCTCTTCTGTTTTCAAGTCTGTAGGTTCTATGGAAACATTTGTGGGAAACAGAGATCAGTCAAAATCCTTTTTTTAAAAGTGAAAATACACTAGTAGTAAATATGAAATAAAAGAGCTAATTAATTCAGGGAAAACTCTTTAAAGTTATATTGATCAGAAAGAGTGAGACAATTTGAGGTGAACTGTAGAGTTAAAATACTAATTTCCAAAGCTTAAAAAAGCTCACAGAAGATTGTTTTTATGATTCAGCTGTCAAACATGGTTGCAAAGACCCAATTTAAGGCAGACAGTAAAGGTTTTCGATGAACACTCGTTCAATATTCTACCCCATTGACAGAGCAAGGCTTCTTTTTTCTGTGATAGTGCTGGATTCTGAAATTGTACACAGTAGGTAGGAGGAAGTTGAAAAGACTTCATAAGCTATCACCTGTCCCAGAACTAAAGGATTTTTTCCCCACTTTAAGTTTCAGTATCCGATGTCTTTCATGCATTCAGTACATACTAAAGCTGTAAAAAGATATCAGTGTCATAGCATAAGGAATTACGAGTAAGAGCAAAGTTGTGGTTAGAGTTGGTCTGGACAAAAGAGGATTATTGCTTTCTGAGTTCTTATTTAAAATGTTCAGGTCCATTTTTTTAGGTTCAATAATCATTGCTGAGGACAAGAACTAACAAGATGTAATCATCAATATCATTTACATTTTAGCAGCAGTGGAGTTTTAAAATTTTTAATAAATTGTAAAGATTTTGACAGGATCATAGAATTGGCACTGTGCAATTTAAGGTTTTTCTATCATAAGAGATCCATATGCATAGATCTTTATAGTTCTTTCAGAGTTAAATCTTCAGATGCCTTAACCTAGAATAAAGTCTTTATTGTTTGGATTTGAAATTCCAAGTCTGTTATCACTGAAATATTTTAGCTTGCCAGTATTACATTTGAGTTTATTCTTTCTTCACTGCTTGTTCTTCTCCTTATTGTAGATGGTCTAAATTTTTTTTTCACTTCACCTTTTTACATTTCAGTGCTTCACAGACTTCACTACCAAAACCTTGCCACATAAAGTCAATACACTTTTTCCTTTTAATTTTTCTTGATGCTTTCCTATATATTTTAATTAAGTTATAACAACATAGACAGGTGCAGGTTCTGACTATCAGGAGGAGTAGCTATAACTGAATTCTTAAAGATTGAAAAGCAGCATAGCACAGAGGCTTGAATAATTTGATATGTGTTTGGTAATTTATAAAAGGTAAGTGGCTTGTTATTCCAAGTAAAAGATTCAGAGTTTTAATATTATGGAATCACAGAATGACGGAGGTTGGAAGGGACCTCTGGAGATTGTTGAATCCACCCCCTCTGCACAAAGCAGGATCAGTTACATTGAATAGCAGGTACATAGGGACCAGGTTTTGGGTATCTGTCCTGTTTAGGCTGGGATAGAGTTAATTTTCTTTCTGGTAGTTGGTGTAGTGCTGTGTTTTGGATTTGGTATGAGAGGAATGTTGATGGCACACTGATGTCTTGGTTGTTGCTGAGTGGTGCTTGCAGGAGTCAGGGACTTTTCAGCTTCCCATGCTCTGCCAGGTGCACGGGAAGCTGGGAGGGAGGATAGCTAGGACAGCTGACCCAACTGGCCAATGGGGTATTCCATACCCTATGATGTCATGCTCAGTATATAAACTAGGAGGCGGGGTCCGGGAAGCAGCAATCGCTGCTCAGGGACTGGCTGGGCATCAGTCAGTGCGTGGTGAGCAATTGCATCATGCATCGCTTACTTTGTATATTCTATTATTATTGTTATTATTATTATTACTACTACTGTTTTGCTTTATGTTATTTCAATTATTAAACTATTTTTATCCCAACGCATGAGTTTTCTCACTTTTACCCTCCTGATTCTCTCCCCCATCCCACCGGAGGGGGGGAGTGAGTGAGCAGCTGTGTGGTATTTAGTTGCTGGCTAGGGTTAAACCACGACAGTATCTCCAAAAACAGAGACTCCACAATCTGTGTGGAAATGCTGTTCCAATGTTTGATAGATCCTCCTCCCAGTAAAAAAGGTTTTCTTATGTTTAAATGGGCTGTCCTGTTTGTCAGTCTGTGCCCATTGCCTCTTCTAATTTGCCTAGACAGCAGTGAGAAGTGTCTGGCTCCATCTTCTTTACTCTCTCCCATCAGGTATTTATGCACATTGGTAAGATCCCCCCGAGCCATCTCTTTTCATGGCTAACGAGTCTCAGTTGTCTCAGCCTCTCCTTGTACGTCAGATGCTCCATTACCTTAATCATCTTTCTGGCCCTTTGCTGGACTCGCTCTAGCATGTCCATCTCTCTCTTGTACTGGGGAGCACAGAACTGGACACAATACTCCAGGTGTGGCCTCACCAATGCTGAGTTAAAGGGGAAGGATCACCTCCCTTGTGATCTGCTCACCAGACCCTTTCTAACACAACCCAGGATGCTGGAGACCTTGTTTGCTGTGAGGGCACGTTGCTGGCTTGTGTTCAACTTGTCCTCCTGGTCTTCCATGTCCTTTTCTATAAAGCTGCTTTCCAGCCAGTTGTTCCCCAGCCTGTGCTTGTGCATGGGGCTATTCCTCCCCAGATGCAGGACTTGGTGTTACTCAGTGTACTGTTTTCATCATCTTCATTACCAGACTTCATCACTTTGCTTGCATTTGTTGTTGTTGTCGTAGTAGTAGTAGTTGTTGTTGTTGTTTTTGTATTGCTTTGAGTAATGGATAAAGTCTGGTTTTCAGGTTTTTCTTCTTCCAACCCCTTGAAATGTATTCTGTGAGTAATAAATCTTCCTGGTATTTTGCAGTTTGCAGTTCACAGAACAAATTATTCAAACATCTTATTACTGTTTCATTAAAACCTTTTGTTTATGCTACATCACAAAAAATGTTTTGAATTTTGAATTATCATAGGCATTGGTGTTTTATGGTATTCATGCTGAACTCCACCTATGTTGTTTAAATGTTTTTTCTTTCCTTTTGCTTTTCATTTCTCTCTTATCTGAGAGATTTAATATCCTGAGACTTTTTCGTTACTGGCTATTTGGAAATCAACACAGCACTTGTATGGCTCAATTGTTGTCACTGATGTAGTCACATTACAGTTATAGCTATTAAAGGTGAGCTTTTAGAAAATTATTGAGAACTCAATGCCTTGAATTTCAGTGACAGTCTGATGCCTTATTGTTCTTTGAAAACCCCAGTACAAAAACTTTAGGTGGTTACATTTTAATTATACGTGTTAATGAGTTGGAGGAAGGATGAACCAAGCAGGGGCAAAGTTTCTGAGTCATAAAAAAACCTTAAAAGTACTTTAAACTAGGGAAAATGTTAGTGATCTTTTTCTGGAATTTGCAGTGCTCTATTTTTGTGGCTGTAGGTTGGAAACAGATTGGATGTCAGACTGATGGTCAGCATTTGTGTTAGTGGTTTTATATGTGGGTGGTTTCTCAAGTAAAGAATTTTGCATTTACTGTAAAAGCTAGTAAAGTAACTTTCCTATAGCTAGCTAGGTATTAAAATACAGAAGATGTAATTAATGTATAACAACAATTTGAAAACTTACCTTTTGTTTCAAAGAAAAGGGACTCCTGAAACATAATTCACTATGAGAATATTAACATTTCAACCAACAAACTGAAAATATTACTTTTGGTGTGTGCTGAAAGGATTTGACATGATGAGTTTTAAGTAGCTTCAGACTTTCTCTTTTCTTTCTGTTGCTTCTATCACAATGAAGACTAATTTCTGTGTGCTTGAATAAACATCTACTGAATCAATATATGTGCATTTTTACACCTGTATCTATAGCAGATGGTGGTGTATTATCTTAGTTGGTTATATACTTTATCTTACTGATCTACCCTATCATCACACTTTGGAATATTACTCAAAAATCTGAGTTCTGGCTCACTAGAACTTTTTAGGCACATAATTTACCACTTCACAAAAAGTAGAATTGAAATGGCTCTTTTACGTCAGATGATTAAGACCTCTGTTAGAGCAGTTCTGTGAATTCTGGTATGAGGAAAACAGTCCAGTGTTTTCAATATTATAATCTATGTGGTACAGGTTCCTAGGGATGCATTATTCCCTCCATACTTACTGCCCCATTCTTAGTCATCTGAAACCTTTTTCCTATAAGCAGAACAACTTGTTATATGCCTAAACATCGTATAAAGTTATACTAAGAGCTGTGTGACAGCTACCAGCAAACACCATTCCCCTCTGCCTTAGTGCCAGAAACTCCTCGATACTACACAGAAAAAGTGATGGGTTAGAAGTGTTCTGTATTAACAATATAGAATCGTTCTGATTTGTTCTGTATGTTGAATCAGTCCTGTTACTTGGTTACGCAAATCTTACAGTATCATGTATATTTATTACCTATTATTAGGTAATAAATACTATTATTACCTAGTATCATTTATTATATTACCTACAAATATGCTTTTAAATCAGTGCGGCTTTGCAGGTAGATGTTTATTTGGTTACAGATTTGTTTGTTTGTTTGTTTTGCTTAATCTATTTAAGTAGAACAAGAAAATCAAATCATAGTTAACTATGTAGGTTTATACTACATTAACAAATGTAGTTATAAAGTAAAAGTCGGTTTTGTTAAATGGGTACACAGATCAGCATGATAGGAGGAAGACTTGAGCTGGAGCTGTTTATTCTGTGACATTTTGAATGCTTGGTATGTTTAGCTGCTCCGGAGCAAATTAAAAAAGGTTACTATGAGAAAGATTTGATGGCTATACTCAGAATAGCTGGCAGAACGAGAGCACAAAAATTAGGGACAAGTGGAAAATTTCAAGCTAAAGAAGTATGAAAAATGTTTGTGGCTTGGTAGATGCAGTAATGGCTAACAGCAGCATTTTAGGGTTAATTCTGGGAAAAAAAAAACCATAAGAAACCCAGAAAGAGAGTTATTGCCCTGATTAAGGCAAGAGGTAAGCACGGTGTAGCCTATGTTTTAACAGTTAGATCAAAGAACAAATTTTGATGATGACAGAAAAAAGTCATTATTTTAATTTTTTTTTTTTTTTTTTTTTTTTTGAGACTACTTAAAATAGTATAATTTATACAATTTGTCTGGAAAACAAGGGAATATGTTCTTATACATGTTTATTTGTATGGTGAAGGTTTATATGTATTTATAAAGGATGAGTACTGAGAAAATCTTTTGAAAGGCAGTGTATGTCTTACTGTGTGAAATAACTTCCTTTTTACTATTGGCTGTTCTACAGGCTAGTTGTGTTCTATAGCATGGTTAATTTAGATAAGCATTAAAGATGTGTAAAAATACTTTTGTCTAAATAGTACGAAACTGAGCTTTTCTACTACATTTCTTTGGGTCCTGTTTTTGTTTAGTTTGATGATCCTGTGAGGATAAGTTTTCTCAGATCTATCCCGTTCTGCGTGAATTCAGATTGCTCATCAGTTAATATATAATGAAAGAAATGTACCACACAGTATAAGCTAAAACGACAAAAATACAGTTGAAATTCAGAGAAATATGGAGACAGGGCAAAATATGAACTAATAAATCCTGCATGAAAGCATCTAAATACTTAATTTTACTTGTGTAAAGCTTTTGTTTTGCCATGAAAGATCTAAAATATATGGCACTTTTGTATGTCTAGAATATAAATAACCTGATGACAGCATCATTCTAAAGTTCATGCATGTTTTTAAAATGATTTAGTGTTCTCCTATAGTTCTCAATTCTATCCAGATGCCTTATTCAGTCACACCAAAAGCACATTACTGAACATTTTATTTATCATTGCATAAGTCTTAATTCACTTGCAAGTTAGAACTGTACTATTCTCAGTTGAGCTGCATGTCACACCTGTTTGGAAAAAGATAAAAATTGAGGTGTTTTTGTGTTTCAGTCTAAGGTTTCTGAGGATGTTTTTTCTTAAAACAGACTCGACAAAACAGAGTAGTAGGCTTCTGGCACAAATCCTGCACACTACCTGCAATTAATGATTAATTCTTCCTTTATCAACTGGATTACTGATATTAGCATATTCACTGCTCTGATCTATTGATATCAAGGGAATTTGCTTCTAAACTTTATTAGTTTAAACAAAATCTGAAAATAACCCCCAAATTTCTGTGTAGAGGAGTCGGTTATCTTGCTTCGGAAAAACTTTTTCTTGTTACTGAGTGTGCATGGGATAGAAGAATGAAGGAAGGTTTTCCTTCAAAATTTACTTTCGTTAACATGAGGAATTCTTTCAAGAATTCAGTAGGTGGGACACTTCTATGCAAATAGATGAAGTGGGAGAGAGCTGAGTGTGTGGGTACTGGGTTGTGGAGAATACTCCAAGTTTCTAATCAGTTTCTGTCTTAGAATGTTTTTTTAGAGGTAATTATCCCCAGTAAACCTGGTGAAGGTCCTGCTTGCATAATTAAAATATTTTCTTCATAACTATTTGTTTGAAAGAGGATGTATTTTTTTCATAATTTCAGAGCTTATGACTAATTATTGTTTTAGTTTTTGAAATTGCAAGGGGCCAGCATTTCAGTGGAAGAATAAATTATCTCCAAGTGTATTTTCTAGTGTGTTAAAACCTTGCAGCGCTCTAAGATGAAAGCAAGGGATAAGATTACATATTTAATTTAAGCATATCCCATTTTTGAGATAATTTGTAACTGGAGATAACTGCCATTTTTTACTTATGGTTTCCTTGCAGAATGATCAAAAGCTGTCATGGACAAACAAATCTATTTCTCTCTAGTGAATCTGAATGCAAGTATCAATAACACAGGTGTTCCACCAGCAGAAGATTCTATTATATTATCACCATTGAATGAACTTTTAGTACTGCATACGCTTGAGATGGGGCCAGGTGACTATCTGTTTGTTGCTTTCAGCTGGGCTGAAGTGGACTTGCCTGTTACTTTGTATCCCTTCAGGTACCTGCCTGAAAAGGAAATGAACACGTGATTTATTTTTTAATTCCTCTCTAATGAGTTGCTTAAAAAAAAATTTTAGGCAAGTTATAAATGATGGATTTTGCACTCTCTCCAGCTCCTTGTGTCCCTCTAGATTCACAGTAAATTGGGTAGCTTAAAAAATGTGACTTCTATGTGTGATTATTTTGAGTTGGTATCTCATATCTTTGTTTTCATTCACATAATCATTACCAAGAGTTAGAAGGCCTAGCTTTTAGTAACATGATGCATGAATCAATATTTTACAGCTTACTTTTGGAAAGAAACTATCATTTTGTTTTTCAAAATTCTCCTTTGCAATGAAGGCAGCATAACGTGCTTCACACAGACAAGCTACCATTTGGAGTATTTTAGAGATACAGCAGTTTTTTGTAGTGTCTTTTCCAACCTCTTATGTATTAATATAAAATCAAATCTTAGTCCATGTAACTTGCTGCTGTATTATTTAACTGAATGTCATTTCATACCCTCTGCAATATTTTTTAAGATTTTAACACTTCCCCAATAAGAATCTATTAATGAAAGATGACCATTTGGGATTTGGTGTACAAAATCAACTCAAGTTGTGAGCACTGACATGTTATTCAGCTTGAATCTTTTATTATTTTTTTCTTCAGTCTTTTTGTATGTCAAGGGAAAAAAAATTGCTGTAGCATGTTATGAAATACTGTGCCACATGCACATAAAAATATATCATAGTTGGCATATCTGTAATTTAGTTGTAAGTATGAAAATCTATATATCATATTAGCAAAACAGTATCCTTACTGTGCTATATTATTTTGGTAACATGATAGCTAGATTTGAAATGGAATCCAAAGGTCATAGTTGGCATCATATTGAGAATTACTTAATCACATTTTCCTTCCTGTCACTGACCTCATCTCTCTCCAGCCCTAACTACAACTGTCTACATTGCAGCAGGTGTGGAAACCCTCTGATATGTTTGTGCAATTTCATTTTTTAAACCTACAGTGAAGAAAGTAGTTTTCAGACTGCATATCAGCTTTTTTGTGGGGGTGTATTTGATCACTGATTGATGAGTATTTGATTATTTGGGATCAGTAAATTCATTATATTAAATGTATTTGTCATTTTTATTTTTCAGATTGTATCTCACAATTATTGAAATTGTATTAGCAAATACTAAATTTACAATAACAACAACAGATAAAGACAACAGTAAATTACAATGTTCATCCCCCACAAAAGCCCATTATTCCCTGCATTGCACTTCCTCACTGCCAGTAGCAAACTTGTGTTTGTAAACTTACTTTGAGTAAGTTACATAGCCATGTTCTATTTAACAATAAAGCAACATAAAAAATATGTGTAATGTTCAGGACTGTTGAGCATTTGAATCTTTCTTGTGCTGAAAACCAGAAATTCCTAAATTTAAACTGAACTACTGTTTTTCTCCAAGCATCTGATTTGGACTTCTTACTGGAGTAAAAGTCAAAATTACATGGGACATAACTCAAGTAAAGTTGGGTTTAGTTTGACAAAGGCTATGCATAAACCAAAATTAACTTATAGTGAGAGCACACAAAAAATATTGTGTAACTAAGTAAGCATTGGCACAGTGTACTCAGGATATTTGTGAGTGCTGAAGGGAAAAGATGCTTCTAGTGATTGATTTTTTTTGTTTCAAAACAAAAGAACATAAACATTTTCTGATTAAAACTTATGTGCGTGATATAAGAAATACAATCAGAATGGTGCTTTTGAATGTATTTGAGGTTTTGTGGGGGTTTTTTTAAGGAGCAAACATCCTTTGATAGAATATAAACTCATCAGAAAAACAGTGTAGAGAGTTAAGTTCAAGCACAGAGACTAAGAATGACATGGTGGAATGTGCATTCTGGCCATATCATGTACTTTAAGGAAGAATGTCTCCTCCGATAAAACTTAAAAAAAAAAAGTTTTTCAGATACCGCTGTATACTGCAGATCTGAAGAATAGTTTATTTTAGAGAGGTGCTCAGTTCTTATAAAGAAATGTCTTGCTACCCATATTTCTAATATCTAATAGTAAGCTTAATTGATAATTTCATGAGCCCTTCATTGGTAATTTCAGGAATGTTTAGAAGACTCTAAGTTATGGAAGTTTATTCATTAAATAAAATATTTAAAATTTTATTAAGTAAAATGCACAGCCTCCTGCATTGTGTGAGATTAAGTGTTAGTGAATTTATTTTTACTTTGTATTTGTTAAATTTTATAAAGGTGATATATTTATAATAGAATGCATTTGTTATGTTAATCTAAATATATACATATTAGAAATAAAGTTTATTATGTCATCCTTCATGACAACATCTTGTTACTTTTTGCCTAATTTAAGCTTTCATTTAGAGAAATAAATTTCTGTTTAGTACTGTTATTCCCCTCCTCCTCTGCAGGCCAGACCCACCCCCTCCAATTTTTTCCCACTGTAATATGAAGCTTAACAGAGTTTTCTATCAAAATTTAAATATTATTATGGGGAATGAGAACTAGTTTGCCTGTAAGTTGGTACTTGGTATTTAATTTTGTTCCCTGCTGCTTCTTTTTGAGTTCTTTTTTCCTAGTTGTATTCTTGGTTTGGAATGGCAGCTTCGATCTGAACTTCAGCCATCCTTCTGTTGTGGCTTAGAGCGTCAAGAACATCATCAAGAGATAGGAAAGCACAAAGCTGGGACTGTCACTCACCTTTATAATTATTACCAGTTTTATAATTATTACCAGTCCAGGCTAACCCTTGAGATGTGTAACAAATTTTAGAAGTAGGTAAAACTTTTTGGGAGAGGGGATACCTGAGAAAGGAAAGAAAGCTACTCTTTTACTCCAGATACACTTCCAGCCAACAGAGGCTCATAATCTGAAGGTTTCTTAATAATAGATGCTAGCAGACTAAGAAAATAGAAGAGAATCAAGGAGTATATTGACAATACTGCATGATGTTTACTTTATGTAATGAATAATAATAATATATATATATGTGTATATATGTATCTCCCAGGATCTTTTTTTTTTTAATACATATAATTATATTGTGTGTATGTGTGTGTATATATATATACGCAAACACAAAAGTAATTGAGAACTGGAATTTGGTGGATTTCTAAATACTGTTAAGAGTACCAGGGCTGTGTAACTTCTGGGAATAATAATACAAAGGAAAATCACTTCAGATCACCTTTTGGTTCAGTGTTGTGTTTTAGAAATCACTAAGAATGTTTTTTGCTGCCATGCGATAAGGGGTTACATCATGCTTTCCCCAGTCTATCTGTCATGGTACCAAATGTATGTTGGAAAAATAATACTGAGAGATTTAAAAAAAAAAAAAGCTATAAAAGGAATATAACAACTGATATTATAGAAACTGGGTATTAAGTTTCTCCTATGTGATCCTTTTGGTTGATTTCCATGTGAACAGAAATCTTGCATCATAGAGATTAAAGTTCAAGGCTTCTTACTTGGCAGCAAGGACTGTCAACAAGAAAGGCATTCATTATTAATAATGAAAAAAAGTCATATCATTTTTCATCTTACCCAGGGAGGAAAAGGACAAAGAGACATCAACACATTAAACTGTGTAGCTAACCCATTCTGTCCTCCCTAAGCCATAGTAATGAATGTGATATATGCAGGCAGAGACAACGTACACTGCCAAAACATGTATATTTGTCATGCAATACAGCTTTCCTTTTTGGTTATCCTAGTGAGAGGCAATATTTGTTTAAGCAGGACAATGAATGTATTTTCCAGCTGTGAATTCTGTGTCAGGGCACCCATTTTCAATGAATTTTGTCTCAGTTCCTGGGTGTTTTCTTCATAATTACACAGATAATGTGTCATTTTTGCATTTGAGGTTAGTTAGATAATCTGTACTCAGAGTTCCTATACAGATTAGTTATTTCAGTCCAGGTTAAGTATCTGGGTTTGTAGTTAATGAATACAGTTTGAATATCTCACCTCTGTTCTGAACTAAAATAAGATTATATAAATACATAAATAGAATTTTTTTTATAGAGGAAAATACTCTGATTAATATGTATACTAAAAAAAGCATCAGGATGCTTTTTCTTTTTTCTGGTTTTTTTGTTGTTTGTTTGTTTGTTTTTATCTTTTTTTTAACTTAGCAGCTTTTCATAGAATCATAGAATCGTTTAGGTTGGAAAAGACCTTTGAGATCATCAAGTCCAACAGTAAACCTAACACTGCCAAGCCCACCACTAAACCATGTCCCTGAGCACCACTTCTACACGTCTTTTAAATACCTCCAGGGATGGTGACTCAACCACTTCCCTGTGAAGCCTGTTCCAATGCTTGACAACCCTTTCGGTGAAGGAATTTTTCCTAATATCCGATCTAAACCTTCCCTGGCGCAACTTGAGGCCATTTTCTCTTGTCCTATCGCTTGTTACTTGGGAGAAGAGACCGACCCCCACCTCACTACAACCTCCTTTCAGGGAGTTGTAAAGAGCGATAAGGTCTCCCCTCAGCCTCCTTTTCTCCAGGCTAAACAACCCCAGTTCCCTCAGCCGCTCTTCATAAGACTTGTTCTCCAGACCCTTCACCAGCTTCGTCGCCCTTCTCTGGACATGCTCCAGCACCTCGATGTCTTTCTCATAGTGAGGGGCCCAAAACTGAACACAGTATTCGAGGTGGGGCCTCACCAGTGCTGAGTACAGGGGSACAATCACTTCCCTACTCCTGCTGGCCACACTATTTCTGATACAGGCCAGGATGCTATTGGCTGCCTTGGCCACCTGGGCACACTGCCGGCTCATAATGAGCCAGCTGTCAACCAATACCCCCAGGTCCTTTTCCTCCAGGCAGCTTTCCAGCTGCTCCTCCCCAAGCCTGTAGCATTGCATGGGGTTGTTGTGACCCAAGTGCAGGACGCAGCACTTGGCCTTGTTGAACCTCATGCAGTTGGCCTCAGCCCATCGATCCAGCCTGCCCAGGTCCCCCCGTAGAGCCTTCCTACCCTCGAGCAGATGAACACTCTGGCCCAACTTGGTGTCATCTGCAAACTTACTGAGGGTGCACTTGATCCCCTCGTCCAGATCATTGATAAAGATATTAAACAGAACTGGCCCCAATACTGAGCCCTGGGCATCACCACTTGTGACCAGCTGCCAACTGGATTTAACTCCATTCACCAGAACTCTTTGGGCCCAGCCATTCAGCCAGTTTTTTACCCAGCCAAGAGTACACCTATCCAAGCCATGAGCAGCCAGTTGCTCCATAACCTTCCCCGGCACTGAGGTCAGACTGACAGGCCTGTAGTTCCCTGGATCCTCCTTCCAGCCCTTCTTGTAAATGGGCATCACATTTGCTAATCTCCAGTCAACTGGGACCTCCCTGGTTAGCCAGGACTGCTGATAAAGGATTGAAAGTGGCTTGGTGAGCACCTCCGCCAGCTCCCTCAGTACCCTTGGGTGGATCCCATCTGGCCCCATAGACTTGTGTGTGTCTAAGTGGTGTAGCCGGTTGCTAACCATTTCCCCTTGGATTATGGAGACTTCATTCTGCTCCCTATCCCTGTCTTCCAGCTCAGGGGGCTGGATACCCAGAGATCAACTGGTCTTACTATTAAAGACTGAGGCAAAGAAGGCATTAAGTACCTCAGCCTTTTCCTCATCCTCTGTCACTATGTTTTCCCCTGCATCCAATAAAGGATGGAGATTCTCCTTAGCCCTCCTTTTGCTGCTAATGTATTTATAGAAACATTTTTTATTGTCTTTTACAGCAGTAGCCAGATTAAGTTCTAGTTGGGCTTTGGCACTTCTAATTTTCTCCCTGCATAACCTCAAGACATCTTTGTAGTCCTCCTGAGTTGCCTGCCCCCTCTTCCAAAGGTCATAAACTCTCCTTTTTTTCCTGAGTTCCAGCCAAAGCTCTCTGTTCAGTGAGGCCGATCTTCTTCCCTGCTCACTCGTCTTTCAGCATATGCCGACGGCCTGCTCCTGCGCCTTTAAGATTTCCTTCTTGAAGAATGTCCAGCCTTCCTGGACTCCTTTGCCCTTCAGGACTGCCTCCCAAGGGACTCTGTCAACCAGTCTCCTAAACAGGCTAAAGTCTGCCCTGGAAGTCCAAGGTAGCAGTTCTGCTGACCCCCCTCTTTACTTCTCCAAGAATTGAAAACTCTATCATTTCGTGATCGCTAGGCCCAAGACAGCCTCCGACCACCACATCACCCACAAGTCCTTCTCTGTTCGCAAACAACAGGTCCAGCGGGGCGCCTTCCCTAGTTGGCTCACTCACCAGCTGGTCAGGAAGTTGTCTTCCACACACTCCAGGAACCTCCCGRACTGTTTCCTCTTTGCTGTGTTGTATTTCCAGCAGACATCTGGAAAGTTGAAGTCCCCCACGAGAACAAGGGCTAGTGATTGTGAGACTTCTCCCAGCTGCTTACAGAATATTTCATCTGCTTCTTCATCCTGGTTGAGTGGTCTGTAACAGACTCCCACCATCATATCTGCCTTGTTGGCCTTCCCCCTGACTCTTACCCATAAACACTCAACCCTATCATCACCATCACTAAGCTCTAGACAATCAAAACACTCCCTAACATACAGGGCTACCCCACCACCTCTCCTTCCTTGCCTATCCCTTCTGAAGAGTTTCTAGGCATCCACTGCAGCGCTCCAGTTGTGCGAGTCATCCCACCATGTTTCCGTGATGGCGACTATATCATAGTTTTCCTGCTGCACAATGGCTTCCAGCTCCTCCTCCTGTTTGTTGCCCATGCTGTGTGCATTGGTGTAGATGGACTTCAGTTGGGCTATTGATCCTGCCACCTTTTTGGCGGAAGAAGCCCTAATTGCTACGTGACCATTCTCAGGCGCTTCCGTGGTTTCTAACACATCAATAACCCTTGTGTMTTTGCYGCCACATGGATCTTAATGCCCTACCTCCACTGAGACAGCAGACCGAAACCTTTTCTTTAATTACGTGTAMATTATCTAAGAAGGTTCCCAAGTATATAGAGAGTATTTAGGGASAAACATTATTATGCTTCCCAGAAACATTTCTAGGAGATACAACCAAAAGCAAATTGTATATTGCAGACTCCAAAATATACATTCCAGATCTTTTGAAATGAAATAAATAAAAATACTTACAGTTCTGGAAGGCAGCTAAATGTTATATAGTTAACATGTTCAAGAAAAAATAATTGATACTTATGGTACGTTACCACTGTTGCTTCTATACAGAATTTCTTAAGGGACACAACTATCAATGTTTTCTAAAAAAAAGTTAACTGTTCTGAAGCAAAAAGCAAAACATGCTAGTGAAATTAAAACTGAAGTACAAGAATAAAATGTTCAACTAATAGTAAAAAAAACCAAACAACCATTAATATTCATTAATATTCAGCTTTATAAATTCCATAGCTAAGGATACATTACTCAGGAAACATTCACTTCAGACTCTGGTCTTCATTTTGCACAGTGTTCTAAAGTAGTTTTGTTAAATGCGTGCTATTTGACTGTACGGGCAAAGAAAACATACACAGAATGACATTAAGTGGGAGTGTGTATCTTTACATGCAAAGTTCATTTGATGTAACTGTAACAATGAATGAGAAGCTGTTTGGAGTGTAGGTAAAGGACACGTCCCCAGTGGTGTCACAGAACAGATAATAAGAATTATTAAGGGCTGAGTATAGATTCAGGACTGCTGCTTCACTCTGTGTGAAGGTATGTGCTGCATTTTTTTTGAAGCCTGAGGCCTGCCAATTCTTAACCTATTTCATATCGGTGCATGCTTATGACTAAGGGTCTATRAGCCTAATATCATATCTTTACCTCTGAGGAATGACCTTTGGTCATCCAGTCACGATAATTTATTGCCTGTTGGGACAAAACCCTCTCGCTACAAAGAAAGCTGATGTCTTTCCTAGCGTTATTTTCTTCTGTTTATATGTTATGAATGAGTAGTAGAGCCTTACGTGCTGATGGTTCCTCTGACTCTCAAAACCAAGTGAGTCTCATGAAATCCACTGCATATTTTGACATGAGTGAGGTATGATAAACATTGGTAAGGGGGCAAGCGAGAGGCATCAGCCTTTGAGACCCATAGCTGGACAGAGCTGAGCTGGGGGTAGTCCAGCTGTCTCTTTTTCACACCAATCAAATAGTGAGGGATTTGCAACACTTTATTAGATTGTGTCCAGAAATGTGAAATTCATCCTCAAGATTAACTTGATAACTTTAAACTTTTTGGAATGAAATATTTGAGTTTATGCAATTGCCCTATACTTTCTTCTAAAGAAGCATAAAACAGTTGTTCAGTTATGTGAGAAAACAGCTAAAGAAATGCAATATCTGTGTTGTGGTTTTTATTAATAAAAGAAGGAAAAGAAGAAAATTCTTAATATAGATTCTAGCAGTCTTTGATAGGTGGCCAGAGAAGGATGGGACTTTTTTCATGAACATGACTTTGGCCCTTTAAAATCAGTCTGAATACCTGCTCAAATTTGACTGAGTAACACCTATTAAATAACTCTTAGAAGTTAATGGTTAAAATCTCAGGATTTTGTCCCTTCTGAGCATCTCACCCATCCTGTTACAGATCAGGCTGTGTGTGCAAGTCCTGTAAGAACAGCTGACTGTTCTGCCCCTGTTCTGACAGAACTGTACGCGGGCTGTCCGAGTGAATCTGACTACCTAAGTCCTCTGGCCTGCAAGCTTGTTTGTGTAAGGGATTTTGGGCCAGACTGGAGCAGGGCGCTGGAGCGCAGAAGAGCCTGTTCTCTCTTTGGTTCCCTCCTGCTGACACTGAAGCTTTGTAGAGGACAGAAGTATCTGATTTTGTTGGAGCAGGGATGAATGCTAGACTAGAGAACAAAAAAGAATGAATGAAGACAAGGAACCAAAGGTTTCTTACTTTGTGATTCAGTCATTCCAGTGGGACATACAATGTTATTTTGACTCTACATACTCTACATTAACTGAGAGAGGGTCAAGGTGTGTGGGGGAAAGATGTATGTAATAAAATACTCAGGATGTATGAATTCACATTACATAGATAAACTTAGTTCTGGTGTTTCATAGGCTTTGAGTATTTAAATCACAATCTTAGTAATGTACGTAATGTCCTTTTGTCGGTATACTTTATATGGGAAAGTGTCAGTATATAAAATAATTTAGGGGTGGGTACGTATGAAAAAAGTAAAAATAGTAAAAAATTAAAGTTTCTCCAGTAATTAGGACTAACCCTGTGTGTACAACTCCATTTTGTTGATCAGATTTTTGTTTTTAGCTTGAATGGAATAAATGAGATGTAGAGCAATCTCAGAATTGAGCAAATACTTCTTTGCGTGTAATATTTTTCAGTGAAGGTAAATGCTAGGGAGAACCTATTAACTCAGATCGGTTTTCCGTGTAAAGTATTAGCATTTGCAGTTTGTTTATGATTTCAGGGGAGGGGTATAGGTTTTCTTTATATTAATATCATATGCGATTACAGAGGCCATAGGGTGGGTTTTGGTTTATTGTTTTATCTATTAGTAATACATCTCATAAATCCCTAGCTAGCAATGATTTTTCTCAAGCATTCTTTAAAAGCATTTCTGTAGAGAACCTGATACTCATAAACAGGATTAAAATGGTTGGTGAATTATGCAGCAAGGCTGTCTTGTTCCTTGACTCAKTCTATTTTATGGCAATTGAAATATTTTGGCAAGATTTAGGTAAATAAGATTGTTAAAGTTTGCTTTTTTCAAATGTGTTTCTTTCCATATTATTTCAGTCTTGAAAAGCATGTTGGTTTTTCAGCAATAGGTTCTGAAATATTTAAGTAAGAATGATGAGTAAATGAAAGCACATCTTGACTTTGTGTTAAGACAAATTTTTTGAGGATTGGTGGTGTGAATCAGGTGTAAATGATTATCCAGTCCTGGTATTGCCCCTTATTTTAGTAATATTTTATTGCAGAAACTAATAAAATGAGTATTTTAACTTGAAAAGGATCACCAAATCCTTGAGAAAAATGTTCCTGCTAACTTATCTGCAGCACTGCAGGTGTTTTGTGTTCAGAGAGCCCAGGACTGCATTCAATGAGTGTTCAGACTTCTGCTAGTTTCAGTGAGTTTGGCTCACAATAAATGGAGGATGGAACAATACTACAGACTTTTTACTATTTGTTATTTGTAGTCTAGCTGCTGATTTTAGTTAATCTTGCTTTTGTTTTTCTGCTGTTTTGTTTATCTGTGAGATCTTGAAGTTGCTGTGTCTGGAGATTACTAGTGAGTCCTTGCCTCTAATTTTGTTCTTAACTATTCTGTATTCCAGTGGAGACAGTTCAAATATTTGACATTTAACCTTTTTATTGATATGTAAGATTCTTACACCCCAGCAACGTATCTTATCGGGTTTTACTACCCGCTATTGGTTATACAGGCCGGCAGCGACGGGGTTGCAGAGAGAAGCCCAGAAGCGATCAAAAGGGACTTCAGGGCACTGGGGCGATCAGTTGAAGGATCAGGAGCACAGGTAGTGTTTTCCTCAATCCCTTCAGTGGCAGGGAAGA
>JAYKAV010002932.1:2813743-2975659 GCA_035582835.1 Phoebastria nigripes
GATGATCTTAGAGGTCTTTTCCAACCTTAATGATTCTATGATTCTATGATTATCAGAATTAGGGAATGCAATTTTGGTACTAATAATATCAGCTTCTAGTAAAAATTCAAGATCCAATACTAAAACTGCATCTATTATACACATAATGTAGCTGATACAGTAAGAGATGTGCTACGTCTTAATAAGGGTTGAGATTGTCTCCAGAGCAGGGAGGTTATTATGTGCATGGTGAGGTATGGCCTGTCTCTTTAGAGTTCACTTTCAGGTAACTGGATGGTACTAAACACTTGTAATTAGATGTGAAACCGTTTGTATGTAGGTCACCTGGCTTATGTTGACTGAGACTTGATGTTAGCACCTGATGACTGTTTAGTGGCCCGGATGAAATTCACAGCTAGTCTCAATTAGTCTCCTGCAGCAGAGGCATCTTCATCACAATTGGCACCTGTGATGGCAGGTTCAGGAGGGAGGCCAAAGGTTTGAACAGGCACGCAGAATGATCTAAGGAGTCATTTTGAGAGGCATTCCTTAAAGGTCAGAGCTGATGCAAATGCATGGAAGCATTAGAACTTGTACTATGCTGTGTTTAGTTATAAGGAAGAACAGGTATGTTAGTATTTGATGTGAATAATTTGGCAATTTTAATTTMGTTAATTTTAAGTTTTAACTTCACCTCTAATAATGCACAAGACGTATACAGGATTGTGCTTTTTATTTGATGTATGTGCTTTGTGGATATAGTAACATAACTTAAAGAAAAACTGAGTGACTTGTAAAGTCTTGGCTTTGTATTTCTTTGAATGACCACTTCAAAAACATGTTAGAATCTATGCTTGTCAGTCCCCCATCCCTTCATTTAAATACAGTATTTGCTAATTAATAAGGTTATCTGTTTGATGTATTCTTTTCTGCCTTGTTTGAGCAGAAATTGAGCATGTATTTTGGAGAAGATGACGAGTCTACTCTATCCTGACTATTTATGGAAACACGTCTATGCTCCTGTCAGCGCCACTGAGAGGAAGGCACAAGGTTACCCATGCTAGCTTTAACTTAGCTGTCTGGCCTAATAATAGTAATGTTTCTGCTCCTTTTGTGCTCTTGGGATGTAGATGTYGAGGTCTTTCTTAGCAGAGAAGTTTGGTTTGGTGGGTGAAGCTAGAAAATGCTAGGTTGGAGATTTAAGTTAGGGCAAAATGCTTTCTCTGTGTATATGAGCAATTAGATACTCTACTGGGAAGCACTACAAGCCATAAGACAATAGTTTGTATGCTTTCATATTGTTTTTGAGAATGCATTTAGCACCTTATATCAAGGCACTTTATAAATATGTGTTATCTGACCTCACCGATATATTCTCTAACTCTTTTAGAGCTTTTGAGTAGCTGAATTTCATGTATAATTCAGGTTTACAAAAAAGGGTGTATTGAAATAAAAGCAGTTGTTCATAACCCCATATTAGATCTTTTTCCTGTGGTGGATATTTTTTTTTTTTTTGGTTTGTGGTATTATTCTATGTAGTTTTAATGAAAAATATTTAATATAAATCATGCTGTATTGATACTGTACTGAGATATGACAAAGCAAGGTATGTACTTACCTGACAAAAGATAAAAGTTGTGAGAGGATACATTCTTAAGCTTTTATATGGTCAGAATTAAGCCAAAACCTAACCTCTTTGGTTAGTGTCTTTCAGATTTATGATTTAAACTGGGAGTCTTTGGAGGTACTGTGTAAAAACAAGTTAGAAACTGCAAAACCAATTCAGAGCGACTAAAAATAAGTTAAATTTTAAGAGTAATTTATTTTCATTTTTCTGTGACAGTTTTTTTAATTCAAACATTTGTAATAATTTTTTTTCATTTTAGTGTTAAAAATTCATTGTTGCTAAGTTTTATTTTGAAATTATTTTGAATTTCACAGCCAAATGATAAAACTTAAAGGAATAGATACACCCACGACGTCTTAACTGTAGAACTAGTTTCAATAGGGCTAATATAATTCAAGAAAAGCAATGAGAAAGTGTTATTTATGTGTGTAAAAACATTTCAGAGAGAATTTTGCTAAAACGTTATTTTTTCTTCAAAGTACATGAATATGAATGGGTTTGTAGGGAGGGAGATCTTTGTGAGTTTCCAGTGAAAAGGAAAAATGTGAACTGGTCTCTCTGAGGTTTTGTTACTTGTAATTTGAGGCAAATACTCTCAAAAAACAAGCAAACAAAAAAACAAACAAAAAAACCCRCCACACAACAAAAACAAACACCACAAACTAGACCTCATAAGACTGACATAAGCATAGTTAGAATGAACAAGCTTTAATTTATATGTTTTCTTTTTATTTGTAAGAATATTTGTGTCTATTGTGACTGGAAGATTCTTGGGAGTAAGAGGGAAGTTGGACAATGTGCAAGTATTGCTTGTTATGCTTGTGGTCATGCTTAACAGCAGATGTAGAATAGCTGCTTCTCTTAGGTGTGTCCAGTATATTTCTGATACAAAATGTTGAGCGTAACATTTTGTACRTTATATTGTGCACATGCAACATGACTTCTATGTTTTGAGCTATCTTTCTTGGAAATGTTCATTATTTCAAAGGATGTGAAGGAGGTGAAGGTTCTATCCAAAGTGAAAGGTTGTTTGATGCATGAGTAGAGCATAGGGGAGTCTGGTTGTAGATGTATAGAGATAGAATATTGAGAGGAGTCTTAGAGAAAGTAAGGAATATCAGGTAATCCATGTGTAAATGTTCAACAGGAGTAGATTTTAATGCCAAGTTTTGAACGGTCTGAATCCCAGAGGATGAGAAACTTGAACTTTATGCAGAAAGMATAAAGTGGTGATGAAGTGCCAAAAAGCAGCAGAGGGAAAAAGAAGAGTGAATTCRGTGTTACCAGTGTGGATTTCATTGAATAAAAGATGATCGGAGAGGAAGGAATTACAAGTAGGAAAGGTGAAGGATGGCCACCATAACAAGAAAGAGTTGATTAGTGTTGGTGAAAGCAAACAACTTCTAGAGAATATTGTAGAAGAATTTGCAGACTCTAGTTATTAGCTGAGGAAAAGGAAGATTCAGAGATGTTGAATGTGACACCTTGTCAATTGAAGTAGGAAAAGATTAAAAAATACCAATTAGAGAGTGAAAAGAGGACGGAGCTGATGCTGGACTCATGAACAGTCCTGATAGAGGTTACACTAATGAAGTGATTGGAAAGGTAGTATGGAGAGGACAGGATCCCTGAAGGATTCAGGGGAAAAAAATGGTTAGAAAAAAGCAACTGCTTCTTTCAAAACCAGCAGATAGAATAAACTGGAAAAAAAGAAGAGACATAATATTGACGTTGTATATAAAATTGGACTTTCTCACACAGTACTTCTGTCCCTATTTCAAGGCTTAATGAGCAGGTCTATATAGGCAGCTTTGTATCAATTCCATATGCAAAGCTGCCTTTATGCCAAAGCATGTAATTCTGCAAGGGTGATATAGAGCCTAAATTCTTAAGCTAAAGAAACCAAAACAAACAAACCAAACAAAAAAACACACACACAAAAAAAAACCAAAACAACCAACCCTTCTCCTCATAGATTCTGGCATAGGAGTGAGGTTGGGGTCATGGCATCTGACATCTTTCTGCTGGAATGGTCTTTTGGAGAGCGTATAGCTGGCTACTTTGGAAAGCCTTGGTAGTGCTTCAGTACAAACTGAAGCTCAAAGCTACAAAAACCTCCATTTTAATTCTCCTGAGCTGCATCTTTATCTCTTTGGATGAAGATGGGTATTTAACTAGAACCCGTCGGGCTTGGCCGTAAGATTTTTAAGGTGTTTTAGTTGAAAGTCAGATTGAAAGCCTCAACGAAGAATTAGAGATGAAGGGCTAGATTTTGAAGAGTCATTGAGCTAAATTTAAAACCGACTTAGTCCAACTTATGGGGTAGTGTCAAAATGATGAGGAATATTTTGAGGTTTACTGGTAGATGATGATAAATAAAGTCCTCAAGGGAGCTGTGGAGGTATTGTTCATTGCACTGGAGGGATCACATACTCACAGGGAGTGGGCAGGCTGTAAACTGTAAGCAAAGGACAGGGGAAGTGGAGACTTAGAGATTCGGCTGCAGTTAATGGAGGATTTGTTGGTTTGATACATGAGCATGTTAATATTTAGCTTTTACACATTAAAATGAGGAGTTGCATTGTGGACTAAGTCTGGTGGATTTAGGTTCAGGCAGAATATATGAGAGATATCCAGCTGTAGACAGAATAATAAAAGGAGAAGTGGTCTCATTGTAGAAGGAAACTATGCTGATGTCCAGTTAATTTAATTCCTACAGCGAAAAGATACAACCTTTACAAAATAGAATAATTAATCTATCATTTATTCTCCTTCTGAGATTTGACATTCTTTTAATTTTTTTGTTAAGACGTTAATAATCTTTCACAAAAACCTAAAACTTCAGCAAGACGTGTTTATGCTGCCCTACTATGTATACTTATAATTGCATTTGGTGGTGGTTTTCTTTTTTTTTTTAAACTCTTATTACTATCACATGAAAACAAGCTCTAAATTCATGTGCTCCTGCTGCTTATTTCGCACTCCAAGTTAAATTCTTTCCTTGTGATTTCATAACAGCAGCAAAGCATGAGATGTGGTGGTGCAAATCAAGGAGCAAAAAATTGGGGCAAACTTTTTTTGATTAATGAATTTGTGTGAAAATTTTAGTTTAAAATAAGTGTATTTGATGTGGACAAAATATTGTAGTACTGCAAGTGACTTGTGTCTATACAAAGTAAGAAAACAGAATTTTGTATAAAAACAAATTTGGGTGAAATATATATAGTATGCCCTTACTATTCAAATGCTCTCTCTTTCTCCTATCTGATACTTAACAAACAGCCCCCAGTGGCAGCAGGCAAAGGTAGGCTTCATCACTTCAGATAAAACTGTAGACTTCTTTTTTTTTTCCCGAGTAGTTTGTATCCCTCCCATACTACATACTGAAGCTTTAAGCTACTTAACAAGCTGTACACAATTTTCTTGATTAATACTCATTAGTTTTGTATGTTACATTTTTTTTTAAATTCTGAGTTTTTAAATTTAATTCTGAGTTAATTTTCTAAGGGTCATATTGTTATGTCTTTTTATCTGGAATTTTGGAAAGAATATTGTAGGGCAACACTACACATGACACATTGATGTATTCTTGCTAACATTACAATATTAAAAATTAACCTAAATGGTAATTATTATAGCTGGACGCTTCTGTCAAAGTGGTTCTTTTGTGAAGCAGGCTTGTACCAGTGTGTCGRATTTAAAGAATTTCTGTATATGTCTGTCTGAAAAAGTTTATTTGGTGTTGTGACAGTAGTGCATGGTGGGTGAGAGCACCCTGTGCTTCTGAAAATGAAAYGTTGAAGTGTCCGTACCACCTTTGTGCTAGGTGAGGTGGGAGTGGGATTGACAAAAGAGTTTGCTGCCACAATTTCTATTTCACCTTCTTCATTCAGTCTATTTCCCTGCTTCTTGAGTCTGTACTCCGAAGGTAACCGTTTAGATAAAGCTGCTTTTTTTTTTTTTNTTTTTTTTTTTTTTCTTTTTTTTTTTCTTCTTCTAAAGATGTAATTGCACATTATCTTAAGCTTTCCTAAATCAGGGCTGCTGCACTCGTTCCTTCCTGCTCTGCATAGTGCAGTTCTTCCTTTGTTCTGGCAATGATGCTTGTGCCATTGGGTGACAAGTGCTTTCTGAAAGCTTTTGCCACTTCAGTTATCAGCCATACTGTCTTTCCAGTTGTCTGGCAACTGAGTCATTTGTGCCAATGCTAGCATAAAAAGTGGATGGGAACACATAGATGGAAGAGAGCGAGGGCGATGGTGATCCCAAAGTAATTTAAGGTGCTTTGGAACTTCATCCTGTGCCTTCAGTGCACTATTGTGGTTATGTGTAGGCATATGTTTTTGAGACACAAGTCTCCTGATAAAATATATTTTTCTACCCTTTATTTACTATGCAAATTGCGTAGCAGATTCAGTTACACCATCAAAAATCGGGTACAGCTCGTTGTATTTGAGTAACTGGTTTAAGCTAAGGTTGATATAACCTGCGTCTCCACTAGATGGAGTTCCCGGTATAGCTGTACAAGGATCGCCGGAAAAGAAAACCCTCCGAGTGGAGACCGGGTTTCGGATGTGAGGGGGAAAAGAGGACTCGTAGGCTTGGATGCTAACCTTGCTTCCTACAGTGAAAAATCACGAGTAAGTCTACTGATTTTTGAAGAGATACACTGGTGTAAACTCGCATAAAATTGAATCAGGATCAGGTTGTTAGGCCTGTCTTCTTTCCACGCTTTTCTTCCCCCCCGCCCCTCCTTTCTACAGAATGTCTAGATACTGTAGGCCAGGAAAGTAAGACCTGTCAGGGAACATACATCTTCTCTTTGGAAGTGTCTCTAACTCTTTAAGGGCTGAACATTTTTATTTATTTACTTATTTTGTTACCTTCCCCACCCCGAACGCATTGGTGGGAATAAGGGCTCTTGGCTTCTTACGTTGTGAAAAATCTAGATAGTTAATGTTGAATGCTTATGAAATATGTATTAAGTGGTGCTGAAGAGGTTAACTGTACTACAGTGTCTTTGTAGACATTGGGTATGAAATACTGGAGAAGTCAATGGCCATAACACAGTGCTTAATAGAAACAGAAAATTAGTGGTTCTTATTTGCCTGAGGTAAGCGCGAGCCTCTGTAATGTCTTGATCTTTGTGCAAAGACCTAGTAAAGGAGCAATCTTAACAGAAACCTTAAATTAGAAATAGGGATTTTCATGACAAGAAAATATCACTGGAAGGATGAGATGTTGCCCATTAATTGAAAAGAATAGAGGGAAAACCTTTTATTTAGTCTTTTCGACAAAACAAATTATTTAAAAACATCAGTGATATTTCCCTAGTTTGTTTTTAAAAACCGTAACGCACACACACATAAGAAAATAGAATACTATGTAGAATACAGGCAAAGATATTAATGATTGCTAGTAAGTTGTCAAAATATGTTAATAAAGCATTCTATTTTTCAGCTCATAATATGCTTCTTTTCCTGGTTTGAAGTCCTGGGAGCTTTTTTTTTTTCCATGTGGTTTTAGAAAAGGAGTGTTTAGAGAAAGGACTGCGTTACTATTAGCTTCTATACCACTTGCCTGAATCATTTTTATACCACATCAACCATTTTATAAAGTTGAGAAGAAAATACATTCTTCACATTGGATAATGTAATAGGCAGTTGTAATTTATTTTTTTTTTTTTTTTTTTTTTTTTCTTAAATGCTTGATGTCTGGAGGCATACAATCTTTACACATATAGAAGGCATACAGTATTATAAACTTGTTAGTGTAGGCTACTGCTGAGAAAAGTTTGAAGTGTAGAATGGTGTGTGGTCTTGCAGGTGATCTCCTTCAGATCTTTTTTTACTTGATGGAAAAGGTTTGACTGATTAGGTAGTCTGCTGTGATAATTCTAAAGGTTAACTTTTAGGTTGAATGTTTGTAAATGTGAAATTTGAACTTAAGTTTTGAGAAGTAGAAGTTGACTACCAGATCACAACAATTTGAGTGGATGATTTTAAACAGAACACGTTGTACTAAATAAATGAATGCATTGTAAATGAAAGAGAGTTTTTGTATTTGTACRTCAGCTGTGTGAGAAATGCTGTTGGTTCTTTTTGCTTTGTTTCAGAGGTTCTTTGATTTCATGTTTTTATTTGCATCTTTGAGATTGATCTGCACTTTGCTGTTGGTATTTTTTAAATGGCAGTCTCACTGGATGTGGGGAGAGGGTGCATATCTGCAAGTTCGCTGCCTGTGCTATATACCATGACACTGACAATCCAAACAGGTTGGAAAAGAGAGTGTTGCCTCTCACGGTGTATGTAGTAGGCATCGCAGCTCAGATGGGTCTATTATCACTGTGGAAGGACTTTTTATTTCTACGTTTCTAATTGAACTCTCACAGAGGCTGATTTGGGTTGTGTAGATTGGTAGCCTCCTTTTGTTTTGAAAAAGGTTTGTAGTTGTTTTTAATTGATATCTAATTGATAATATCAGCAACTGAGTGTGGGATAACTGAGTTCAGTTACTGACCCAACAGAGCAGCACTGAGGCAACTGGAAGATGTTATATGCTGTAGGTAAAGTAGGCTTTGCAATTGCACACATTGATTTTTGTAGAATAAGGGAAAAATTAATTTGCAGATGAGATATTGATGGGCCATATGCTGTTCTGTGAAATTGCATAGTAGTTACAGCGATACTGTCACTGTGCATGAGGATAGAAGGTCAGATTGTGTACAGTCATTCATGTACCTTTGGCAAATTTGTGGTGGTACTTACTGTATATATAGCCATAACTTGGAATGTGGTTATGATTGATGGGTTGGGTTTGGTAGAAGAGTGTGTATAAGCAAGGCTTTAAAGAAGAGACATTGATTTTATTTTTATAAAAATAAAACACATTTTGTTACCTTTTTTCTTTTTAGACATAATGACAAGTTATCCTTGGAAGGGATGAAAATTGGTAATGACTTTCCCCTGCGTCTCTTGAAGTAGCGTATATCAGGCTAAAGAATTCTGTTTCTTTTTTAGGTCTCTTACACTACTGAATTATGTATGTTTATCTATTGTTTCTCTGTGTATAGCTGATTTGAATAGTTAAAACATTGATGTTCTTGTTTTAATAATATGAATATACAAATGTAAGGTACTCATAGTATTTGTGGGTCATATTTTTCTTACTTTGAAATGTGTGAAAACTGAGGATAAAAGACCAATGAGAAATTTACTTTTACTATTAATATTAGCTACATTTACACTACTAAAGTCTCTTGAAGTAATTGTTCAACATACTGCTTTTAAGAGTTTAATCTGTTTTATGGATGTCCTTTTAGCTGTAAAATAGTGCAATAGACAGAAGAAACTTCGCTTGACCATCACCATGTTCCAGAACTTCACTTTGGGAAATTGGATAGACTTACATAGTTCCAAACTGTTTGGCTAGGAAGCATGCTGCCTTTGATTCTGACATAATGTGGAACGAGTTGCTTATTTGCCTCCTTACATAACATATTTGTTTTTCATTAAACATTCTGATAAGGTCTTATTAAAGTACCATGTATTATTTATGGTATTTCATATGAAAATGAGCTGAAGGGAAAATTCTATCAGCTTAGGGCGTTTGCAGAATAACAGCCTTTCTGTGCTAGAAAAAAAAAGAATGAAGAAAAGCATGACATACTCCTGTCAGAACAGGAGGCTGCTTAAGGCAGAGAGAAAGAATGAAAAAAGGAGAAAGGGCATAGAGAGAGTTCATTTCTCCTTCTTCTCGCTCTCTCTTGCTTTGTGGCGTGTGGGKTTTTTTTGTTGGTGGTTTGTTTTTTGTTTTGGGTTTGTTTGGGTTTTTTTTTGGTGTGGGGTTTTTTATTATTACTTTTTTTACTATTAAATAGTAAAAATTAATTTACTAATTATTAATTTACTATTACTATTTATTACTTTTTTTGATAAAGTAATCTGGGCTGTTCTAGTAGATCAGTCCATGATAAACTGCAAAAGCATGGATGTTTCCTAAGCCAAAACCAATCCCTGTATTGTAAGTTTATGCATGATTGTTTTGGTGTTGATTGCTGAGTTCTGAATACATTGGTTTGTTGCATTGACTGCTTTTGAGAAAGAAAATTATGTAATAACTTGATTCTGCTGGTTTTCGGTTTTGCATGAAGAAGACTTAGTGGATCTAAATCAGTCTCCGAAGCTTGTGTGGGTGCAGGTATGTGTGCGCACATGTAGAATGAAAAAATATTTTTTTTAATACAGCGCCTGAGTTGCAGTGATGTGTTTTGTATCTGTTTCCAGTTAAGCAGGGACTATTATTTGTTTTTAAGGGTAGATCTTAATATCAAACCAGTTACGCTGTTGATGAAATAGACTTCTCTTGTATGTGGGTTATTTATTTATTGTTGTTAACGTTAAACTCTTGATATAAGATGTGTTTTTGTGGGAGTTAGATATCCTATAAAATAGGTAATTTGAAAATCTTCTGCAGACTCTTTTTAAAAGGAACCCCTTCAAAACCTCAGGTGTTGCTTTGAGGTTTGACCTTCTTTCCTGAAGAATTAATATTTAATTCATTTGTCAAATTCCAATTAAAAATAGTAGTATCTTCTGTTATACTTGAGTTGTATCTAAGAAAAAAAAAAAGAGACCTGTAATATAGGACCTCAAGGACAAGCTGTAATATAAATTATTTGATTTGCAGGTCACATCCTACTTTATTACATAAAGACTAACTAGATCTACTAATGAATAATTATTACTCCATAAAATAAGGGGGGGGGGGGGGCGGGGGAAGAAAAAGCCTGCAAGAGTGGAATACTAATTTGAGGTATCGCTCTCAAAGTAAAATGTAAACATTAAATTCTGAAAGTTGCAAATGTAATTTTTCCATGTAACCTGATAGGGCAGTCCTTTTATAATAGATTGACTAGCTGTCAAATGAATTTGTAATTTTAGATGAGCTGGGTTTTAGACCAATTTTAAGATACTGTCTTTATCCAAGCCTGCTCCCCTCCCCCCAGTAAAGTAGACACAGTGTGCCATAGAATTTTGTTTCATTCCTAGTGTTTCTGCTGCAGTGGTTACACTGATATTTCACAGTTTCGCTGTAATGCTTTTATAGGCTTCTCTGGGAAACTACGTGAATGAAACGTAGATATTAATTTGTATTTAAAAAAAGCTCATTTACTGATAGCACTGTATATTTGCTGGAATCCTCTTGACTAGCCAAGATTCTTTCCCTTCCCCACTTTGTGTTTCATACTTTTGTTCTTAGAAGGGGAAAGCCCTTTTTATGTCAGGTGTGAGTCCTGGGAGGGAAAAAAAAAAAAGTGTGTGTGTGAGTGTGTATGTGTGCRTGCAGAATCATAACAGGCATTCAGTCCCAGCTGGGCAATGACACTAATTGCCCAGATCTCATAGATGCCTGTGATGCAGCGTGCTCACTTTCTCTCCTTCCCTATCCTCTCCAGGGATTTTTAAAATGCAGTATTTGAATTTTGGTGAGTGGTAAAGACCCTGCCCTAGGACCCATTTGACAAATGAGAAGCTGTGCAGCATCAGCACCAGCCGACTGAGCCTCACTGAGTCAATCTCTCTCTCTACTAGTCAGCAGCTACTGTTGTGAGACAAGCTTCAGCTCTCTCTGTCATTGAGGAAGTTCCATTTGCTCATCAATAGGCTGCAGGCTGTGTCTTCTTTTTTTCCTGCCTGTTAAAAATTTGTAGTTTAAATCTACCAAGTTGCCTTAGCTGACAAATGAATGTAGGGATCTAGCGCTGGGAAAAAAAAGGCATTCAAGAAATACTGTTTCTTACTTAAATAATCAAAAGGAAAAAAACGTAGTGACAAGATAGGGCAAACGTGCTTGCATGCAAGCCCCCTCACTTGTTCTACGTAGACTTCAGAGCAACACCATGCAGCATCCCCTTACGGGTGCAACCTGCGTGGCACTGCCGAATGTGGGCATGTGTCCCCAGCTCTCCTGTGCCTTGACTTTTATGTACTTACAGCAGGTAAGTTTGCTTAACTTTTTCTTTTCCTATAGTGCCTGCTTTGTCAGCATCGTTTGGGGGATTTGTAATCTTGGAGATATTTTTTGTGTGAATAGACTGTATAAATGTCTCCCACTGTGTGGAGTGAATGTTGTGCCTGCACTTAAGAATGGTGAGAGTGAGTAGAAAATATGTTTTAACAGAGCATCAAGCCTTTGCATATTTTTTTTTTTTTTTTTGCAATGTCTTTATTGATGCTGTTTACAGATATTTGACACAGTACTCTGACTGCATTTCTCGTTAATACTGTAGCAGAGTTTCAGCCATAAAGGACTGCTCTTTATTCACTTGCAGGCATAAATTATACTTCTAATGTAAATGTGCCCAATGGCAATTTTGTTTAAGCCTTCTTTGAAGCCAGGAATTTTAAGCCTGTGTTGAAACATGCTGCTGATTAAAATCAAGCTGAAAAAAAGTTCACCCAAAAAAAAAAAAAAAAAAAAAAAAAAAAAAAAAAAAAAAAAAAAAAAGAAAAAAAAGATTTATAAAGCTATATCTGTGCAGAATTAATACTTCTATCACTGGAGTATATTGGAATGGGTTTAAAAAAAATGTTCTGATATCAGCAAAATGATACCAATTTCTACTCCATTTTTAAGTTGTGTGTTTTTTTTTTTTTTTCTTTTTAAATTCATTTAATATAATTTTTGCTTCTAGGGTTTTTTTTAAGTATTTCCACCCCTCTCACTCCCCAGATTATTTACTAGTTGGTACCCTCTCTCTGTTATAACAGGAAATAAATAACTGGATAATAACACACTATTTTTTAAACTAGTATTTTGGAATCATCAGTGTATTCTACTTCTCTGTTTTATAACTGAGCCCACTGTTACATAGAGTCATCTAGTAAGTACGCAGAGCCAAGACAGAAATATGTTATCATGCAAAAATGATTAATCCTGTTTATTCTGTTACTTTCTGCTGAAACTTAAGGGGAAAAAAATTCTTGTGCCTACTGTAACAAATAGGGGCATTTCTTCCAACTTCTACTGCAATAGTTTATATGCATATTGACTTCCATGAAACTGTCTCTAACTTTATTTCTGTATTTACAAATGCCTGAAAGATGTTTTACAGAATTTTTTTTGTTCCTAAAGATTAAATAAAATAGATTTAAAGCTTATTTTTATTTCAGAATATTTGTTTTCTATTACTGCTGAAAGAACAGAACTCAAGTATTTATAGGATGTAAACCCTTCTGTAGCTTTTTTTTTTTTCTTCAATAGTGTAGTATAAACCATTTCTGACTTACAGCATGGGAGTGTATAATAAAAGATTCTTGTATACGCCCTAGATTATACATGTATGTGGGAGGGATTCATATGTCTGCAATTAAAATTTGCATCAGATAAATATGATGTATTTAATATTTAAATAAATTGCATGTCATAATTAAAATCTGTGTTCTTAGTAGTTCTGTATTCTGCATACGTTTTGGAAATTATATTTATAGATCAGCTTTAATGATCCAGTGTGACTTGTGCACTTACTGGTTGTATACAAAATGTATTCCTGTATTTTGTTCCTTTGAGTTTGCCAAACAACAATTTGTATGTTAAAGATCCAGCTTTTGAAAGGAAAAACGTGAATTAAGGTGAGAGGTCAACGTGGCCACACAAGGAGCTGATAAAGAATAACATAAAGACGAGGTTAGGTGCTATAATAACCTTCCTGTGTGAGCTATTGCAGTATCATTATGCAAACACATCTATAGTATGGCACTGCTTTAAGGTTTAAGAAACTGTGCAACCATAATGATTACTTTAAAATAGTGAATTCAATTCCATCTATTCCATTTGAGAGAAAGATGAGAAGTGATTGCTAATGCACTTTACAAAGTGCTATATCTAGCGGATAATTTTTAACTCTTTAAGTGGATTAACTGCCACACTGGAAGTATCTTTTTTATTATTTTTTTTTTGAAGTGTTGGCTTTCTCATCTGGCTAATCCTATTGTTAGTTTAGAATCATTCTGCCTCTACTAATCACAATTATATATAAGTTAAGAAGTCATCTGAATTCCTGATGGTAATTGTGTCAGTTTCAAAATTCTGTGCTTGTTGCTTCTTTTGATTGCTGGTTGGCATTTTAGTTATTCTGGATTCCTAGAGAGTCAGATAATTGTCATCTTAATTCAGGTATGATTTATTATTTTATGTATTTGGTTAAGTATTTATTTAGGAACAATACTACTTTATCTCAAAATCATTCAGGCAGAGAGATAGTACTGTGGTGACGTTACCTACAAAGCTAACATAACATGGTTCTGGTTTTAAATAGGAAAGGATAAGAAGTATTTTATATTCTTGAAAAACATTAATAAACTTTTACCTTGACAGTCTACTTGGCTTTTTTTTATATTTTTCCCATATCTGATGATTTCTAGCAAGTCTACAGAAGTACCTGTTTTGTATGTTTAGTGCAAATATCACTATTTCAGTGAAACTGTAAATGTTTTTCTCACTCTACAAAGTTGTCTATTGATCTTAAATACTGGTAACCTAAAAGCTTTATCTGGCAACTTAATAACTAGTGATTCCCCTCTGCCTGTGGACCCTGTGACCAGCAGGATATAGACATTATGTGAACCTATTGAGTAGAGTATTTTTTTCCTCTAAAAATTGCATTTCAGATATGTCTGCTCACTTGCACCTCAATTAAAATTAATTCAGACACCTGTATTACAACTGACCGCTCTCTCAGTTGTTAAACTTTACTATCTATTTAGAATCTGTGAAATAACTTAYTCTATATTTTTGTTATTATCTGTATCTGCTAAATACGCTAGTATTCTGTCACATTAAGTTTTATAATTGGATATATGTCTTTCCTGAAAGACTATAAAAGGCATTACGTTCTTCTCAAGATGGGCAAACTTCCTGTCAATAAATATTTATGTAGCCATGAGGATGGTGGTTTTCTGTGGAACTCTATTAATCATTTGGGAAAATCTGTGTTTTGGTAGTAATTTAAAATTGGCCATTATTTATTTGCTAGACTAACACCGCTTGGTCAGTTTGTTTAGTATAAATGGATAAATCTGTTTTCCACAGTGTACCCACAGGAGTGCTCTACTACTTTGTCCAGTGTTAGAAACTTAAGTATTTGCTCTGGTATCTTCCAGACTACGCATGTATATAATGTTTTAAGGGCTAAGTGAGGAACTGAATTTTTTTTTTAAAACAGTTTATGCATACAGGATGCTTTTCCTAAAAACATTTAAAGCTTAACTGTTGAAAATAAGGTTGAAAATAAAGAAAGTACAGAGGCCTAGCTCACACTATGGATTAACTGTCAATAAGATATTCACTTGAAAAAGCCAGCAAAAACTGAAGGATGCTTCCAAGTTAGTTAAGCTTTTTGAAATGGTCTGAAATTATTTGGATGTTCTCTTACTAAGATGCTTCTAACTTTAGAAATCTAGAAACAGTTTTCAATCAACATTAAAACCAAAATGACTGTATCAGTGGCAGCAAAGAACAGAAGGAGGATATATGGTTTTGATTTGGAAGTTTTTACTGCGTCATTATAAAGATGGGGACAATTGAGAAAAGTGTAGATGCATTTGGGTTAGAATTTTACCTAGTGTCAATATTTAAAGATACAGGAAAAGGGAACTCTGATTTGTAGTGCACCCTATCATTTGGTAATATTTTATGGTGGTAGAAGCAGCTGAATACATCTATTTTTTTCTGCTCTTCCTTAATACGACACATCAATGCAAGAAATAATTTCTGACCACAAGCTTACATCAAATGCTAGCATGAAGTAATTTTTGCAGCAAAATTTTGATCGCCTGTAAATTGGGATTTAGCRTATATTAATGGAGGCTTAGTTCTGTTAACTGGTGTTTCCCTACGATATATGTTTGCCTGAACATAGGGTTATTTAGTTGGTATTTTCTGAGTACAGAAACGAAGTCAACTGTTGTTTTGAAACATCACAAAATATTCCATGTCATAATGTACAGTGCTGCTGTCCTTATTTTAAAATTGGTATTTTTTTTTTCTGTTTAATGATGATAGATGTGCTTTGTTTTAAGTAGTGAAGTGGTTTGTACAAAGGGTAATTCCTCTTAAATAGAGCAATTGCTCATAGTGGACATTCACAGATTGAAAACAATTGAACTGAAACTTCAGTATCAACCTTTTCTGTCTTTAACAAGAAAGTAGTTCATGGTACAGCTCTCATATCAATGATGAAAAGAATCCACCATGAAAACAAAACCAAACCCAACAAACCCTCCATCACTACCCCAGCTATTCCATTAGTGCTTACATGGTAAATTAGTGTAATTTTATTTGGGCCTTAAGCATTATGACTATGGAGAAAAGCTGAATTCCCCACTCAGTTACTTATGTCATGCTTCTGGATCTGATGATTTATAGGAGCCTGAAAGACTTCTTATCACATTCTTTCTTCATGGCTTAATTCAACATTGATTTATTTGGTAGCATTTTCAATTGATGTAGTCGATACTGTCAATAATGGAATAAGGATTAGAACAGATTATCTTTGTGTTAAAATTGTGTAAAGAATCAAAATGGATGAACAATTCCTGGATACAGCTTACCTTTTTTATAGAGCACAAGCACGTCAATTGCTGAATGCCACCATTGCAGTTACAGTTCTAAGTATGTGTCTTTTGCATTTTATACTTTAGTGAGTCTTCAAAGGATCAGGTATGTTAGTTGAATTCAGTAACTGATGTTTTATGATGACACTGTTTAAACATGTCATGAGAACACTGCCTTTCTTTACCTAGTCCGTTTATAGTACTCATTCACTCTGTGGCTCTCCTGTAAAATCAGTTAATCTGACTTTAGCTCATGAAAATTTTAMGCATCTGATAGCTTACAAATTGGAGTCTTTGCACAATTTTGTTCCTCAGTCTGCTTTTTCATGGCAATTTTCACGTGAGAACATACAACCTCTGCTTATGACTGCATGAGTGAAAAGAAGTCCATGTTACTAATGCTCACTCACCATCTGTTTCTCTTACAGCTGGGCCTTGAATAATTGTCCAGTAGCTGATGGACTGAGGGTAGGCAATCTTTTCAGGGTTTTCTGATTCATTTAACCGGCTTCACTGCCCCAAGAGAAACATAGTGCTTGTTTATTCATATGTGTAGGGTAAAAAACCTGTACTTTGTCAGATAAATTATAGTACTCTGTTAAAACAAAAAAAAAGGAATTACCATGCTACATCTAATATCATGTAGATGTGTTTGCACCTAAGGGGGCAGTGTGGCAGTCGTAGGGAATTTTAGTGTATGAATGAAGCAGACCTCAAAAGGTGGGAGTGTAGTTGTTGCATCCAGAAGTACTGTTAATGCAGAAGTAAGGAATGACGTATTGATGTGCTATTTATCTTCAAGAATAAGATCATTTGGTGTTCACCAATAAACTTCGAAGCTGGTATTTGAGACTCCACCTCTGATTCAAGACAAATTTAAATGTTTACATGTATTTTGTCTCACAAGAGCTGTTTTGTTGTTTTCCAGAGACTAATAAGAAGTGGCTTAGAGATCAAGTGCTATAGCAATACTCATTCTGAATAAGAGCTAGTTTGGGGCATTTAACTACAGTGTTTTCAAACAAAGTCAGTCTCTTCTCACAATAGCGAGAGGAGGTACATTAGTTAAGTACTCCCCTCTTTAAATACTAGAAGAAAAAAAAAAAAAACCRACCCCAAACACAAAACCCCCCCAACCAACCAGAATCAGTTAAGAAGGTTACTTGCTGCTTTGGCATATAAGAGCAAGAGCAGTTGCAAAGGAGCTTCCATGTGGCAGAAGCAGGTGAATATTTTTGGCTTAGAATAATTGTTTTTATAACTGGGCTCTTTGAACATTTTAAGACACTTCAGCTGAAAAGTGATGGCTGGATTTTCTGTTGTGAGCTATTTGTAAGTTGTCTCTATTCATTGATATTTGCTAAATATGTATATGGATGGTTATTTTCTGAAAAAATACGTGGTGTGGTATTTTATGCCAAGGAAAGTGTGCATTGGTTATTTAAGCAGGGGTTTTTCTCAGGGCAACTAGTAGATATTTCATTCCGTTTGTTTAGATTTTTTGACCAGTAGCCATGCAATAATAGACTATGAAGTTTTTTGATTTTCAATGTGTGTATTTCTGAACTGGTAAATAAGTACTATCTTCATGTTAATATCAATTCTGTTTAAAATATTTTTGAAGTATTTAACAGGTAGTATAAATGAAAGTGATGAAAATTGTGACACTAGAATTAATCGCCTTGCTTTATAGAGTTAGAATAATGTTAGTGGAAAGGAGAAGTCAACACCCTTTAAGAATCCTTCAAGCTTTCCTGCCTTTTAAAGGTGTATGTGCGATTGATTTATCAGTTTTAAAGTGTGATGTGTAGTACAAGAGCTCTCCTGAGGAACTCCTGTCATTTCTTTGCTAGCATTGCTCATTTACCTCTGAGTTGCCTAGTGCAGCGCCATTGACGACTTCTACATTTTGCTTCCCCTCCTACTCTGTCAGTGCAGCAGCCCAGTGAATTTAATTAGAGAAAATAGCATATCTAATGCTTATAGTATYCTGACTAGTTGTAGTGGGGCCTTTGGTCTTTTGCACTATAGTGGGCTCCAGCTGTGGAGAGATCTCGCTCTGTTTTGATCCCACTCTTTCTCGTTGTGTTGAACACATGCAGAATCAAAATTAGGTACTGTAGTAAGAACTGAAGCATTCAGTGAATTGTTTTTTGTTCACAGTGAGTCACTGATTTTTATTTTTTCCCTCAGATATGGAAAGAAAGTGTGTGGTACTTCAGAATTGAAATACTTAAGGTGTTCAGATGCTCATGAATAAGAATGCAAGTGCTTTCATCTTAGACTATTTTTTAAATTTACCTTTTGACCCTTTATATCAAAACACACCAAAAATTGTTGGTCTTCCTATCTGTAACATCTTGAATATGCCTTTTTTGTAACTGTGCATAAATTTAGTAGTATCATCTCATATATATTTGTGAGGTGTGTGTATATACTTATAATATGCCTTGCCTCAATTCCTTACTGACTTGCAGTAACTTTTTTTTTATTATTATTATTATTATTATTATGTAGTTTTGAAGACTGCTGCTTTGGTTTTGCTTCTCTTTTTTTTGCCGCCTCTTTTATAGCTATCTTCATTATCTCTACTGTGGCCAGTAAGCTTTCTATAAACTAAATAGTTAATTACAGGTATTGATAATGGACATGAAACTTTCTTCACAAACAAGGAATGATAAGTTTTAAAATATAAGCTTATGTTTTCATAATGGCACTGTCTTTCATAAGACAGTGGGAATTTTAAAGTACTTGTTTGAAATAAGTTTCAGTAAGCATTACAGAGGGAGACAAACTCTGTTAAAAGTTCTCCCAGAGAATAAGATCTTGTCAAAACAGAGCTAGTGTGAAAATTTGGGGGTGAAAAGAAGTCAGGCAGCCCATATATTCAATGAGTGTCCCCTCCTTTCTTAAGCTTTTTTTCCTTGTCATGTATTAGTTGTATCTCTGGGATGTTACATGGCTGCATAGCTCAATTAATGCTCTATGGCAGGAGGAGGAAAAAAATGTCTCTCTCTTGTCAGAAGCGAAGTTATTTACTTTCAAAAGCTGACAGAATAGCACTGCAGGGGCTTCATTTATTTCTGTTCAGAATGTCATTATCATGTAATGCAGAGGGACTTCTGCATGCATTGCAGGCTTATTCTTGTAATCTTTAGTCTGCTGGATGGCTGCATAAGTGTAAAATGGCACACTGGAATGTTTCCCTATTCTGACTTTAGCTCATTCGCTTTTGAAAAACTGCATTCCAAGTGTCTTAAATATTTTTACTGTTTAGATGGTGATAAATTCGTTTGTCGGTGGTGCTGATGCTTGATACATTCGGAATCGTGCTCTGGCCTAGCTGAAAGACTGATTGTATCCTTAGTTACCTTTATAATGTGTGTCATTTTTCCTGATGGGTAGCATATGGTTTGAGACTGCTTTTTCAGCATTACTCTCGCTCTGTCATACTCTTTAGTTTTTCTAAGTCTAGCCTCAAAAGGAATATTTTAGTGCAGAATGTTTTATAAAGACTACTTGCTATTTCATTTCAAAGTTTGAAAAAACATTCAACTTTGTTGTTGTTGTATCGCATGTACTTCAGAGGCAAGATAAGTAGTTTTGTTGTTCCCTATCCAAGTTCAGTGTGTGTCGCTCCAAAAATACAGGAGTGTTTAGAAATTGCAATTCCAAGAGTTTGGATTTATTTTTCCTTTCCCATTGCTACCATCTTTTCCAGCTCCACTTAGAATACCACGCTTAGCACATGCACATGAAATTGCCTGTTGCTCTGTGGAAAGATTTTTGGTACACCTAAAGTAAAAACACTGATACAGCTAACTTCAGGAGYTCCTCGTGCCTAGGCATTACCCTTCTTTCTGCCTACTCTTAAAAAAACCAACCAAACAAACAAAAAGCTCCAATGGAAAATTACTTCATTTGGACAGGAGTCACCTTTTCAGTGACAGTTGATATTTTTTTTTTTCTTTTTTTGTTAAGAGTAAGCCCACTTGCAGTAGGTTTTTTCAGTTTAAAGTTGTAAACTAAACATTTACAAAATTCAAAATTTATTCATTAGTAGTAGATTTTATTTGAACCCAACCTGTCTTTAAATGAAGCGAAAAGGATTCTACTTCTAAATGGGCTTGCTTGCTTCTTTCCTTCTTTTCTCTTCCTCTATTTGCAGACATAAAATCCAATAAATTTCTATTGCAGTTGCTGGGCTTGGGGGAGAAAAAGAAAAGGAAAACTACAAAGCTATTGGGAAGCGTCAAACACAGAGAATGATGAAGTACATTTCATAGCAGCCAATTCCAACCCCAAAATCCCTGTTGTGCAGGAAGGCTTTCCAGCTCACACAGGAAATTCAGCCATTGCACAGCATAGTATTAATGATTTATACACACCGCACCACTGCTTTTGTTCACTGGCAGAGCCAGGTTGTGTTAATAAAGGAATTTCAGGGAAAAGGGTCCCGGCATGCTGAGTTGTTTCGCTCTATGCAGTGGATGCTGCCTTCATAAATCAAAGGAATTTAGTGCTTTACAACCTTTCAGAGCTGCTGAGGGTGGTTTTTTTTTTTTCTTTTTTTTTAATCTGATTCACCTAGGAATATTTTCATTTCTTTTCTATAAAGAATGAATGAACTACTGGATGAACTACTGGATGAGATCTATCTCAGCTGTTTTAGGGTTGATTGGTTTGCTTCACAGTGGCATTATACTTCCATTTGTTTTCCATTTGGTATTTATGCTTTATGGTGTTGTCTATGGAAAGAGGCTAGCATGGTTTTATTAACATAAAGAGATGCAGCTCACATTATATTCTGTCTTGTTTCTTAGAAATAACTAAATAAAATGTAAAGGCAAAGTATGTTTGCAGTAAACAAAGCAATTTTGTATTTTTATCTAAAATAAAAAAATTAATAAACTTATTAAAGCATTTATCATTTTAAAATCAAGATAATTTTTTATTAGCAAAAATACGCTTCCATGTTCTTTTGCAATAAACATGAGTGTTAATTTTCGAAGTTGCTTTTTTATCTGGAAACTTTGTTTCCTAATAGCAACTGCAGGATTGGGTGCTTAATTTTGTGTTAATTCACATAATGATTCTTTTCAAATAGTGGATTGATATTGATATTAATAAAGAAAATATGCATCTACATTTGATTATAGAAATGAAGATAAAGAAGGACAGTTTTAAAAAAGGCTGTCAAATTCTGATGTGAAAGAGTATTAAACAATGTTATGGGACACTCTCCTAGAAAATAAACACTTGGTTTGATACTTATGGAATCTAATCTTTACTTTCCATTACTGTTTTACAAAAGGGTTTGGGGGGTAGAAAATAATTACAGGGAATGTGTTTTGCAGTTAAAGGGAATCTGGCTTTTCAGGGGGATCTTAAGACTTTGAATGATCCAAATAGACTAACAACACTGCACCTGCTGTGTAATACAGAGTCATTGATTCATGTAGCTTTTGCTTACAGAAAATGTGACTGCCATGTCCTGGCTTTGTTACAATAGAAAATATGGGTCCCTCCTAGCTTTATGAAAGTCAACAATGTGGGAATCAGTATTGCAGAAGTTAAAGCTACTTACTACTGAGAGGAGTTTTTTGTTTGTAGTTTGTTCTGTAGTCTGAAGGCAGATAAATACCTTCTTTTCCATTTTCATTGCTGGTTTAAATATCACAGATTAATATAAGACAGGTGCCCTGTAAATGAGGTTTATGTTTATAGAGTACCATTTTTGTATTTGTTTGTCCTCTATTATTTGGGTGCGTGAGTGTTTCATTGTATTTAATTATGTCTGTGAGGCACAAGACAACAGTCAACATCTGCTCTATTGTTTCCTTGGTTTACAGATAGCTTTGATGGCTTATTAAACAATCTATTTTTCAAACAGAAAACAGGGGAACAAGCTGCACCCATATTATGTAATTTTGTAAAGGTATATTATGTAATTAGTTGTCTAGTATTTGCACAATAATCTTTTATTTTGGTTGAATAAATGCTACTCCATTAAAAAACATGTGATGATCTTGGGCAGTTTTTATTTAAGCGTGAATTTCTAGTTTATAATATATGGGTTAAGTTGATTTCGCCACTACTAAATTGATTTCCCCGTACGTTTTAGATTTAAATAATGCTCTTGAGTTGTGAATGCTAATACAAAAATTAGAAATGTGTATTAACTTTCATTTATTACTGAAACAGCTACTGATGAACTCTTACTGATTACAKAAAAAGTATTAATTAACTTGAATTATTTTTGAGTAAAAGCTTACACTGTTGCCAGAGCATCAGCTGGGGAAGGCAATGCTCAAACTGCTTTTACTCTCACAGATCTTACTCAGGGCAGAACAACCCTCGGTACTCCCCTGCCAAGAGAAGTTGTACTGTATGAGCAGGGAGACAACACTGTAGAACTTGACTCTTCTACAAATGGATTTCCTGTTGGAAGAGTGCTTGTTTCATTATCCGTTTTGAATTTTTTTGTTTTGTTTTAATGTACCTGTCAACTGTTTTAAGTTTCTTTACGTAACACTAATGTCCACTATACTCTCTCTGGATGGATGAAGGTAAACCACTGAAAAATTCCAACTACACAGCATGTGATTGTTTTTGCTTCAAAAATAAAATGTAGAAGAAAATTTTCCAGACACTAATGATGAACAAATCCTAAAATTAGGCCTTCTGTAGCTTTTATCATTACAGAAAGTCACCTATTGAAAATGTTTAAGGAAGAACATGAGTTTGTAGTATTTTTGTAGCTATTGAGCTGCCACTGTATACTGTTCTAGAGCTACAACTATCTGTAGCTGTTTCTCACATGTGTACATTTGAGGCTTTTGAAATGCTGTTAACGTAATCTGGTGGTTTTATGTACACAGGTTTTCCATTGAAGTAAAGTTGTTCAATATCATTTTAACATGAACTAAACTACCCCTTGTATATACATAAAGAACTGAAGTCAAAGGAAAAAAAAACGTATAATAAGCATAGTTACTCAGAAAAGCATGCATTATTAGCTCATGTAGGACTGATGTTCCAGGTGGTTGTTTAAATGTCACTTTGCAAGATGGCATTCGGTTTTTAGCATAGAATGAAAATACCTCACTTCTTTGTGCAAGGGCTTGTTAGAAATACTTTGTAATCTCCCTCTCACCTATCCATGTGCATCAGCAGCAAAAGACGTGAACGTAAAACAGGGATTTAAAATCTGTTCCTTCAAGTGTCGGTAAATGCTCCTCAATAGATTTGGAGGATTACACTTGCAGTTTTGACTCTATGCAAACACGTGACAAATGGAAACTCAAACAGGAACTTCTAAATACAGTCTTCTAAAAAATGAAGGAATGCCAGGGTAATGCTGTTTGTAGGGAACTTAGTTTTCAAGGTGTTTCCAGAAACCCACTGCAGGGTAGCAGGGAAGGAACTGTGGTTTTGTTTGGGCTTTTTTCTGTAATGTTTACTGCTAAATGGTTTGGTGTGTCTCTTAGGAACTGCTCATTATAAACAAACATATGTGTTTGTATACAACCAAACAAACCATGCAGGTGTCTTCAAATGCATGCATGGGAATGGAGCATTCACGGGCTTTTTTCTGATATGCAGTGCAGAGATGGATTTTAATGGGAGAGAAAACCAGGATCAGAATTCCTGCTGGGGTAGATCAACACAGTTTATTGACTTTCACTAAGGGTGTTATCCTTGGCTTTGCTGTAAAATTAATGCATTGTACGGCTTATGTGCTTTTTCTCTCATCATCATTTTCTTGTATATTTTGCTTGAGAATAGTTTTAAGTGCTTATTTGCACTAAAATTAGACAAGTGGTGTGTGCACACTTGCAGCAGAAAATGACTTTGAAACTGCTTTATGGAAACTCTAAGAGAAAGTTATTTTCACAGATTTATGAAGGAAGCTGAGTTACAGCAGGCCGCATCTGATCTGTGATAGTGGTGGACACTGGTTATTTGCATAGCTTCACGAGGAATTAGGGCTATGGAGCACAGAACTGTTCAGTGTTTTGTTTGTGTGATCTTAAAGAGCTAATCAGGGCTGAACAGTAGAGGATAAGAATTCAGGAAATTTAGCTCTCTTACTAGTACCACAAATGGCCAGATAGATCAGTAGATAACAACAAAGGTTGTTAACTTCCATTGCTTATGCAGTAGTACTAGATTACACAAGCATCTAAGGAAGCAGGCTGTGAAGGAGACCGATCATTAAGAAAAAATTTGAGGGAATTATAAAAACCTTTGAATGTCATTTCTCTAAGAATTCACTAGTCCCAGTTGACTCATTAATTATCCTGAAATCTGACAGTTCTGGAGGAGCAGCTGTGTAGCACTTTTCTGTCATTGTAATACCAGAGAGATGTTCCAATAATGGCATTTATAATCCAGATGTGCAAAAGTTATGTCTGTGGGAACAACAGGATATGAACTTCCAGTGCAGTTCATGTTTATTGAGCAACACAAACTTGTAGGGGAATATTATATTTCTTATTTTCATTTGTTCCTGGTGTTCAGTAACACACATTTTGGTTTTTTGCTTTTTTACTAAACAGTATCATGGGTTGCATTTCTTCTGGTTAGGGACAGATCRCTGTTGAAAAATCTTGAGAAAAGGTAAGATGCTCTCAGTCAATGAGTTTGAGTTAAATTTTTGGTATCTGATCCTCCTGTGTTGCACTGCCAGAGAATTGGGCACATCTTGGGTCTTAGAAGGAGACTACTTGCTCTTTGTCTTATTTCTTGCAGCAATAAAATCTTACTTATATGCAACTAATAACCTTAATATCAGCTAAAGCTAGCTAAAGTACTGATTTCAATAAAAATAGAAATAATCCTCTTCTCTGCACAAATTTACACCAGTCCTTTGCTGGTGTGCTCCAAGGGCACTGACAAAGGTTGATTAAAACCTAAATGAAGGTGAGATTAAAAAGGCCATCCTTTCTTTATTCCCTTCTGATATAAAATGGAATTAACCAAAAGTAAAAAAGGTGATAAGTGGATGACAGGAAAGGCTCCTAGCATCTGGCATTGATACAACAGTGTTATGGTTTTCTGTTCTTTGGTACTTATTCTATCCTCTTCTGTTATTCTGATCAGTAGCATGATGCCCATAGGTATACATTGTCCTGAGGAAGTTGTTGTGAGAGATAACATTAGAAATCAAGGATTCGCATGAATTCAGTATCCACTGTGGTTGCTGAAGAAAATCACCTCTTTGGTAGAATAGTTACTTAGGACTGGAATGTATAATGAATAAGTAGAATATTGTCTAAGAGGTCTTGGGGGAGAGGAGGAAAGAAAACACATGACATGATTCTTTAAGGTGAGATCTATTTACTGTATTACCGGGAAGTTTTGTTGAAGCTTAATCCAGGGAACTTCATTCTTTCAAAGTAGTTTTCCTGTGTACTAGCTGTTTACATGAAGGTGCCTGCAGAGAGTACCAGAGCAATTCCACTCACATTGACCTGGCCTCAGTCACAGACCCTCAGACTATAGGCAGAAGAGATCTGACCCATCTCAGGAAAAGGCTCCTATGCTACGTAATCTGTTGGCTGGATAGGCCATGCATAGCAGCTACCTGTAAGACATCAGGAGCGGTTGCTGAATTGCTGAACATAGGATTAAGTGTGTCTCCAAACAGTTGCATTAGGAGATACCTACGAGACTGAATTGACTTCAGACATAAAGTAGCAATAAAGTTGAAAAGGCTTTCTTAACTTTGTGGTATTCAGATTTGGAGGCAAACGTCATATCAACTGTGCCTTCTAATGCTTTCAGCCAAATCGTGCCTGCCTCAGATGCTCCTAGCTTGTAGTTCTTGGCTAAACTTCAGTACTTAAAAACTATTGCCGATGTCTTGAATAGAGCTGAATTATAGCTTGCGTTACATCTAATGCCTTCCAAGTCTTGATATTTTATCTCTGGAGAATATGAAATTTGTCAGTTCTGAACAGAAATTCCCTCTGATCCCTTTAAAGACCTGTAGGGTCTTTATTATTTTGAGGTTTGTATAGGTTATTTCTCCAAGGAGGAGATCACTTAGGATATCTACCCTATGCTGGTTTCTGCAATCAAACCATTGCACTTGGCATAGTAGGGTGCTTGAATGATGTATTTATACAGGCAGAAGGCATGATTTAATACCATCTCATGATTCACTATGCAGTCCTATTAATACGAACTTTACTCAGGGGAATGAGTAGCTGTTACTTGTCAGCAAATCCCGTGTGTCTTAAGGAGGTGAAGTTGTATTGAAAGATCCTCGCAGTGATACTCTGCTGTTCCCAAGGGAAGCAAATGAAAACTCTACTTTGATGAATAATGAATGTGCTAATTGGGGTCAAGACGAAGTCATAGTTTCCTGTGATACAGTAGTCAGAGTAGCCTGACTACAGCAATAAAGAGAAGTCTGTCTGACTAGATTTGGCAATAAAAATATGTGGCTATCTATCATCTCTATACAACCAAAGCCTATAGATGACAGTGACAGGCAGGTGGCTTGTCTGTTCTAGAACACACTGTTATATTCGTGAGATCCTGTTTTATGCATGTTGGTGTCAACAAGAAGTCGGCCATGAACTGATACTGAGTGAAACTGGTTGTGTGCTCAAGTACTGGCAAAAATCCTGTGTGGAATGGATGATGATCTATCATGGCATTGCTTGGGTATATCAATAGGATTCATTAAGAGTGGATATTGATTAGAAGTCAGTCTGTTCCTGATTTGCAAGGAAAAATATTTTTTGTTGCTGCTGGTCTGTACTTGCAAATGAATGTACCCCAAGGGGAAGATTGCAACCTGCTCCTACCTGTTGGCAAAATACATGCAAAAATACATATTTCTTGGGCATCTTATATCCAGCACATGAAAGAGAAGAGTAAATGAATGAGATTAAGGAAGATATGGAAAAGTATGATAGTAATACATACTTTGTGAAATACATATATATAGCCTGACATTTTTTTAAATAAAGATAGATGTGATACTGCTTATCATTTATGCCACTGGAAGATGTATGTCATTTTCAGTAGTTTGGCTATGTAACTGTATGAGGTCAAACAAGCATGAGATCTTGAAAGTGTCTGTTCTGCATTTCACACAAAATTTTCAAAACTGTTTAACTTCACATAGATTGGAGGCTTATCTCAACTTTTTAAGAAACGGCAGATAAACTCAAGAGCAGAGTAGTGAAAGATATCTGAAGTAGCCTGGAGGTGGGAAAGAGTTTGTTCTCAAAGAACCCAACAGTAAAAATACAACTGATTTGGTACACTATCCAGCCGATAGGAATTATGCAATAAAAGCCAGTATGGAACTCGGTAAAAAAAGGAAAACAATGCAGTGCTCATTAAGACATAAGAAATATAGTGAAGACCTTTGCAACACATCTTTGGTGTTGTGAGTAAGTAGTAATGTATGGATGTCAAAATCAACTCTTGGTAGTTAATAGTATTTTCCTCCAGTTCTGCAGCTAACTTTTCTGAGTGATCCAGGACAACAGGAGACAAACAGAGAAACTCCCTTCACAAGTAGAATTGCATAGGGCCACGGAGCTGTTCATTGAAGGTGATGCTGCTGAATGGCTTGCATCACCAGGTGTGCTGCACCACTTTTTGTAGCTTTAGAAGATGATTTTCTGTGTGACTTCTCACATAGTCTAATGTTATCCTTCTTCCTAGTTCAGTGCCCAGCACATGAAATAACTGAAGTTCCCAGATTCATCCTGCTTTAATTTTAAAGCAAATGCTGGCACAAAAAGACAAATCTGGTTGTGATTCAGAGTCTTCCTAATTCATATGAAAACACAGATAAGCCAAAAGGCACCTATAGCTATTTGTCTGTTTGTTTTTTCAGGGTGTAGTGGTTCACAGATTGTTCTTCGGTTTTGTGCCATGATACGTATGGATGATGACAGGTCCTTATGTTTCTGTGGTAGCCAAAGGGAAGTCCAGCCACAGAGGCATCCCTTAACTCCATTTTTTAACCTGCTTCCTCTCTCGAGCATACATTTATTGCCTATGTAAGTGAATGTGTTTTGTGACTCACTGAAGGGTAAATCACTCTATCTGCTATCAGGAGACAAATACGTATCTCTAGCAATCTAGTCTAAGCAGGAACTGAAGGTTTCTAAGGATGTAGAAGAGGGCAAGCCATTTATGTAAAAATCTCTGCCTTCACACGTTCCTGAAAAAATGAAGCTAAGTAGATGTATACCTTTTGAGTGTGTGTGTTCTTACATATTACTGTCATAGGTGATGATCTCTTTGTACCAGACACAGTTCTCTTCAGAAGGAATTTACAGTCTAAGATAGATAGAGATGTATGGCTGACTTGCAGAGGAACAGAGATATTGGTCATCATGCTACTCAGCAGTCAGTTCATCCCCCAGTCAATGTTTTTGTGTGGCATTCTGGCAAGAGGAGGTTTTATGGGCTGAAAGAGAACATTCATAGTTGTTTATAGGAAGTTCTTACCTGGTATCAGGAAATTACAGAAGAAAGCATCAATGCCATTTTGAGCGTGGTTAGGAGGTGAAGGAGCGTAATATTCAAGGTAATATGAAGAAGAAATTAATCTTTCAGTTGTTCACAGTAGTAGCTAGGGTAGGAATAGGCTGAAGTGAGCCCTTGAAGGTGATGACAAGTACTGTATAGTTGCTGAGGTAGTGAAAGGATGTGTTGTGGGGCAATGGAAGGAAGGAAAGGAGAAGTGATCTTTGTCGGAGCATTCCAAAAGAAATGCAAAATAAGAAGGCCATTCTTTAGCCAGTGAGATACTAGAGCAGGAGGTGAATCAGTGCACAGTACTGACAACAAAAAAGAAAGTTTGGAGTTAGTCAAATCAAACAAAAAGCATTGGCCATGTTCTCAGAGACCAACATTTGCTGAGATATTGCACTTCAAATAATGTAAGACCAATTGGGCTATAATGTGATAGCCTCAATTTTTCTAGGGCTACAAATTGTTTCGCAAATATGCTCCCTAAATTTTTGCGTGAGGTGATTGTCTGAAGCTCTCATAGTCGGCAGGACTATAATTATTTATCTTTATTTGTCTTTGAAATCTCTAAATTTGCCACCATTGTATATTTAAAAGAAAAAGGCTAGAAAGTTGAACTTCAGTGGAACTGATGCATTGTTGGTTTCTGATTGAAAGAATCAGCTAGGTTCATCTTGAACTGCAGCTAGTTTTTAATTTGCTCTTAAGAGCTAATAGAAACTTTAAGTGTGGACAAAAAACATGTTAATACCAAATGTGCTGTATCCCTCCAGTGTTCCACATACTTGAAAAAGATGAGCTGTCCCAGTTGTAAACAGTTTCTATATCCTTGCCCTATACACTAGAGGAAATGGAAATGCTTAGTAAACTCGACAAACTCTGACAGCATCCGCCATACTTGTATCAGTATGAGATCAGTAGATATCTTCGATTTGTATATGTAATATTTTCTACTTTAAAAGTCACTAAAATATCCATGTTGTATTTTGGTTCTGCTGTTAAGTATAATAGGAGTTGGCTGGGGAATTGATACTTGGCATGAAGAGCTCCTACGTGTACTTCAAGCTTTGCTTAGAAGAGTAGAATAGAGTCAGCAGCTAAGGACAGGGGTCAAGTCTGGATAGTGCTCCTGGTGCCCTTGGAGAGCCTTTGGTCCCAAATGGTTTTTACAGAAAGGTGGAAATAGTCTTTGGAAGACAAGTGTAGTAGTCATAAAAGTGGCAGCAGTCATGGTTGGGAAGGTGGGGGAAGACACGCAGGACAGCTTTTTCTATCTACCAATATTTCATTTAATGCCTGGGTCTACTTACCTCAGGCAGTGCTAATCAACGGCAGCTCACCTTCTCTTTCGGAGCATGCATGGTACTAATCTGGTAATTTTTTAGGGTCAGTAATCTAAAGTTGCTGTGGATGATGGAAACTACCAGGAGACTTGGAAACTACTTTATCCTCTCAGTTCTACGTTTTCCTTTACCAGAAAACCACTGAGAAATTTTAAAGAGAAAATGGAGAGCATTTGGAGAATAGGAAAGATGGCCAGAAAACAGGAGGCTTGAAGAGCTTAAAGGAATCAAATATGACATAGCATAAGCTATGAAAAGGGTGCCAAAGTGGTACCTGAATAGTAGAAATTATTTGAAGTTCATTGGTGTTGTATAGCATTTGGAAGAACCATTGTTTGTGGTATTTTGAACTAGATATAGGCATTAAGAAGAATTAATTATTTGGCAGAAAGATGGTCTAAATAGATTACTTCTGTCAGGATCTGATTAGAGCATACATCACTGATTGATTGATGACTGCATTGCAGGGATCTTCCTTTTCCAGGCAATGTGGCTCCRGGGAAGTTGCTAAAGTCTTTTTTACCTTGAACCATAGCAAAACTAGGTATCTGCTTTTGCCTGGGGGAATATTTTGGTCATTGTCTAATGTGCCATTTAGGTAGTATATGCAGGTGGGATCAAAACCTTGGCCCTTCTTGCATCGTTTTCATTTTTCTTGTTCTGCCTGAATGTGTAGCCCAGTTTTCAGGCATACTTCTGGCTTTATTTCCTTCTGTGTGCATCCGTGCTGTACAGCGGTCTCCATTTCCTTCTGATTTCAAATGACTTTTCAGCAAGTCTGCAGTGAAATCACTATTAGAGCGCTCCTGTCAGTAGCTTCAGTTCTGTGCTAAAACATAAGATTATGGCATTAGACTGCTGGGCCTGAAATACTTACGTATTTTGTGACCTTCTACTGCTACCTTAGCTTGCTTAACCTATGCTGTTCACCTTTAAAACCAGCTTCTTTCTAGGAGGCAAGTTCATAATAGCACTACTCTGTCAGATTTTGGAAGTTTGATTGTTCAGTCAATTTCGGTGTAGAATAATTATAGTCTCTCACATGAATCAAATCAAATAATGCATTGTATTATTGGTGCGAAAATAGTCTTTAATTAACAAGTTTAAAAAAGCTGTGTATTGTACAAGCTTCTTAGCTATGATTCAGGTAGTATCTCCTGGGAGTTTTCAGTCCAATGTGACTAATTCTTATATTGCTGCTAATTTTTAAAACTGCAGATTCATTTTCATAAATAATACCTGCCTTTTAGCAAAATTCTGCAGAAATGAAACAAGTAAGGTTGTATATTTTATTTGTGTGTATATATTTTATATATAAAACTAGTGTTCATCTATTTTCTTGTTCTTTTTCTCCTGTCTTTAATTTTTAAAATCGGTTTTCAGTTTCAGAAAATCCTTGAAAATTTTTAATAATAATAAAAAACAAACAAACAAAAATAACAAAACAAAACCCCAACCAAACAAACAAAACAACAAACAAACAAACAAACAACCCCCCCCAAAAACAGTTTTGGAAACAGATAGAACAGATAGCTGATAGAAACATACCCTCCATTAGCATACTGAAAATGGCTTAGTGTGTCATTTTTTTCTAACAGCATTATAATTTTCTAGAATGTAATGGAATTGAAAGCTGTATAGTTGTTTAAAATGGATGATCTCCCCTTTTCCACTGACACGCATACTTAATTATTTGCAGGGAGTAAGAATCCTGGAGTAGGCGGGAAGTAAGTACTGCCACCATCAGTGGCTTCAGATAGTTGATTGATGTGCATAGTACTGACCGTTCTAGCTTTGTCCTAGCAAAAACATTTAGGCTCACGCTTAACCTTAATCATGCTAGAGGTCCTGCTAAAGTGAAACAGAATTATTAGCATATTTAATACTCTTCTGGCTCATTCTCTGAGTCCTCAGCACTCTTTCTGGTCAAATTTCATGTATTCAATATATTCTTGCAGAACAGGAGTGACCATTAATGCTAACTAACGGTGAACTATAAAACTTAAGACAAATTTTCTTTTTGTGTGGCTGGGAGGGAGAACAAACATGTTAGTATAAACTGGTGAAGCTGGTGTAGTTGCATTGGCGTAAGTTCAGAATTTGGCACGGGGCGGAGATGCGAGTAAAGCTGTATTGTACTTCTGTGGTTTTGATTCACAGAGGTTTGTGCGAACTTAGGTAGCTGGTGCACACATGGGACATCATCAAAGAGCCCAGCCAGAAAGTCAGAGCTTGGATTTGGAGTGCCATACGGCTATACATTTAGAAGCATGTTGTTATAGTGAGGCAAGCAAAGCATCCTTTCATTGAAACAGGTAACTACAGTTTATTTTCGAAGTTTGTTTTTATATATTACAATCTGCAATGTAGTAAATATAAATGCTTTTTAGACGTTTGATACTTTCATTATTCTTGAATGTTTATACTGCTTGCAAAGGACTGGAAGGGTCCCCCTGTAAGTTGCTGAGTTCAGGCTACCACTACTATTGGCATCATATAATTTTCTTTTATAAGCTATCCTTTTTTGTTACTGTGGATTTGGAAGGCTGTTCTAGACCCTCACTTAGCCAACACCAAAATACTTTTAAAAAATAACTTGAAAAAATATTTTCAGCTTAAATTTATTCATAACCAGGTTTTCCTTGTTTTTTAGTGTGTCAGGATTGTCCTTAGCTTAAACAGTCTCTTCCTCCTACTGTTTTCTTCCCTGTTCACAGATTGTTTTGCTAGGATAAACAAATCAAACTTCCTTGGGTTCCTGTTACAACATAGTTGCTCCATTCCCCTGAACAACACAAAAAGGACTTTCTCTACAGCTGTTGTAGTTGAATTTGACCTTTTTTTTTAATGTGAATGAGGAGAACTGTATGCTATTGGAAGTACCTTTAAGAAATTAATTGAGAAATAAAATTAATTAGGAAATACTGATAATTTACCTCTTCATATTTGCATCACACTAGCAGCTCAAAGTCCTTAAACAGATGCAATGAGGTCCTGCTTTTCTTCCTCCTGAATTTAGAACTTGAAGTTTCTGTTATTAGCAGAAGCATGACGTTACGTTTCATATTATTGAATTTCATCCTGTTTCTATTAATGCAGTCCCTAAGGTTGAGCAATTCTTTGTATATAATATTCTTACCCTTCTAAGTCTTGACAGTACCTTCCAACTTTATGTCATCAGGAGATTTCATCAGCATGTTGCCTTGTGCCAAAATAATTAATGAAAATGTTAAGCAAAAACTGTCCCAAAACAGATCACAGAAAAGCTCCCCTTCAGCCTGTGCTTCCCTGTACAAGGTTTTCTCACATCTTATCAAATACATACATGCTGAAACAAAAAAAGGACTAGGTATTTTACAGAACAATTTAACAATCCTTATTTATGTCAGTTGTCCCACTGGAGTCATTTGAGTAAAGCTTGCAGAATCCATTTTATAATCTCCATTCCTAGGTGAAAGAAATCTTCTTTCTCTTCAAATGCAGCTCGCTCTGTTAGACAAGACAAATAGGTAATAGTTAAAATGAACATTTTTGTTAGAAATTAAATACTTTTAAATGAGTTGTAATGGCAACTCGCTTTCTCATACATACCTTTTGTTTATATATTTCTGTATGAAAGTTAATAACTGGTTTTATATTGGAATTTATGAAAATCTTTTGGCAAAAGCCACGATGTGTCAGCCTACTGTGTGCTTAATAATTAAACTGCAGGGTTCTGTTCCTTAATAAGAAAAGAGCAAGAAATATGATTAATAGCTAAGCATAGTCAGATAACCAGTGTGAACAGCATTGTCTCCAACAGAAAAGTGAAGCGATTCTGTAACAGGAGATGGAACTAGGTAAACATCACTTCATGATGTGACAATTGCTGTCCTCATGGGCAGTCTCTCAAAAGAGCATCACAGAGGATCACAATTCAACATCTAAAGTTAGAAATGGTATAAGGCTTATAGTAACGAGGGCCAACATGCAGCTGCTAAGGTAGATTTCTAAATCATGCAACACAGCTGCCTTGATACATGAGAATCAATTACTGAAAACCTTTCACGATGGTCAAAATGTGACATTAAATAATTGAGTATCACATCAGATCTTGTCTGCAATTAGTTATCTGGAAAAGTAATTATGCAACAAAATCAAGTAGCTGAAATTAGTGATGTGAAGCACCCTGGTTATTCAAAGACTGTAGGAGAGGATTTTTTTTTTTTTTTTTTTTTTTTTTTTTTTTTTACGAGATCTGATAGTGACTTGAGTTCAGACGTGTTGTTTTTGACTTGTAACATGAAGTTTGGAGCACCTAACTAATTCTTTATTGAATTAAAAAAACCTTGCTCAATTGTAATTCTTGTCATTAGTCATATCTGCAATAGAAGATACATTGCACATGAAACAGGTGTTAATGACTAAGTCTGTTTTGTCTAAAGTAAAAATGATTAGCTGTGGAAGAGAATGTCTTGCAAGTAGTACATTAAAAAGCAAGTCTGTTTTGTTTAGGGGGGAAAACAGCCTAAATTTCACTCTTTTGTGTCTTACACTAAGAGTGTAAGTTTAATTGGAGAACAGATATGAAATACTCTAAAGGTCAAATTCGTTCTTTTTAAAAAAGCTATGATAAATGTAACAACATAGGTGTTGTGAAAGGTTAGAAAAGCCATTAAAATATAATTTACGCTAATAGAAGTAGTTGGCTTGCATTAGTTAGCTCAAATAGTCAAAATAAGCAAGAAAAATATAATGAATCAAAACAGAATATGTATCCAATGTAACAGACAAGTTTAAACTCTCACATGAATATTGTTTAACAGGTTATAAATACAGGGAAACATTTATTTATGCAATCATGATAAACCTGATTATTTTTAAATGGCTTCTAATAGTAACTGTTGTCATGTATATGCCAGAACTGATAGGAAAATTAATTATAATTGGTAGATCTGTACAGAATTTGATCTGTATGTGTATAGTACTTAAAAATCTGAACTGATAAAGAGTAGTTGGTTAGTCATGTTACTTAAGCTGGTCCCAAAATAGCACCTTCCTTTTTTGGTAGAGTTAGGTTTGCAGCTGTTGTCTCTATCTGTTGTCTCTGAAGAAAACTTTAACATTAAGAGTTGCTGACGTCAATTTTTTTCTTTTTTTTACAGCTGATGTGGGCTTTGCCCCTGACAGAAGTTATTTGGTTCTAGCTCTGAGTTTGGAAGAAGTTGGTATATAGATTTTCCCCTAACTTTCAATTGATGTGTTTAGCTTTAGTGGGAGTAATACTATCACTTAAACCATGTTGTCGTCTCAAGGAGTTTTGCTACATCCATATGGAGTGCCAATGATTCTGCCGGCAGCACCATACTTCGCTGGACTTGTTCAGGTAATGCAAGGCTGCTTCCAACAAGCAACTTAACTCTAGTGCACTTAGAGTAATAATTGGAATTTTTATGGTTGAGAAAGCAAACACTTTTAATACAGGCAAAAGCTCTCATGTAGTCGGTGAGAAGACAGTAGGAAATCAAAAAGATGGATCACCCTAATCTGTGTATTGACATCTCTCATGGCTGAATAAATGATGTAGTTGAGCTATATTTGCTTGTATTGATTTGTCTGCTGTTTAACATTCATGCCTTTGCTTCACGAGGTTGACCACAGGGCAGAGGATTTGCTATCCATTCTAGGTTTCTGAGGGAGTCAGCATTCCCACGGCAGGTCATAAGACAAAGTAACTTACCATGATGTGTTTAGGTTAAGTGTTTGAGCACAGCAAATACGAATAGTGTTAAATATGCATTAATTCATATGTTATGCGTCACACTGAATGAAAAAGGGGTTGTGTTTTTGTGTATATAGAAATATATCACCTTCACAGAATATTTATGCACATCGTATTAATTCTTTTGAGCCCTGAAAGTGTAAAATTTTGCTTCAGGGTGAGGGTTCTGTATTTTAGAAGTTAACTGGCAATTAGTAGATTTAGTTGTTGTGTTGTCTGGTTTGGATTTTATTTTACTTTTATCAAAAAGTGGTACTACTGAATTTTCTGCTGTTAGACTTGGGATTTTGAATAGATCATGTAGACACTAATTAAGCAAAAAGTATTCTGTTGTTTACAGTATTAGAAGACATTAAGAAAGAATTCAAGTAACATTTCCAAGCATTGGCAAAATGAAAAAAACAGTGTACCCTATAAATGGCAGTAGTTAGGTATTATGCATTAACAGGGCTGAGACACGCACACATGTATTACGGCATTTCTGTGTCATGCTAGTGATCAGTCAAATTAACTGTGGAGGAGAGGCAGATTTTCATTATGCTCCTTTACTACAACAGTTTGCTGGCGTAGAGGGGAAGTCACAGCATGAAACAGGTTTTTTTTCCATATAGGTCCATTCAGTAATCGAAGACTGTGAGTTGTGTTCTTCACTTTAGGCTTAATATCAGACACACATGTATAAAATAGAAATATAGCATTGCACAGTGGCCATTATCAGGTATTGAAAAACGGTGTCGTCTGGGACATGCAAGCTGATGCTATTTTTTTTTATGCGGTGAGACACGGTAGCACACTTGAACACATCAAGCAGGCCTTCATATCCATGAGAATTTGGGGGTGAAGGTTGAACCCTGGAGCTCAGTCAGACCCTCTGCCATCCTGTCCAATAAATAATTACAAGCAAATTGTGCCTTTCACTCTATGCTGATTGTTGTTGAAATTGCTTTTGAAAGTTCTCATAAGTTCCTGTTATAGATTAAGTGCTGGTGTAGGAAAAATAACTGCACCCAACTGAAATGGGTGAAYGTAATCAGGTTTAATGGACTCGAGAGCTTGTTGGGAATTAAATAACTATTGATTTGTTGGAAAGTTGCTGTCATTACAAAATGCCACTCTGGACGCATTATCCAAGCAGATAGATTAGAAGAAAGCACCCTTTGAAAATTCGGGATGCCTTATTTCAAATCTTTTTTCTTTTCTTTCTTTCCTTAGAAAGATATATCCAGGCCTATGCTACTCCATTAGCATAGGTCTAAAATAGTCAAGCAATAAGAATTGTTCTACGTAAAAATAGGTATGTTTACAGGTACAGTTGAAAAATGTTCTTCATATGGATACTTCGTTAGTCTTTCCTCTTCTCTCCCTCTCCCTAATGTCATACCTGAAAATTGCATTTTGGAAACAAAACAAATGTTTGAGTTATTGTCTTAGTGGGTGAGCTAGAACATTAAATGGTTTAACCACTTTCTCACCCCAAGTTTTTTATCTGCATTTGCAGTATCTGCAGTCAGCTTATGATACTAGAATGCTTATTGTTTGTCTCTTAGAGTCAATCTAAGTAAAGTATCCAAAATAAATAATGCAAAGGATATTTGACAGGCATATTTATATCATCCTCTTCTAAGCAGTAATTACATAATGTTCAGAACTTTAATGGACATTTTCTTCAAAAATATGCCTTGATAAACTGATTATGCAAATACTTTTACTGGGTTGCAGGTTGAGAGCCACAACCCTGAARTATTTTCAAATACAAGGCTGTTTTAACATTTTAGAGGCTTATAAGATTGCAATTTATTTATTTGCATGGATTTCTACAGAAAGTAGATGTATTTCTGATTAGGGATTCCCCCTGATTTCCAATCGGATTTACATCAAGATTGCATATGGAAACAGTGTAGAGTATTGCATAGAGATTTGGGGGACTATTTTGGKTTTTTTCATGTTTTGTGTTGCATGGTTGAGCAAGAGAGAGCTCAGACCTCTGTGGAGGACTGTTAGTCTTCAGGGGTTCCGCACCTTCAAGCGCTGTACATTATTTTACTTTATGCTGTGTATGTGCAGCCTTTTCCAGCCTCTCCTCCTAAATTCATCAGTAAACTCTATCCTACATCCTCCTCTTGCTTTTGTCACACCCTTTTGTTACAGAGTGCTGGAATGTGTGAAACTTAGGACGAACAAAGAAGGGCGGATACTGCGGATACATCTCTGGGAACACTAGATAAACAGCCATGTGTGTTTTCCCAATTGCATGTATTATTCTATTAAGAAGATTTGTATTCCTCTTACTGAGATCATATGTTTAAGTGAGACGATGAAAAATGGAATACCTTTGCTCTTGGAGAGAGAGAGAAGGTTGTTGTTCAGAATTACAGATATGTCAAAATGTATCAAATTATGTTAAATATACTTGCAAACTTAGTTTTATTCTCCAATAAATAAATATACCTTTAAAAAACTTACTAGAATAACGGTATTATTATTGCCTATGATTTCTTAACACATTTCTTAATGAGAAAAAYAAAATATCTTTTCCTCTCCCTTCTTCCTCCTGGGTGAAACTGTAGGAGGAAGAAATCACATGAAAGTACAAATGATGCATAAATAGCATTATGCCTCATGTGGGTGGAGAGATGTTTTCTGACTTGGCACAAAAGATGTACTGGTGGCTTCACAGGCTGTCACAACTACACTGCTGTGAGGACCAAAGCAGGTACTGCAATCCAGCACCTGCATATGCTGTGGACAGCAAGGCCTACTTTGTGTCAAAACTATTGTGCTGTTTCTCCTGGTGGGTGAGATGATAAAAATGCCATAGAGAATTAAGTGGCAATCCAGTAAAAGACTTCTTATCCTGCCCTTGGTTCATATCCCAGTTTTGTCATTTGATTCCCATGGGGGAACCCTTATGTCCAGATAAGCAGTGAAGTCAGTAGGGCGTCACATGAAAAAGATCCGCCTGCATTGGCCAGGGTGCGGGACCATTGCCCTACCTTGCACAGGAAGTGTGGCTGTGTGCTACTGTACTGTCTTACATGTTCTCAGAATAAACATGTGAAACGAAGTTCTGCTTATCGTTAAAATTACAAAGTGCAGCATCAAAAAAACTATTTCACAATTCATAGAAGAGTAGTATGTTTTGTAGAATGATAAGTTAAATGTCTCCTTATTAGCTTCATCTTTCATGGCTTTGAGTGTTTTAGGTATATAAAAATCTTTGCAATTGCTCTGGATACTTGGAATGTTAGGATTATGATAAAATATTTTTAAAAACACAAGTGCAATATATGACACTTTAATGATGGCTGCTAAATTATTTATTACATGGCTAGTTTAGGTGGCTCAATTTCCATTTAGCAGAGAAAGAGAAGTTCATGTGCATTATTATAAAAATTACTACAGTTGAAATTGCTTAGACTTTTCAGTAAACTACTGGAAAATTCTAGAGAGTTCTATTTAATACAAAATGCGCTAGTTAAATTTAAAGATTAAAAAGATGGGTTTTTTTCTGAATACGGTCAGTGTTTTTTAAAGTATGCTTTTATTTTAGCATAGTGACCAGAAAAGCTCTAAGAGTTCTGAGGGTTTAAGCTTATGTTCATTGTTACAGACTTCAGCCAGCAAAGCTAAAACCTTTTCTTCTGCTTTTACTTGCTTATTTGTTTGTGTGGTGGTAAAGGGGGGTAGAAGAAAAGTAGGAAATAGATGGCTGCTGGTTAAGTATTTTAATAAACTGGGAATTACTGTACTTTTAAGTACATCATTCTTAAGCTTAAATTATTCTTAAGATATTTTGATTATATCTGTGCATCTGATTTTCCATAACTGGTTAACTAGTGTGTTTGCCTGACAACTGGAAAAGTGGTAGTCTGGAGACAGTTCCATTTTATTTTAGGGCTAAGTGAGAGAATTGCCTAGAATATGCTGTGAAAAGTAGTGGTGCAGACTTCTTCACAGTTCCGTCTTTACCCGTCTGTAAAATCCTTGGTTTAGTGCTGTATTGGGAAGTGCTAGCAGTGAATACATTCAGAATATTTGCAGATGCTAGTGTGCTAGGCTACCTGCAAAATCACACTCACTTTCTGGCAGTCCAGTTTTGGAAAATGTTGTGGATATGTTGTGTTACCTTTTATTAAAAAGGCTTTTGTAATTTAGTAGTTTTTATTTGAATAATGCATTTGAAATAGAAATGATGAGAGGTTTTAGTTCTTCCCATGTTGCCTGAAGTGGTGTATAGTTGTTTCGGTTGTTTTTAGATTACGATCTAGTGGAATGCAGTGCATAATTTCTGTTTACATTGGCTGAATTGCCTATTTGAAATGCAGTAAGTAGATGATTTACCTCAGATGCAGATTTATTCTCGCTTGATTGTGTTGTTCTGCCTTTGCAAGTGATAAGGGTCTCCTATTACTAGTACTGTACTCCCAGCGCTTGGTGTGTGGAGGACTAACATGTTTTACTACTGCAGTCACTTTTCATCTGAGTGCGTATTTTGTTCTGGTTTTGAGAGAGTATATCTAAAATTTCTTCCCTCTCTCAGTCTGAGAGTTGCAAAATTTTTCTCCCTTCTGTATCAAAAGTGCTTTTAATAGGAGATGTAAGGTGGTGGTGATAGTGATGGATGTGGTCTGTATTACTTCGTTTACAAAAATTTTCGGTTACCAATGTTTAAACCTCTGAAAGTACAACTTCAGATTTGTTTTTCCTTTTGATACATGGATCAAGCAATGTAGCCAACATGCGTTCTCTGTGAAACCTGTCATTTGCTCAAGAGGCTACAGACAGCTTGGACGTATTTTGTTACTGCTATTGCAAGAGTTTATTTTCTTTTAACGTGCCTTTGTTTCTTGCTAATAAGTGCAGATACCATAAAATACCTGGTGAGTGAATCTGCAGGGGGGAGAGGGAGAGGCAATGACACACAATGTCTTTCCCATTGACCAAAAAGACTTTTTTAGGGGGAAGGATAGCCTATCGAAATAGTTTTAGTTCGACTAAGAAACAAGTGGTTATTTTCTCCTCCCATCTGCATAATTTTGTCTCGCTAGCCTTTATTTCAGAAATCAGTGGGTAACATAATTTGAATGAGTCAGGCAATACTACGCTACCTCTTACTCTGTCAGCTCGGTCAATGTTGTGTTATAGCCAGGGCTTCTTTCTGAGCTCAGCAAAAAAGCAAAAGCTTTCATCTGACACCCACCAGACACGGAATTTTTTCCTGTCCCACCTTTGCATGTAATAACAGTATTAGTGAATTTTAGACATTATGATATATAATGATGGTCACTAGCTTGTGTGTTGGATAATACAGTTCAATGGAGAGTTCTAGTATGGCAAGAAACTGGGTAAATCTGGGCCTTTATGGCTGCAGCTTCTGCAGTGTTTTTTAAGAGGAATAAATAAAAGGATATTTGAGTTTGTATGAACAGAATCGTTTCTATAGAGAGAATAACTTTCATTAGGACAGGTTCTATTTATTTGTTCATCACCTAAATAAGACAAAACTTTCAAGATTTGGATTCTGTGCAAAAGCAGATTATTTAATTTGGCTTCCCTAACTAGAAGCCAGCAAGCTGATACGGCTATTTCCAAGGATGTGGAATTTCAACTGATTTCCCCCCCCCCCCCTTCCTTTTTCTTCCCTGACTCATGCATAATCATCAGTAATAAAAAATCTGATGGCCAGATTATGCCAGGAGACACAACTTTGAAGTTCTGTTGCTTTCAGTAGAATGATACACAACTGATATTTAGATACACAAGCATATCTTGATATAGAACAATTATTTTTATGGAGTTGGCTTGAATATTTTACCCATTGACCCTCTGATAAGTTATCTTGTGTTACATGAGCTAAAGTTAGAAACCCAGCTAGAATACATCTTTTGTTTTATTTGATCTGTTTGTTTGCTTGCTTTTTTTAACTGAGGTATGCAGGTAACTGTTTTCTCAGACCTGGTTTCAAACAGGGTGTTATAAAAACATGTGAAATGTCTATTTTAATAGACCAAGTTGTGGAAAAAAATATGGTAAGGACATAATAATTTAAACTATAAATATTTTCAGCTGAAGTAATAGGGTATTGCATTTGAACTGTTCTGTTACTAGATGAGAGTGATGGAATGACACCTGACTAAACATATTTGCCAGCTAGATATCACAGCTGTCTTAAGTTTACGAGCATGAGAAGGGTTCACAGATAGTTTGAAAAATTTGGGGTTTTTTTTAGTGTAGTGACAGGTCATGTACACTGTAAATAGATAATAGGAATTTGATCCAGGTAAATTTTCTGTGTCAGAGTTTCCACTTGTGTTTCATGAGTTTCAGATTATTGTCGATTATGGTAAATTCTGATACCCTGTTTCCTTCTCTTCCTCTAGTGGCCAGAGATACATGAGCTAGATAGCTTGGAGGATGACTTAATCCTCTTTAATTCTGATGGTTTTATTAAATCAATAAAGAATGTCTTTATTTTTTTCATCTCTGTGTTGTTTTATTGCTGATCAAGCTGAGAAGAAAGTAAATGTCTCTTGCCTATATATTGAAGTCAGAAGGGTTCATATTATGCCTTTTAAGATTTTGTTTGAGGCCTTTGAATTAAATAAAAAGAATTGTGCATTTCAAGGAAATGTTATTCAGACTTTATTAGAAAGTATCCTTAAGTAAAAGCAACTTATTTCTTATTAGGATAAAGCTGAAAATACTCACAAAGCAGTGAACTGATCTGTGCTGGTGTTTTGGTTGTTTTTTTTGTGTTGTTGTTGGTTGTTTTGTTTTTTTAAAATTCTGAGAGATTAAAAATCTGGTGAAATGATCATTACCCCAGTGCTTTTTCATCTTGCAGAGCTAGAAGTACACTTTTGTTATGTCTCTGTCCTTACTCTGCTACACTATTTCAAAAGCATGTAATGCCCTCCTGTATGCTAATTAGTAAAATTTAAAAGTAACGGAGGAGAAAATGGTAGGTTGTTTATATATTGTTTTACTATGATAAATGTCTATGACACCTTACTTTCTCTGTAACATTTGAATATCTAGCAAATACCGTAAAATGCATCTCCAGCCATCTTAGACATGTAAACTGCAAAACATCTAACCCAGGTAAGAGAGTGGCTGCCAAAACGCAAATACATAGATTTCTCTGAAGGTTGCCAGCAACTATGCAGGTATGCATTAGCTGTCTTCATTTTTACTGACAGTGGTACTATATACAAGCATGTTTCAAACACTTTGAGAACAAATCATGTAGACACGTGAGAGCAAGAAAGAGAAAAAAGGGTATTTCCAAACATTTTACTTGTCTTCCATCCTAGAGAAAATCTTAGAATTATATCAAATCAGAACCTGAACGTAGGTGAGAATTCCAAAGAGTGATAAGAACAGGTTAAAAAAAAACCAAAACCGCTGTCAGGCTTTTTAAAGGATATAACCACGTAGTTGGTCAAAAGCAAGAAAGATGACATTTAGTTGAGAAATAAAAGGTGACTAGAGGTGAGGGAAAGCAGGTCTTCCTGCATCTGTGAATGATCTTGTAGATAATGATACAAAATGAATCATTCTTTTTTTCCCTACTAGCCTCAGTGTGATGCTGACTTTAGTGAATTAGTAAACCTGAGAAGTCCTTCCTTACTCCCTAGAGATAACTTTTCTCTGTAAGTGTGGTTTAGGTGATGAGGCTCAGTTGGATGCTGAACTGAGTGCTTAAGATGGGACCTGCTTTGGTTATCTGAAAGGAAGTTTGAAGGTGTATACCCCCCTATGCAAAATGATTCCTTATTCTCTGCGTGTTGGATACGTATTTTGTGTGTACAGGGTTTTGTTTTATTTTATTTTTAGGAGAGTGGGTTTAGTGCTTGACCAGCTTTTTAGTATTTTTTCTTCTTTTGTTTCTCTTATGTATTAGATCTTGTCTATGTAAAAAGAGATTAGAGATAAATTTTTAATATTCTGAGAAATTCAGAAAAGCCTATTTTTAATGAAATAAACTCACATTTGCTAGGTTCTCTTTCTCTTTGACTTGGAATTGTTCTGAAAAACATTATTTGAATAATTTTTTTTTTTAAAGAAATTTGATCTTGCTAACTTTTGAGGTACAGAGAAGAAGTAGACCTTTACAACTGTATTTCAATGACCTGTTACAATGAAAATATTTTAACTTCAGTTATTTAAAAAAACAAAAAAAAAACAAAAAAAAAACAAAAAAAAACCAAAAACAACAACAAAAAACCAAACAAACAAACAAAAACCCAAAAAACCCAAAACACAACAGAAACAAACAAACAAAAAAACCCCAAAACCAACCAAACAAAACCCAACCAAAACGTAAATACTATTTAGAGCCATCAAAAAACAGGATAGAAGAGGATGCTGATTGTTTGTATACAAAACAGAAAATACAAATTCTTAAGAAAGCTATGAGGATAGTTTAATGGAGTCTCAACAAAGTTTAGTCTATAGAGCCTGAACCATATTTGAAAAGGTCTGCTCCTCAGTATCTTAAATAATTTATATTTTGTTATGCATTTGTTATGCGTTTGTATTAACTAATTAGTACTAAGTGGTTTTTAAGTTTGCGGAACCTGGAAACTGTCCTATATTGGAAAGCTGTCTATTCAGGTACAAACTACAGAGCATGGTTTCACTATTTGGTCTCCATTCCAATGAATGTTACTTTCAGAAGTGCAGCAATCTTTTCTACCTTGTCCTGAGACAGAACAAGGAGAATGAGCAATCTAGCATGTTCTGTTGTGACAAGTCATGCAAGAGTCTGTTCTGAGATGAACGTGGAAAAGACAGCACAAGCTTTCCTTTCACTAATGGAAACTAAGTGTAATTGGAGCACCACTGCTTCTGGAACACAGGAATAAATTACGCTTTTGATATTATTACTTTTTTTAAGATCTTGTGTCTAGACACAAAGCTGTACCCATGTTTTTTTTGTCTTTTTGGCCTTGTAACGTCTAAAGCCAGAATAAAGCAAACTTGAAAATATCTAAACCTGTCTTGTGACCAATTCATAAAATTAAAGATCTAGCTTCCATGTTCTCTTTATCTTTTCTTTCCCTTTAAGGCTTAAGTATCCATCTCACTTCTTACTACCTAGATGCAATGAGGAGGATCTAGCAGTTGTCACTAATTGGATCCAGTAACAGAAGAGCATTTAAGGCTAACTGGAACACAGCAGCTAGGGTTAGGCCCAGTTCTCCTTAAAAGACCAGCCAGTCTTTGGCAAATTGTTCTTCCTACTCAATTTCCCCCTATCAAATCAGTTCTTACGTTTGCGATTCATTTTTAAAAAAGTCTGCTGTTGCAGAAATGGTTCTTTGTAGTTCCATGTTTGTTTATTCATTCAGAATCTCAAATATAAAATGAAGGAAAGTATTGTGTGTAAGGATTTACTTCTAAATAATTCTAAAGGTTACCTAAAATTGTTGATGACTCAAAGAAATTTTTCAAAACTAATCATTCTGTAAGAAAAGAAGTAGATGGATCGGTTTCATTATAGCATTGGTCAATGTGTACCGGGAAACTGTCTTCGCTGGCTGCTGTGGTGACTTATTTTGTAGACATAAGTTGTTAAAACACACTCGAGCCTTTTGAACACTGCTGTTATAGGAAATGAAATAAATCCATTGCAGGATTCTCAGAGTACCATTTTTAACTGACATACTGTGGTGGATTGACTGAAGTGAGTACATGGTCTTTTTACTGCAGAAGTGAATGCTTTGATTTTTTATGCCTTCCTCCACGAAGGAACAGTTAAAATCAGGCATAGGGAAACGTAACAGATGTTCATACACATTTTCCCATCTGAAAATGCCTTCCACTGGCCAAGACGATTGTTAGGCGCAATTAAGCCCAGTATATACATCCTGTACTCTAAGCCAAGTCTGCTGAATATGTTCCCAACAGGGAAGCACAGCTTTGGAAAGAAGGCAGTTTATATGAACCTTCATCTGCAGTAGATTTTTGAGAGTCACTGTGTGAAAAACATAAGGAGACCTGACTGACAGCTCTGAGTCTATGCCCTAATGCACTGCGGTGTAAACTATATCTTCAAGAGAAACTTTCAATCCATGAGAAAATTTCACATGCGTTTCAGGGATGCTAACACTTGAAATATCATTTCTGAGTGGCATTTGGTATTATGTTGCCAACTGACTTAAAAAGCTTGTGGTATTATGCCTTGTAATGTTCCACATTCAGTCTAATTGTCACTGTAATCAGCTTTATGATGGCAGCTCTTCATGATGACTACAGGGATATATTTTCCTCTTTTTTTGCATATTATGTCTGAAATGTGAGTTACTTCTTGATTTCAGAGGCATACTGGTAGTGAAGGGAGGAAGGCACTGTAGACCTGCAGACTTTTTAAAATCATGTATGACATGTTTATGCAGAGAGTGGGATTTGTCATTTCCAATGATATGGTAGCATCTACTGTGGAAAAAGATGCTGGGAACCAAATACTCTTACATTTTGTGATACGTATTGTAGCTGAACACGTTATAGTTGGCCGTTTGGAAAAGCATGCCTTCCTGGTATCTCAAAAAATTGCAGTGATTGACTATTTTCATTGTATCAGAGTATCATACAGATGCTATGAAAGTGTGTTGACCTAAAAATGTCAGTGGGTATTTCATTTCAGTCTTTTTTTTGTTGGTTGGTTTTTTTTTGTTTTTTTTTTTTTTTTTTTTTTTTTGGGGGGGGGCGGGGACAGTATGGGGACACAAAAATGGAAGACAGACATTGCTTTTCTGTTGTGTAATACCTGTCTTTTAATAACATAAAAAGCTCTGTGCCAGGTCTGTAAAAAGAATCTGTAAGTTGCTGGGCAGTCAGGAAGTCTTTTCACTGAAATATGCAGGAGAACTCTAAAACCTGTGTGCTATTGTAGTCTTATTTTTCTATAATAAGACACAAATCTGCAAATACTGATTCCCTATTTTTTTCTGGCCTTAGTTCTCCATATAACGTCTTTGTTAAATTCTTCTTCAGATGGATATAAGTAGGGTTTAGTATCTCATGTTATCTTTACTCGTGGCAGAAACGGTGAGAAAGTTGGCCTGTGGTCTTATGTGCAGATGATGATATACCTGTATTTCATAAAGGCAAGAAAGTGAAACTCTTCTGGTTTTCTGAAAAATATAGAATCATAGAACCATACAATAGTTGGGGTTGGAAGGTACCTTTTAAAGGTCATCTAGTCCAACCCCCCTGCCGTGGGCAGGGACATCTTCAACTAGATCAGGTTGCTCAGAGCCCCGTCCAACCTGACCTGGAATGTTTCCAGGGATGGGGCATCTACCACCTCTCTGGGYAACCTCTGCCAGTGTTTCACCACCCTCAGTGTAAAAAATTTCTTCCTTSTATCTAGTCTAAATCTGCCCTCTTTTAGTTTAAAGCCATTCCCCCTTGTCCTGTCCCAACAGGCCCTGCTAAAAAGTTTGCCGCCAACTTTCTTATAAGCCCCCTTTAAGTACTGAAAGGCTGCAGTAAGGTCTCCCCGAAGCCTTCTCTTCTCCAGGCTGAACAACCCCAACTCYCTCAGCCTTTCTTCAYAGSAGAGGCGTTCCATCCCCCTGATCATTTTCATGACCCTCCTCTGGACCCGCCCCAACAGGTCCGTGTCTTTCTTGTGCTGAGGGCTCCAGAGCTGGACGCAGTACTGCAGGTGGGGTCTCACCAGAGCAGAGCAGAGGGGCAGAATATCCCCTCCCTCGACCTGCTGGCCACACAAATATGCTTTGTTCCTATGAGAGAGAATGTCTTAAGTATCTCTTTGTTAGTCCTCTGGAACTGGTGGACTTCTGAGGAGTACCTAGAACATTGCTGGACCAGCATATGGCCTCTACATGTGTTTAAAAATGATTCTGTGCATGTTAACTCATGTGGTGGCTATGTGTTTATTTCTGGTACTTGTCCACAAGCATTGTCTTGCTTAAGTGTCTCTGAAATGTACTTTTTATATGCTGTTCTGTGGTCATCTTGAGGTCAGTATATTCCTGGTGGAAGGTTTCTGGCTGCAAATTTATCTTTTGCATTATTATTGGTTAATTCTAACAACTGCACAAAATAATTTTTTAATAAAAGCCTTCCTCTAGCAGAATAATAGCAAAATGCTGAGAAAGGTATTTTTGTTCTCTTGGTTCCAATAAGAAATGGGAGATCAAGAAGGGAAGAGGTAGTCCAGTGATTCTTTGGTGAATCTTATTTAGCATGGGAGAGATTATTTCAAAATATTAATAAATGTGTAGTATTGTGCTTCGGGGTAGATGGGATGACGTTTTCTGTTTTACACTTTCAGTTCATTAGTTGCATTCATTGTAGAGATTTTCCTCCCCTGAGTTCCAGAAGTTAAGATCTAGTACGTGAAATACTTAAAAGTAGTTCTGGGTCAGACCCAGACTACATAATTATTTAAGCCCATATTTCATAGTTTTATTCTTTTTTTTTTTTGTTTGTTTCTGAGCACTTCTTTTCTGACACAGCAAATAGTCTGCCCAGTGCTTCATTTTCCTGATACCATTCTGTAAGACTGTTGTTGTAATATTACAGTTTTTACCCCATGTTTCTCACTTTCTGTATTCTATATGCCTCTGTTATTTCTCTCACCTTGTTGCTTTAGTAATGTTTTCTTTTTTACGTAACTTGGAACACGTCTCTGTTACTAGAATGGCATAACCTTTTTTTGCATTTTATTTTAAAATTATCTTCCAAGCACCATTCTTCAGTTCCATTGGAAGAAAAAAACAAACAAACAAACAAAMAAAMCCCAAAAAAMCCCCAAACAAAACAAACAAACAAACCCCCCCAAAACAAACAAACAAACAAACCCAAACAAAAACCAAACTGGCATCCACAGCATAAAAATAGATTGTGAGCTGGGAATCGGACACCTTCAGAAGCAGATCCAAGACATATTTTTAGGGAACACTGTATAGTAGCAAGCATTTAAAGTATTTGTGGAAGTATTTCTTGAGAATGATGCCTGTTAGCTCATGAGGTGATTCTCAAATGTCAAATGTACTGCTTAAAATGCCATCTATTTTACTACTAGCTCCCTAACCTAATGATTAAAACTAAAAAATTAATTTGTCTGTGGATATACTGTGTACTGATACTATTGCATTGTTAATATTTGTTACATTTACTGCTTTGTTCTTCTGTATGCATACATAATTCTGCTTAAGCAGTGTGTTTCCTTGGAGGGAAGGATAAAAGTTATAAATTTAGGTAAAACTTATTTATTGGTTTTTGTGGGGTTTGTTTGTTTGTTAAATAGCAACTGTGGTTCAAGAATAAGGTGAAGTAGTTAGTGTTAATTACCCTCCACACCTTTTTGGAAAAAAACAGTGTACATACTTCGTGACTTTGTTTAATAGTTAGCTTTTGTTCTCTAACAGGACAGGAGACTTTTAATATATATTGCCTACTGCAGAAATAGCAAAATCAAATTGAACGTGTAATGGTTCTTCTTCTCTCTCTGTCTCGGGACAGAACATTTTTGTTAAAAATTGATTCCGTGCTCTTTGACGAAAACCATTTCTCTAATGTAACAAAATCTAATTTTTTTTTTGTTGTCATCTTTTTTTAAATTTATTTTCAGAATCAGAAAGTGAATGTATACATTTATATAAGAAAGGTTTCTTGCTGTGAAGAGGGATTTCCAACTCACAGATTCAAAGATGTTCAAGCCAGGAAGGATCATTATGATAATTCAGCCTGTCCTCTTGAATATATATGCTACAGAATTTCTTTCAGGGACTGGCGTAAAGCAGTCCTTTTGGAAGATATTTAATCTTGTTTTAAACATTCAAGTAATTTTGATTCCATCAGTTTCACTGCTACCCTACTGAACTGTTTGAATGTTTAATTACCCTTGCAGTTAGGATATTGCGAGGCTTTATTTCTCTTTATTTCCGCTTCTAGCCACTGGTTCCTGCTGAGTTTTTTGGCTGCAAGATTGAAATTGCAAAATACCCACAAACAAATGAGGAAGCTCTTGAAGTGTGCCACCTCCTAGAAGAGATGTTTATCACAGATGTGGAGAAACATAGGGAAGGAGGGCCTATGTGGATCATGTAATCTACTTCTCTCCCTGAATGCAAGATCAACTTTGCCTGTGTCATTCCTGACAGATGTTTGTCGAGCCTGTTCTTAAGATCTTGAATGGCAGGGACTCTCTAACCTCTCCAAGCATTTTACACTTGCACTAGAGGTGTTTTTTTCCCCCAATGTCTGAGTTAAAATCTTTTGTTTTGTAACTTAACCTCCCACTGTTGTTTTATGCTGAGTGGGCAGAAAATGCATTATTTCCATCCTTTTCATAGTGGCCCATTATCTACTTAAAGACAGTGATGTCAACCTCAGCCTTCTCTTCTTGTGGTAGTGCAATCCTCATTCCTTCAGTCTTTCCTTCTAGAGTTTTCCTTAGCGTACTACAGTTATTAGTATGGATAAGATTTTTAGATCCACAGAATTATTTAGGTGTCTAATTTCTCTTTTTGGGAAGAACATAATATATGAAGCATAACTTTCCTTCAGRTACCTGAAATCAGAGTTGGAGACAATAAAATTTTGCTAGTGCATACAGACGTACAGTGGGGAGGAGAGGCGAGAGTTAACACTAAGTCGTGAGACACAGAGCAGTGTGAAGGATGAGTTTATTTTGCTGTTATTAAAAATTTCATTTCAGGATAATCCCTCTGAGATTTAACACGTTATTTTAAAAAAAGCTTCCTAGAGCAGCAGTAAACAAGACACAGTACAGTAGGTTCAAACGATTCATAAATGTTTGGATTTTTTTAAACATCCCATTTATTGAGTCTATTTCTGATACAGTGCTGAAAGAAACAGCAATCATATTGCTTATGTGTTTGCAAAGAGTGACACTTGTAAAGTAATCTATTTAAATAATCAGCACTCTGAAGCCTTGTCTGCAGTTTTTGGTTGTCAAATTTTGTCAAGTAGGTGGAAAAAAGTTTAAAGCACAGGCTAGGTCTTTACTGATTTTTGCGTATCCCTTCTTCATCAGCAACTCAACTGAGGCTTAATTTTGAGGTGCTACTGTATGTGTGGCAGTATCAGTTTCTGTGCATGGCTTTGTCAAAGCATGTAGTCTGTGCCTCTGGATGTCCAAAGAACAGGAGCACCACATCCTTCCATCTGGGTATGTTTATTTACGTTAGTGTCACAATGCCCCAGTCACCACTACTACAGAAATGTATGAAGAAACCTTATTTTATTGTGTGGCATTTACATTAACATAGGACGTATTTACCTACTGCAGTGCACGGGGGTGGCTTTTTGTGCTAGTACCACATGAGGTCACTTTCTATTACACCCACTGCTTGAGTGGACACATTACGGAAATCACAGCAGAAAAGCCACAGACTGTTTAGATACAAGAAGAGCATGGTCTTCCCTTAAGCAAAAGTGAAACCTCAACACAGTGGGTAATGGTAATGATATGTGTTATTAATAGGGGTAACTGATTACATTAACAGCCAAACAGTAAACAAAATGCACATATGCTACCATTGTGTTACCTGCACTTAATTTTCCCTTGATAATCATCACTGTATTTTAGAGAATTATTATCTTAAATGTAGGATTACTCCTTTTTTTTTTAAAGTTTGTAAAGATGGGTGACAAAATATGATGTATGAATACACATACTCTTCAGGTCTTTTAAAGCCACAGTGCTGTAAAGTCACATGTTACAAATAAGCCATATTTCATTTGACAGCCTCCAGTAAAAGAAGGCACTTTGGCATGTGTTTAGGAACATTCCTGTTCAAGAAGGCACTGAAATTGCAGTAAAGCACATGCTGAAGTGCTTTCCTGAATTAGGATCCTAGTACTCAGTAAATATAATCACATTTTCTCAAGTTTTCCCCTAGTGTTAATATTGATGATAGGATCTGAAACTGAGGTATGAATGAAGAATAGTCTGTGATCAGGAAGAGGCAGATAAATGGTCATGGAAAAGCAGAGAGATTAAGAAACACGGAGAAGTAGAGCGAAATAAATGAGCCTTAGTAAAGTGGAATTTATTTGCCAGTTTTTATTTGTATCACTTTATACAGAGTGACTCAAAAAACCCCATATGTACCACATTTCTGCTTTAAGGAATCTTCTTGCCCTGACTTGCTTTTTTTCTTTAGTTATTCACAAGAGTGTTGATGTGTGCACAGCAGAAGTAAACCCAGTTAGACAATCAGGGCTTAGTGAGTGAGGGAAGTGTAGTGGAACCTCACAGCCCTTCTTGAGGGCCTCCAGATGACCATTGCCAAGTCTTATTCTTGTAGAATTTGCTATGTAATCTCAGAGAAGAATGAGAGCTTTCTCCCCTCTTACTGACCAGCACCGGGGAGAGCTTGTAAAGGGTCAAAATGTGATAAGAAATATATAAAGATGAAAGAGTGCCTTTATGACTCACTCCCAGGCACAAAATACAGATAATAGAGCATCTTTTAAAGAAATATTTATAGAGTTTATATATAATTTTCCATTTATATAATGTAAGAATAGAGGGAAATATAATAATAAGGTTATGATTTCTTCTGCTTAAGCTTCATAATGATAAACAAGACGTTAGTAAATTAAAGCTATCATATTATCAGTATAATTTTTCTTCAGTTTCTTTTTTTCACTGTGAYTTACCATTCTCCCCTCTCCTCTGGTTTATGCATCAATGTCTGCATAAATAGGAAGTGATCCTTGTAATGTGGACAAAATCGTGAGTGTAAGGCTGGAAACTCCTTTCAGTTTGCTTAATAATATGTTTTATACTTTGTCTCATGTATTTATCTAAGGATGCATGCCTATTTAATTATATGAGAAAGATTTCTGTCTGGAGCATGTGAGGAGAGATGTGTTTCGGCTGTAGCCTAACATGGATCAAATATTTTCATTTCATGAAACTTGTCTCAGCTGATTTCATCCTTTCAGGGACAGATTTTTAGGTAGTTGCATACATTATAAAATTAAAATACCTCAACAGTGGTGTTCTTTGGGAGACTTGTACAAAGGACTTGTGCATAGTTTTTAAATACTGTGGACTTGTTGGAATGCAGCACTGTTTTTTAAGGTTGCATCTAGATTATGAGTTATCTTGTATGAACATTTCTGTGAAATGTAAATATCACCAGGAACCAGAAAAACAGATGAAACGCTTGTAAAGATAAGAAGTTCTTGATACTTGAAGATTGTACTGAAATTGCTCAATAAGGTAGAGTTTACAATGTTTTTAAAATTAGCAAAGACTTGCTACATGCTTAAAAATTACCAGTTCTCTTTATTTCAGTCGGTGTAGGCATACTCTTTTTTTCACTTGCTGTGTTCATTATCGCCAGGGTGTGCTTAAATCATGCTCTGTACTCTGTGAAGCTTTGCTGAAGAATGTCAGTCAATGGTTGCAAAGCTGTCAAGCACTTTTCCCTAAGTTAAATTTACACAGGCACCTCAAGAAGAAATTAATGAAGTCTTGTTTCACTGCACATGTGTAGCCATTTTTAATAAACTTTTAGTGATCTAAAGTACTCTCTGTGCAATTGCATTTTTTTCTGGATTACAAAATGGATAAAAGCTTCACCAGCCTTTGCAGAATGAGGGGAATTGCAGTTTACAATTTTTTGTGGCAGACATTCACTTTAGGTTGGTGATATGTGAATTTACTCGCTTATTTATTATACCAGTGATAGATTATTCTCACTTCTACTTAAATTTGACAAGCTGCACAGTGCTAAACCCTGCTAAAATGGTGCAAAGACCCAATTACAGAAACTACAGAGGCATGCAAGAGTAAGCAAAGAAAAAACATATAAAAGGATTAAAGATCAAAGATAGAATGATTCCAGTGAAACTGCATTAGGAGACATAAGGCAGGAAAACTTGAAAGAATTAGAGTATGAAGAACAATGCTTTATAAAGCTTCTGAAAACTGACAAACATATTTCAAAAATTATTTCTGTTAACTCTCCTTATTAGAATGAAAATAATTCATTGGAAAACTACATATTTTTCAATGTTGTAATGAACTAAACACTTGAATTGTATTCTTTGTACATTTGTTTATGGAGTTTGAATTTCGTCTGCAGAGTAGTACTAGCTGGCTTTAACCAAGGATTTAAAAAGTAAATTGTATCTTTAATTTTAAATACAAATGCTATCTAAGATTTATGAAGAATTGCAGGGTGGATTTACCCTAATGCATTATTACCCGTGTTAAACATGTCAACCCTTTTATTCTTTCTGTGGCTTTAAATACTACCTTTCCAGCTAATCCTTATGTCCTTATACAGTAGACATGGTGTTGCACTGTATCTAGAGCGCTGACAAAATTGTGGTGCAATCGGGAATGAAAATAGCATTTGACCCTTACTTTTCTCATACAAATGACTATTGCATAGAATTCATTTTCTTTACACGGGGAACTGGGAGAATGGGATAAATGAAAAATAACCCTTCCAGGAATAAGACTTAATTAATTGCCATTCCCCCATGTTCCTTGGAAGAACTAGACAAAGTACAGACTTCTACAGTATTGCTAAAAGGATTTCTGTATTTCCCACATACAGGATTTCTGCTGAAGTTGAGAGAACCAGTTTAGATACTAATACGGGTCCCAATCACAGTAGCTCCTGAGTATCTTTTAACATCTAATTGATAATTCTAAGAGGGCTTTTTTTAGATAAGTCTTTAAAATACTCCAGAACCTTTGCATAAATCAATACTTGCCGTGTATTTTTGGTCAGCATGGAACCACATTCCTGTAGCAGTTCATCTGAACTTACTATTCAGGTGTCCCTTTCCATCTCCTGGACCTACTGAGGGCATCAATTTGGGAATGGATGAGAAGTGTTGTGATTTTTCTAAATTTTTTTGTAGAAGCATTGACTACTGGTTGAGGTGCTGTGTAGACAGTCACTGGCTCTTCTCTGGGGTTGTTCTCCATGTAGCTATTGCAGTATGGTTGAAGCCTGGGAGGGATACAAAGCAAGACAGATGGTTTCCCACAGACTTCCCCTCTAGCTCTTTCATCTTTCATCTAACTATTAATTCATCTGTTTGGATGGATACATTCACGCATGGAACCAAGATGAATAATAATGAGATTTTTAATAACTCCTTACATTTGCATTCCTTGTAACTCTTTACATGGTTCTAGCTGATTAAAATGAATCATTTACATAATTAACATATGGTTATAGTGTTGGCTTTAATATGCTGATTATCTCAGTACTTTTGTCTAGAGTCAATTGGATTCAAACTGTAACAATTGTTTGAAGTGAGAATAGTTTATTCCTGTGAGGGTTGGTGAATATTTGCCATGGGGCCTGATTAGAAATAGCACAATTGTCCAAGAAATTCTTTAATGTAAAGCATGTATTAAAAAAAAAAAAAAAAAAAAATTAAAATAACGTCTATTACATCTGCTGTGTTTAGGTCAGGCTTTACAAATAGCTTTTTATGGTTAGGGAGACTTCTGCCATTAGTTCCTTAGCGAGGTTCCTTAGTACCACACATAGTATTAAGAATGAATCAAGACAACCAATACAGGTCTAATTGTTTCTTAATTTGTAAAGACTTTTTTGTTTCTTTTCTTTAAATCAGGTTTAGAAATAATAATAACAATGTTAAAAATACATTAATGTAGAATTATGAAATTATTTTTTTTATTATACAAAATGTGTTTCAGTATTTTTATATTCACTGGATTACCCTATTCTTAAGATTAAAAGAGGAATAGTTTTCACATTTGTTATTTTGCTTGTTTCCTCCTAGTATGTATGTATAGCAAGTAACACTGAAGCAATCATATTTTAAGAATTGGTAGAATATTTTTCCAATCTTGCTATCACCCTTGATGGTGTGCTTAGCTTCCTAATGCAGAGGCTGCTTGAAAACAGAAGAGAAAAGAATTGTCAGGTTTTGTGGTTAGGTAACTAACACTTGTGTCAATGAATGCTTTTTGAATGTTCATGAATATTTGAAGCAAATTTGTGTTAATTGCACTACTGTGGTCCACAATTAGTCTGTGGTAGACATGATTAATTGTAAAGAGCCCTGACATTTATGCATAAAAGCCTTGAGGTCAAACAGAAATGGAGAAAAATGGTTGCTGCAGCATTGGCAGATGGAATGCTAATGCATTTTGACTCGTACTGAGAATAATGCTATTTCTACATCAATAGCAAATAATTGTTTTAGAACTGTGGAATATTCTTCTCCTCTCCTTTGCTTTTCTTTCTCTGTTTAACTTTCTTCCCTCCCACCCCAGGATGCCACAGTCACTAGTTATTTTTACAGTGTAGTCTTTAATTGGCTTGAATACTTCTTTGTCAAATGCTTTACTGGAAACCTACACCAAATTGCTAGCTGGGAAAGGCCTATATCGATTTGCTTCTCTGAGGAAAAGTGTAATGGAAAAATATTCTGATGATAATTATGCGTGCATTTTGAAGGAAGTCTCTTGAATCTGTGTTGGTATATATCCTATCAATAAATGGAACTTCCCATATTCCTAGGACACAGGCTTTAATAACATTTTAGCATGCTTATCGTATTGAGTAGTAAATAATTCAGCAGATAAGAATCTCAGTGTTTTAATTTCTATCTTAATAACAAACAGACCGTGTTCATAGTGTCATTACCAGCTTATGAGTGTGATCCATAACTATTTGGGTCCTTTTCCACCACAACAAACACCATGTGACACTTAAACCAGTACACTGCAGTGCTCCCAATGAGTGGAACTGTAGGGCCACAGCATTCATGGGTTGCTGGTCCTAAGTCCTAGAACTTTTTAAAAATCAAGAGACCCTGGTGGATCTTCCTTTTTAGAAAGCTAGTAGTATGGTTGATTCAGTGAATGTAGCATCACACAAACCTAAGGCTGGCTGTGTACACATGGTGTACAACAGTCAAAGTAAATGTATGTGTACCTGGAGCAGTGGGAGTCTTCTTCCAACTCTTCAGTGTTTGGGAGTTGACTGATAAGTTTCCTTTGTTAAAATTGACATTAATCTATCTAATTATTTATAAGCTATTGATGGACTTATTAGTCCAGTGAAATTCTGCTGGTTTAGATCTTGAGTGAACGTAGTCCTTATTATAAAGGCTGAACAGATAAGACTTTCCCGTAAATTATCAATACTTAAAAACAAAAACAAAACCCAAACAAACAAAAACAAAAAACCCCACACACAAAGAAAAACCCCAAAAACAAAACAAAAAAACCCCAAACCTAACCAAAACAAAAAACCACAAAACAAAAACCCAGGATGACTCTCAAGCAAGCAGAATTCCATGCCTTCATTTCTTGCATTTTAATAMGTTTCAGGCTGTCATGCTTTTACTGATGTAGCATCCATAGAGATAGGCTAAACCTTTCCAAAAACTCTTTGTAAGTTTTTATTTATTTATTTAAAAGTTTGCTGCAAGATACAGAATTTTATACTACTTAATAGTTCCCATTTGAAATGCAAGGAAATTACATTTTCTATCTGTTCTCAAACAAAATGTGTTTTAAGTGAAACCACCATAACCCATTTAAAAAATTTATTTTTCTATTTTTAGCTCTCTGCAATGGAACAAGTTTTTGTTTTTTTACAGTGTTTGCCACTTGGCCATTTCCAATTGGTTTTCAGCACGTTTTTGGAAGTTAGAGGAAGTAAAATGGTAGCCTGGAAATGTATGATGATATTCAATGAATATTTTTAGGACGTCAGTTTAGAATTAACTAGCAGTGCTCCTAAAAATGCTAATCTTATGAAATAGTTTTTCAAACTGTGGTCCAGACAACAGTGTTAAGCGTTCCATGGAATCACGTAGAGTTTCTAAATGTTTTTGGTTAAAAATTGGGTGATGATTGTTCACGGTGGCCTCTAAGAAAAGTTGAGGGTTGATAATAGTCTTTGCTAAATAGTCTGGGACACAGTATTCTGTGGAAATCCCACAATGGGTAATATTTCTTATGTAGTAGCTCAGCCTGTTGAATTTTTGCTATAATGTACTTGCATCAGACCAAAAACAGGTAGCAAATGTTTACACACAATAGGGTGTTATATAATTCTTGCATAATTGTGTTCATAATTTTTTTAATAAACCAAAAATCTATTTTTCGTCATAAAAAGGCAATCTGTTACCAGTTTTACTCTATGTTTTAGAATCTACAAAAAATAACCTAAATGAGAGAAATCAGTTATATGTATAACCCAAAGGATATGGTTATCTAGACAGATTAAATTAAGTGAAATACTGTGTTCTTTCATCGAGTACTTTTTGAATTGCTCGGTGACATTTGGTTACATGGCCTCATTTTCAGGTATGGCGTTCTTTCAAAGTAGAATATATAGTACTAATCTCCAGCTCTCCTGTAATAAATGCTGGACTGTGGACAGGAGATGGCCAAAAGAGAGTGCCTGGGCAAACCTTAATCTTTAATAAGGTGCAGAACTAGTCTATAACTGTCAAGGAATGACAGAAGAGCAGTGCTTTCAGCTTGCCTGCTCAGAATAGAAAATGGTGTCCTCTGACAGGCAAGAAAGGCTACTTTATTCTTTATTGGGTTTGGGGCTATTATTGTGCCTGTGTTATTTAGTTATTTGACATTTGTGAGTTGTTGGGGCAAAAGCAAGTCCAGTTATTAATGTGAAAACAAAATTTAAAATGTATTTTTATGCTGAACTTGCATTGAAACCTCTTACTCTTACACTTGGAAACAAAGCCATACCTGATGCTAAATGGATGCTGTTTGTAATTTAGAAATATAAGGCACTTTTAAATTAAAACAAAAAGCAGCTATTGGAGATAAAGAGAAAAAAACAGGCAGACATTCAATATTTTCCAGCATCAACTGGATGAAAAAAACAGTGCAAAAGTTGGGTGTTTTGATTCTTTGAACTACTACTTGCCTTCTAGAATTCTTGATAATAGCTTTTTCTGTGCAGTCTGAAGTGTTTTCCCAAGCTTCGGCTAGAAATGTGACGCTTTTCTCTAACTGTATTGCCAGCTGTGGTTGTGTGCCACCAGTCATCGGTCTGGGAGTATGCAAAGGGCTCGTGAGTAATGCTTTTATCAGACTTGTGACAGATTCAGCTTCTGCTGCCTAAGTTACGTGATTTGGATGCCTTCCATGGTTCAAAGCTTCTTGGTCCATGAAGCAGTGCATGCTGCCATCTTTTTGCAACAGTTTTTTAACAAACTAGACATTTTCAAAACTTGAAGAGTCTTGGGAAAATATTTTTCTCCACTGTTTTACAATGCAATCATCAAGGCCCTTATGTACAAATATGTGGCATTTAATTTGCAGGAATATCAGAGACTTCATAATATCTGTAATTTTTGGAAGATTTTTGGAAGATTTGTTTTTAGATACAGTAGTGAAATTAGGATTATTTAGAATTTTTTTGTCTGAAGGTTCAGAAATTTTGAATTTACAAAGATCAATATGGACTTGCATATTAGTAAGTTTAGACAAAATATTTGTCTAGAGACATGAGAATATACATTCTTCAAATATATAGCAATCTGGGGCAGGTATGCTAGCAGATAATATACTGCCAAATTACAATTTCAGACTTCTACAATTTCAGACTTTTCCAAAATCTTACAAAACAAAGACATTTCCTTATTTGTTCATTTGTTTTGAGTTCTTAGGTATGTATGCAAGATAATTGTGTAGGAGTTAAAAATTCTTTAACCTTAAAATAGCATTGCTTTAAATGTTGTCAATTTGTCTTTCTAAAGATATAATTTAGATAAAATCATAACTGCCGGTGGTGGTGATTTGTGGTGTTTGGGTGGTGTGACCTTTCATTCCAGGTTTGAACAGCACTTTTAAACTTCAAAAAGACCTGCTAAAATGTGAGGTTTACCCATTGTAGGGGTGAACCAATGGAAAGTCACTGGTTTCCTCTAGACTGATTATTTGTATGTTGATTTTTCAGCCAAATATAAATTTTGTCTGATTTTTCTTAAATTCTCTCTTTATATAGTCTCAGATATGCATATACATAGTCATAAGCATGCTGAGCAAGATACTGACCAAAATAAAGCTTGACCAAAATAAAGCTTGCCCAAAACTGCAAACAGTTTTACTTCTGCAGAACACCCTACTCCTTTATATTTCTTTTAAAGTAGTCACACTCAGAATGTGTAGCTATCTGGGATTTTTTTTTTTAAAAGGAGTTTCTAGTAGGAAACTAGCTGGTAGTTTCTAGTCTTTGCATTCATGCTCAGATTTGCAGATTGTCAGCCTACATAACTTTCCAGGAAAATCCATACAGAAAAGGACAGCATCTCACAAGCGACAGATATCCAGAGCATGTACATCTGTGGTCTGGCTCTGGTATTGCAAAATGATACAGATGTAGGACACATTTTGGTGCTTTTAAATTCACAATCATTCTTGTTCTGCAGGAATGACTGGCAAGACTATATGAAATGAAAGCAATTTGCAATAATTCTACTAGAAAGTGAGTAATAGGTACTGTTAAGAAGAGATGTTTCTATATCCTAGGCAAAAATTCACCAGTACCATTGACTCAAAAGTAACATTGATGCTCAATTGTGCTTTACTGGGAAATACTGTGCTACAAGAAGAGGGAGGAACATACAACTTTTTCACTTCTGAATCATCTTACGCTTTAGCTTTTCTTCTTTTGTAGTCTTAAATCGCAAATGATAGTTTCAAATTTTGAAAGAAAAGGCAGATACTGAACAAATCTTTCCAAGGAAGAAGTTTTTTAGGAAACTTACGGATGACTTTGCAAACTTGTTTTTGTGTATTTGCTGCATCCATGTTGCTGGTTTTTGTCTTGAAACTTGAAGCATTTGTTTTCTGTGAGAAAAGTATCTTGCAAATGTGGTAAGTTTATTCTCTAAAGAGTGATTTTGGACATATTGTTGTGTATGTAGTTGTCAGTGGACTTTTCATCTAATCTCATCATCATATTATTTGGTTAGGGTCATAGCAATTTAAGTATGGCACTGTGCCATTCCAGACAGATGGGCATGGGCAGACGGCCAAGAATACATGTGAAGGGCAGAACACTTTTTAGCAGCCTTGTTTGAAAGTGTGAGTATCTCAGCCCACATGTAGCGTGACTGTACATACCTGATCCATTTTTTTTTCCTCACTTGTGCTGCACTATAAAGGTAATGTTTTGCCTTAGAAGAGTCTAGGATAGTCCTCAGATAAAACTCTGCGAAGATCCCTTAGCTTTTCTTGCAAGACACTGGTAGTACCAAAGAAGTCTCCATAGCTCAGCAAAATAGTGGGCCACTTGTCCACTATTTGCCTCAGTTGAGTTTAGACAATTTACATGGGAAAGTTATTTAAATCAGAATAAATAAAACTCATTTAAAAAAAAAAAAAAGTTTTCCTCAAGGTTGTTAAAAACTAAATATAGCATATTAGACTGTTTTTTTGTTTGGTTGGTTTTTTTAACATGGAAATTATAATGATGTTATTTCTTATTATTTCATAGAGGACTGAAATTCTGTATATTGGCCACTGATTTCTTGTCCTGAATGGGCATTAACATTTCTTAACCCAGCCTCCGTTAAAGTTTATTTTCCTTACTCTTGTTTAATTACTACAGCAAGTTGCTTTAAGGGAAACATTTTAATACTGTGTAACATGGCATAATTTAATAGCGTGTAAGGGATGTGTGTTTGTGGTCTGAACAAATTACTAGTCAGCTGACTTTAGTTGAGCAGTCAGGCATGGTTTGCATTTTAAATATGTCACTATTAGTCACAGACACTAAAAGTTTGGTAACGACTGCTTTGATCATTTAGTCATTGTAAGGGTTATTGCTTTATTTGAAAATCAGTCATTTGTATCGTGTTTATACGTAAAAGTAGTTTAAAGTAATATCTGAAGGTGGGACTGCATTGCGAGATTTGCCTATGGCTAAAACTGTGCAAGTACCCTAACAATTACAGCTCTAGCTTTTAGACGTCTATATGCTGACTATAAAGTCTTAGCAAAAAAAACCCCAAAATAACAAAAACTTGTATAAAATGTTACTGTATTAGCTGCAAGTTTTCTTTCTGTAAAGGCACATACGTAACAGTGCAGTTGCTTTCTTCCCTTGGTCTCATGCTCATGTGTGAGAGTCTGACTCATCCTCAGTCATAACAACTTGAAAACTGTGGGTAAACAAGAGAGTAGAGTCATGCGATTGATGACTGTACAGTGGAAAGCATGAACCGTGCCTGAAGAAAAGCTTTTAAAGTAATTGTATTACTTCCTCTTATACACAAGTTGCATTACCCACAGAATTGCATGTTTTCTTGAGTCCATTCCTCTATCATTTGGTATCTCTTCTCAGGTTTTGTATCTTTTAATACAGTAAAAGTTAAGAGGAGAAAAGAAAATCGTATTTAAGTCTTCTCGTTATTTATTTAAGAGCTTTGGTGACACTATGGCATATCTTACATTACACTGAATTTCATTGTACAATTCAGTTCACAGAAAATTGGATTCTTTGAGCAATTCTGTTTTAACAGTTATTAAAAGAGCTGAATCAGTTCCTTTCATAATCTTAAAAGAAAGGGTATGAATACAGAATAAATTCCAGGTTAGAGATGTGATTTAAGTGTAGCTCAACTTTTCTCCATAAAATACATAGGCTAGAAGTCCAGAAGGGGCTACTATAATCATCAAGTTTGACCTTCAACCTGTAATACCTCTATGGAGTCCATCTGTATGGAGTCCGTCCAGCAGCCACACTGTATTATATATTAACCTTTTTTATCAATTGAGTGCTGGAAATGAGGTAATGAACAAATGCTTAATACATGTTTCTTGGTGTCTGCATTGTGTGCAGATTTACGGAAAAAGAATGCACACTTCATTGAAGTTTGGTGTGATCATATTATTATTATTATATTTGTTACAATAAAATAGATATAAATAAATGCGTGTAACAAAAAAATACAAGAACGTATTTTCATTATATGTGATTTCTGTTACAGCTTGACTAAATTGAAGAAATTAATGTTTTGTTAGTGTTGTATCAGCATCCACTTTCATATGTGTTCATGTAATTAGAAATCTTGTGGTCTAATGTGTACCAATTTTGGTTCTTCAAGCCAGAAAGTACATCATCGTCACTAATGGAGGTGTCATAATGGAGTGTAACACTGAAACYACTGTTACACTGTATTGAATAGAGTCCATGCAGGAACATCATACAGTTATCTCAGCTTAGGTAGTATTTTGCCTGTGACTTACTGCCAGGATTTGTGGCTGGAAACGCACCCTTCCTTCCTCCACCAAACTAAAAAACAAAAGTAAAACTGAAGCAAATTGTAGTTTACTTGGGTGCAGTTAAGAAGTGGTCTTTGTTTGCATGAGCAGGTTCCCCCCAGTTGAGTTTTGCCATCATTATGTCACCTTCTTGTTATAAGATTATATTACATGGGATAATACTGGATTTGTTACTAAGTCAAAAGGCTATTCGTAGTGCAGAAACTTGTCAGGTTTCCATAATTCACTGATATACTCAACTAATTCCCTCAAGGTGATCCCATCTTCTTTGTGCCTCTGAGTCCTAAATTTTTGGTTTGATTTCCTGAGGGTTAAAAGTTGTTCTTCCCACACAGACAAAATATCTGTGTTGACAAGCTACCTAAGATAGATTTATGTAGGTGATCTGTTTTAAGAAGCAGAATGTATTATTCCTGGGAGAGAGAAATACACTTGTTCTCCAAGAAGTGGATGCAAGTGCTGGGAGTGCGGGTGGAGCTTGCTAAGCTTGTAAGAATTTTTCCCAAAATTTGTTAATTTTTTTTTTCTTTACATTCAAAAAAAYGTTGAAGGGGATTTTGTATTTGTCAGATTAATATTTTATACAGCTGAGCCTCTGGATTTTTTGCAAAGGTTCATTGTATTCCGTCTTTGTAACTATCTTGTTCCATTCTCCTCTTAACTCTTGCGATGGGAGGAATTTTAGCCTTGCCTTCCCTTCTGGCACAACACAGAAGTTCAGCTGGTTCTGGCATCATAAAATATACAAACCCAGTGGGGTCTTGGGGACAGAGATGTGAGAATCTCACTTGACTATTGGAGCCTTAAATGAATGGTGAAATTCTGCCCCTTAGGTGGTGATCAGTACTCGGAGAGGGGAATGGAGCAGTATTAGTAACTGTAGTGCTAGTGCAATATTTGCTTTGTAATGACTCCTAGCCAGGCTTATTTTTCACACTTTTAATAGACAGAATGTGAGCCTCTCCATAGGTCACTTTTTCTGGTCACCTCTATGTCACTATGTTCTGAGGGTTGGATGCTCTTACACTATATCCTTATCCCTGTGCAGCTCCATGAGGAAAAGGAGGCATTTCTTTTTTTTTTTTTTTTTTTTTTTTTTTTTTTTTTTTTTTTTTTTTTTTTTTCTTTCCCCTTCTCTCTTATAGTTTTCAGGTAAAGCTTTGTTGAGTTAGTGCTCCTAGCAGCACCTGGGGATTAGTGTTATCTCTAGAATTGTAATGTATGGGCCAATACTGTATCACATCCTCTCTAACGGGTAACTGTAAAGGGAATTCCATCATCCTGTGTACTTTCTAGTGATTTCAGCATTTTTACTATGAATATCCAAAGCCCACTATATTTTCTTTTGGAGGGGGGAGGAATGAGATGATGTGAATGAGTGCCTGTAAGGAAGTATGTATACGAAACCATAAACATCAGATCAGTCTTCACTTTAGTCTGCAGTTTCATGCAAACCATATAGTAAACAGTCAATTATAATACTTAGAAATGAGGCAAAAAAGCTTTTTCTATGCTCACTGCTCATGTTTAAAAATCTCTTAGCTTCATAGCCAGTTCTCAGAATAACTTACTACTTAGTTAATATATTTGACCTAATGACCGAATGTGGCAACTTTATGAATTATGTATCAGTCTCTTGAGTACCAAACTGTGTGCTTTAGTTTTATTAAATCATCTCTGATTTGATTATCTTCATTATATCATGTGGCAAGTTCATTTCTTTTGAATTTATTGTTCAGACTTTACAATTAAAAGATGCAAATTAAATTGTATAGTTCCCCTCCTGCCTTCATTATGATATCGATGAGTAATGTACTGATTTTTAGAATTCCAAATACTATTATAATGTAGCTTCCTTATAATCTAACAGTAGAAGATCAATGTAATACTTCACATTATCAGCTTCTGGGCCCTGTATTATCTGTTCAGAAGAAGCGTACTTCCAGACTCAATAACATCAGCAGCAGTAGTGCATGAGGTGTTTTTATATATTTCAACTTGCCGATTACTAATATAGCGATGGTTTTCTAAGATGCATAAATCACAATACTGCCCACTTTCCTAACAGGAATATGATAAGTCACTTAATGTAATAACATCATGATATTTGAAAAAAGCTGAAGTTTGGCACTTCTGCCTTTCTGAAGCAAGTATGGATTTTAGTTTTCAAAATCATCTGGGAGGTGAATGTCTGAGGTTAGTGAGATACAAGTAGGAAACATTGACAAATACATGGAGAGTGAAGACTTTGTATGACTTTTTATGTTTCTTGTGCCCCTCAGGGCTCAGTTGTCTATGTTATTCTTCAGTCCAAACCATCAACATAAATACTCCAACTGAACCCAAGTACAAGCTGTATTTCTTTATTCTCATAATTATTATGAATTTCTGCCTAAAGTGCTACGTGTAAGTCTGTATGGCTGGAGGTGGAAGAGCTCATCTTTTTTCTGATTGACTTGCTGTATTTCAATTTAGGAACTGTTTTAAGCTTGTGTATGGAATCATCCAAACTCTACAACCCAGAATGCTAAATAGCTCCCACATATGCAACAATGCTGTAACAAAAAAAGCAAAATTAAATGATAGATGGCATGTGTTATTATACTAATGCCTGAGGCTTTTCAGTATGCTACAGCAGAGGGTTTCCCCTTTCTGAGTGTTTATTTAAAGTAAAATTAAAATTTGGTCCATTCATAACTTCTTTATTGTATTAACTGAAAAATATATCTAACTGCTTTGCAAGACTTTCACTTCTCTGTATTCCTCCTGCTCCCATCTTTGTGTTGCCACAATTTCTCTTTTTTTTTTTTTTTTTTTTTTTTTTTTTTTTTTTTTTTTTTTTTTTTTTTTTTTTTTTTTTTTTTTAGTTGTTACAGAGGGTTAATTTCTTGGGCCTTTAGATTCTAGTTTAAATACATTCATATTGCTTGATTAGAATAATATCCCCATTCTTAATAAAGAAAATTCAAATTTACCATGTTCTTGAAAAAGACGGATAAAACATTTTCTTTCTGTTCCTTGTTAAATATGTTCCATACAGCTGTCTTCAGAAATGTACAATTACCATTAAGTAGTTTTCTGGCTGTGAAATGATACTTACTCTATAAAAGGATACTTATTCCCATAAAAATAAGAAAAATAAAGTTAGATCCTGACCTTACAATGGATATGTTTATGATTCAACAGTAAATATTATTGAGGAAGGCATTCCTCTTCTTAATTTTGAGTCAGTCTGGTGAAAGCCTTGATTTAGGACGACAGTACAGGATTTTCTGAGTAACTAAGTAGTTGCTGAATAGACAGACAAAATTTGTTACAAACTCTTAAATTAGGCAGGGATAAACGATGAATGGACTTCTGCAATTTGAGTAGTTGTAATTTCATTTGAATCTGTGGAGTTGCACCAGTGTAAATTAAATCTATGTATTCAAGATTACATTCCTGAATAATTAAGGTTTTCCTATTTTCTTCTTATTTATCATAGATGTACTCTTGGATGAAGAAGACAAGTTTTATGCTCTGTGTATTATTTTCTATTATGCAGGCTAAAATATTACAATTCCTTCTTCAAAGAAAACAATATATTTGAATGAGAACTAATTACCTCTTTTTTTTATTCCAAGTGACAAAAGCTAATATATCACATTTAGCCGCTATAAGAACTCCATTTCAGTAAACTAATTAAACTAATCCTATCTCTACTCATTATTCTCAGTTCTGCTAAATATTTTAACAGCATAGATTTATTTCATTACATAAATTATATCATACTTAAAGAAAACAGTTTGCGTAATGGCGTATTTGCATTCCCAAGAGTTTATTTTGGGTTTCTGAATTCAGACTTCAAGTTTCAGTTGAAATAATATTATTTGCCTTATTTAGGGTGGTAATTCTTCTTAATTATTACTAATTATCTAGAATGATGTATAGCTTTAATTAAATGTAAGTGCTTGGCATTCTTGTTAACATATATTAAACAGTGACAGTTCTCCTGTATATAGATAATACAATGTTAGAAAGTTGTGATATTTCCTACAGTTTACAACCTGTAATTTCATAACACAATGGCTGATTAATTTACCAATCATGGGGGGAAAAAAAAGTTGCTTTTTGATTGCTAGCGATTGTAAAATTAAAAGATCATGTGCTTACTGGACATGTCTTAAGCTACATAATTAAAATGAAAATGTGTACATCGCTTTTTCTACTTACGTTATAAAACCAGAATACGTTGAATGCTAAGAATTTAACAGCAGTGTTGCTGAGAAGCTGTAAAGGAATAATGCATAAGTACCACTTCAGACTAAATTGCTTTCTACTTATAGACATGTAATGCAATTAAATGAAGAAGCTGTGGGCCTCCCAAATCTCCTAAGTTTAGTTTAGGTATTTGTACTTAAGATATCTGCTGCAGAGCTTTCCAAAATGATAAAACAAAGACAATACAGATAATAATTAATCAGAATGAATTTACAGTATGTGATTCATATGAGCTGTACAGAGGAGTCATAATTTTATTGATTTTGATAAACTACTTATATCACAGAAGTAATGGTGTTCTAATTTTAATGCCAGTTTTCATACTATTTTCTGGACTTTAATTTCTGTCACTGTTACTAGGTTATCAGAGTGCTGACACAAGGTGAATCCTGAGTTGTTTAGGAAATTCACACAGAAAGGGAATTAATTGTGGTTGGTTCTAGCTGAGGATCCTGCATGATTTCTTAAAGAATGACAGACAGACAACTGACAGACAATTTGTAAACTGTTTTATCCTAAGTGCTGTGGGTTACGGTCCCTCAGCTCAACACATGTCATGAAAGCTATCTCACTATTATGCTTGCCAAGTCCCTTCTGCCAACTTGAATTAATAGAACTGTAATTGATCTTCCAGGTATCAAGCAAGCATCAATACTCACTTGTCAATGACATTTTACCCTGCTTTGCACCTTAGTTGCTTCTTGAATGCAATGACAAAAGTAACTTTCATGTTTTGCTCATCAATAATCAAAACCTTTCATTCATGTACTAAGTGTACATATATATGCTGTTGTTTTGGTCAGTTTTCAAGTATTTGTCCCTAATTTGTTACAAAAGACCATGATAATTTTATTTCTGTAATCTGTGCTTCCTTTTCTGATGTATAAAAAAAAAAAAAAAAAAAAGTAAATCAGTGTGCAGCTATTTTAAAATTTGAGTTTCCTTTTATTCATCTAATTTGCAAAGATGATGTCTACAAACAAGTTTCTGATGTGATTAACAGAGTTTAGCATAATGATGTAATCTGGTCATATTTATATTTAAAATGTTAAATATATTGCAAATATATTTTTGAATGCCAGAAATTATTAGGAAGAAAAAGGGAAAGGGAGCACATGACATAATTTCTTTTATCCTTCTCTGATACATCTCTCTCCTTAACATTTTGGAGAATGTCAAGCAAAATTTTGAAGAACAAAGGTAACTGCTTTGAATAACAGTTCTTAATAACTTGATTCAAAATACTGTATGAACCATTCACTCTTGGAGACTATGGTAAAATGACTAACTTTTCTTGTGAAGAATATCTAGATTTCAATAGTTATTTAAAAAAAAAAAAGTTAATAGGAGATTATAAATAGTCCAAAACCAATAAGCAAATACTGTGTGTAATTTCTTACTTAGTTTCTTAAAGTAATAATGCATTGCAGTGACAAAGGTGTTTGACAAGGGAAAAGTTATAGGTTATAGAGCTTCTCACCTTCCTCATGCTTCTTCAGATTTCAGCTGCATCAATAGTGATTAAAAATCGGTAGCACTGATGCACAGTCAGTGACCTCTATGTAGTAGCTTGCTCTTCATGCAAAAGATCCTGGTGACTGGCGTCTAAAAAGCTGTCATAGCATGTAACAATATTCTAGTGTGGCAGGACACTCAAAAGATTGAATGGATCTGGAAACCAAACTATGGACTTTTGTGTGGGTATTCTGGTCTGGTCAGACTTCGGAGCTTGTGTATGAAAAAGCCTGTGATCCCACTCAAGTTGTATGTGTTTGGAAAATGCCTGTGAAAACTTCTTGAAATTGTCCCCAGGTTTTAAGTGCTTACCAGGTGTTCTGGATGTTACTATGAGTTTATGTCTTGTTCATGCAAACTGCTGAGCAATGCTGTGAGAAGTAGAGTTGCGGCTACTTCCGTTGAAATCAGAGCAGAATGGAAGGTACACAGAACTGGCTAAAAATGAGGCTGTAGAGGTTGGAGTTAAAAATGCATAAGTAGACTTGGAGCTGGTAAGTGCTCAGAAGATCAGTGAAAAATGTCGTTTTCATGAAGGTCTGGAATCTCAGTTTTGGTGGATTTAGAGTACTCTATTTTGCTAAAGTGGCTAGCAAGTAAGATTTAAAAAAACCAAAAACTAAAACAAAACCAAAAAACCCAAACCACTAAAAAAAACCCAAAAAACTATGAATGGCATATGGTGTATGATAAATAAGGCATTGGGAGAATATCAGCCTTGTCATCATGAAGTAACCTGTTTTATCAACACAAGATGTAAGCAGAGAGAAAAGGAATTTCTACTGTGAAATATTTGGTATTTGTCTCCTGAGTATCTTTATTTACTGTTCATGTATTTTTCTCAGTGTCTTTTGCATTATGGAACCCCATTGCTCAGCATTAGTTATCATTATCAGTAAAATAAATTCCAAACTTCAGTTGCTAGGTATGATAATCCCTACTAAAATTAGTTGTACTCTTTCAAGTATGCTGTGCCTGAATGAAATGTGAAGTGTGTATATAGCTTCAGTATGCTTGCCTAGCTTTTGGCAGTCAGCTATGTATTTTACTTGACGGGTGTATGTAATTACTTATATTTTTCATAGATCTGTGTATTTGTTAAGTCATCTATGAGATTATGTAGTACCTTTAGATGGCGAGTTTATCTGATAATCTTTTAAATTTCAAATTCCAGTGTTAAAATTTCTTGAAGTACCTTGAATATACATATGTATTTATGTCTATTTATACAGAACTTACCTGTATAATTTTTACATTAAGAAATACCTATGTGTTTATGTAGTATAAAGTATACATAATTATGGTTATAGAATTTTTTTATACTAAGCTTGTTCAACGATACTCTCTTTTTATTTCTATTTGTGTTAATTATTGAGTGCCAACCCGTAAAACATGCCTGTAAAGAAAGAGTTCTTTTGGAAATAAGTAAAAATCTTACTTTTTTTCTATGTTTTTCTTTCAGGCATATCTTATTTATTTAACAATGAGTCTTTTCTTACCCTCTTTTACAGTTTACAGTAGCTTGCATACTTATAGTACTTACATTAATTGGCATGTAAGGAACACCAGTTAAACAGACTCATACATATCCTTCCTGAATAATGCAGTAAGCTAAATGTGTTTGAAATTTAATGTGGTTTCATATTGGTAAATGAGATGTATTTGTGGATCATGTTGCTCATATATTAGCTATGTTTAATGATAAATTTATGATAAATACCTCATTGGTCAAAAGATCTACGTGTCATGTAAGTATTTTATGGAACTGCCAGAAACTTAAAACTGTTAAGGTGATGAAAATCACTTCGAATTTTTGGAAAGAGCTGGTAGACCACAAACTTCATGTCAATTTGGTCTTCAGTTCTAGTAGTATAGTATTTTGACAAGGGATATTTTATACAGTCTGAAGACCAGATCTTTCACTAATGACTTACTTTTTGTAAGTCATTACAGCTCAACTGAAGTTACTCCTCTTGAGGACCTGACCTCAAGTGCTAAATATACCAATTCTATCTTTTGCTAGGCAAAGAAGATGATGACAGTATATTCCCATGCACTCACAGCAGCAGTTTCATATATTTGATGAGCTCACATTCACAAGACATCACCATATCCTGTAGTATACAGCCAGGTGGACCAGACATAACATAGTCCATAGTGAGTAAATAGTCCTACATTATATTAAGCTATATATCCATTACTCTCTAGAACTGTGATGACTGGCTATTGGTGTTGGGGTGGGGGTATAGTATTAGGAAATCTTCCTGATTGATTAATCCAATAAAATGCTTTCTCTTTTTGTCATGTTCTTCTCCTATCCTACCATATGTTCTGACAATTTCATCCTAAAGTGGCCACCTCTAACAAAGACACCATTACTATAATGTGCATTGTAGCCTGTTGTAAAATGGCGAAAAGTCTAAAGAAACTCCGGTGTATTCATTAAAAAAATAATCTGTCTACAATTACTGCTGGTCATGATAATAAATAGAGAGGTATTTAGAAAAAAAATTAGCCAAAGTGAGCAAATAGCTCTCCAGACATAACATATGGGTATGAACAAATGATTAAAAGAATATTCTCAAACTGTTTAAGCAGTCTTTACATACTGTAATCATAGAATCTGTTACTAAAATGACAGATATTTATTGTGTTTATTTCTTGTTACTAGCATAATACTTAAAATTCTAAAATTAAAGTATAATACTTAAAATATTGAAAACAAAGGCTGATCATACTGATAAAACTAATCTGTAACGAGTATGTCCATTTAAAAGCTGCTGGTTTTGCATGAACAGGCCATTTAGCCTAATTTCAAATAGAGACTACTGTGCTCAACCCCACATTACTGTATTCAAGGAGTTTGCAGCTAAGATGTTATTGTTAAATACTATAATAGCTCCAAAATGTCAAAGCTAATACTATGAATTACATATCCCAAACTCAAACACACAACTAGTTCAAAGTCTAATGGTATATACAAGACTTATAAGTACATGTAATGTCTTCAATTAACCAGATGGTGCAGCTGGATCATGACAGGTGGACACAAAGTGGAATAGGTGCAGATAAGAGCTAGGAGGGTGAGGGGAATGGAGAACTAATCATATTAGAAAAGAGGTAGCCATGTTTAGTCAAGCAAAGAAAAGGGCTGAGGAGAGGATATCGTTACTCTCTATGAATACTTTGGAGTGAATGACAGGATGTGGACAGCATTTTAAGCTAAAAGGCACAAAGATAAATAGGTATATGCTGTCCGTAATAATTTACGGAGAGACATAAAAGAACCTTTAAATAGTCACATCAGGGAGTTTCTGAAACAGGATTCCAGTTTGAGTATGAGCTGGGGGAGGTCAAACAGTTACCAAATTTTAAGACAGAGTTTCTTCAGTTTCTTAACAAAAATTACATCATGTGGCTTCCTAGTAGGTGACTGGACTCACTGACTGAGGAGTTATCTTCCAGTTCTGCTTTCTTTCCAAGAAAAGTCAAAGTCACAGATGCTCTGGCATTTTAACTGCCAAAATTCCTGCAGTCGATAGGATTAACCTGCTAAATTTGTCCATGAATAATAGGAAATCTGTGTTTTCTCATCCGCATTCAGTAATTCACACATGTTACTACTATATTTGGTGATAGTGCTACTTATCCTAAACCTTGTCTTTTATACATGGAAACCACGGAAAATTCTTACTTTGAAATTTATGGTGTTTGGACAATCAGTTGCTCCCACGGAGAGTCTCTTTGGCTTCATAGTCTTCAGGGGCATGCCAGTCTGTTCTATGATGGTGATTGTAAGCTCTGGGTTTCTACATAAATTTAAATAGCCCATCTTACGTGATAAAGGAATTATGGTTTGTATCAGTATAAAAGAAAATGAAGTGTAGACTGTGTCAAGTTACCTTATTTCAGGGGAAGGTTAATTGGAAATGCAGCTCACACAATGTGTGATGAGGTGGAAAAAAATAACAGAAGTGACCACAGTCAGTGTATGCAGCTCACATGCTTACCATTTTTCCATTTTTTTAAGCATTTATGGACAATTGAACTGACACTGTGTGCAGCAAATGGATAGTTTCCACATCTTTCTGTGCATGCTGTCAAATTCATGTATTTTTAAAATTACTAATAGTAAGTGCAGAGAAAGAAAAAATTATGTTTTGAAAGTATACTAAATGTCAAATGTAGTAACTACACTGTGGCTGAAGACATAGTTCTGATGCTTGCAGAATCAACTACTTAATTAAATTTTTTCACTTGTAAAATCTTRCTTGTAATTTACTTTTCAGGAACACATATTTTGTGCAAAATTTAATTTCAGAGTTAAAATCTCAGTGAAGGGATGCCTCAATGCTTCTTTTGTCTGTGGAGTTAAATCTTGTACAGCTGTGTGTTTACACTTTTAATGCATGCATCATTAAATTAATACTATTTTCAAAGATTAATGATAGCACAGTACCTGCACTAAAAATTAAACAGTTCCAGGCCAAATGGAACTCTTATGGTTCTGTGTACGTAGACATTGTCATTACTGCCGTGAGGAATAAATTAGGATAAAATCCAGCTTCACTTTGCGTGATCTTCAAGATTCTGTGGGACCACATCTGATAATATTCCTTCACAGAAGCCTTTTCATGGTTTTAAATAAGGTTCTAGTGAGTAAGAACTCCAGGACTTAGCCTTATGTAAATATATATTCATATCCTTGTGAGTATTATTTTCAGGGTGCCTGAAGTTATCTTATATGCCAGGTCCTCTCCCAATTTCATTTTACACATAGCTGTCTGTATAATTGTTGTTGTTGTTCCAGTGCATTAGCTTACACCTTCTTATATATTCTCTTTATATTTTTGTTGAGAATCATCACTAAACCAAAAAGAAAATTGTCCTTTCCTTTTCAGGGTAGGTAGAAGTATTTTTATTCCACCTATTTTATCAGATTGAAACCTTTCATGGCACTTTAAAATAATCATTATATTTTCCCGCCTTGCCTTTTTGAACATTTATTCATATTAAGCAATCAGCTAAATAAGCATTTTAAACTGTCACCCAAGTTACTTAATGTACTGCCAATGCATACCGTGATGATTCATATGAACAGAAAGTATTCTATCCATATTTTCATTATTATATCTGGATATATGCTTATTATAGAAGTGAGGTGAGGAGCCATTTGCATGTGTGCATGTATTGATATATATGTACGCAGACAAAAGGTTGAAACACAGGTAGGAGAATATGCAGGAATTAATATTTGCTCTTTTTCTGGCCTTTTCAGATTAAGAAAATGTGCTGGTATTTTGGGTGATTCTGTGTTATCAGCTCATTTCAACCACTTTAAAGACTTACTTAATTTAAAAAGCAAAATTAATTTTAAAAACCTAACAGATTTCTATGGATGGTATCACGAACTGCGGAACTGTGAAAGGATGGGTAGTAAGGAAAGATTATAAAAAGAAAAAAAGTGTAGCAGAATTAGTAACATGCAGTTTGGTCTGTGCTGGTGGTTATCTTAGCTGAATGTTACATGCTGGTAGAATACAACATCTTGGACAAGAAATAAAGGCTTGAATATTTTGCTCATTTAACGACTTCCTGCAGCTGATTAGTCCAACTACATTCTTTCTGGAGGAAATGCTCTGCCTGTTGCATTCTTTTACCGTTGTCTTTTGAACTTTTGTGTGTAGGTGTTCCTTTTGCAGAATATATTTGAATCTCACAGGCAGTTGTAGTCTAGTGATAAGTGAAATAATCCATGTTTCTGGATTTTACCAGCATTTAAGTGAATACTATTGGGTTTCCAGATAAATATGTGTAAAATGATTGTTACTTCATCTCTGATCACAACCTTTTGATTAATCTTGACTTTCCCTTGGGCAGTCATGCAGAATTTGCCATGTGGTGCAGCAGCCAACTAAGCATTTAAGATTTTCATTGTTAAGCTCAGTTAAAGTATAAATTCAGGTTTTAGTAAATGGCTTTTGGGGTAAATCAGCATGTAATACTATCCTCTGTAATATCACAATTTTTTTTGAGAAATACATCCCTCAGTAAAAAAGGCTGCTTAGCCCATTCAGTCTTTTTATAACCAACATAAGACACATGGAAGCAGAATAAAGTAAGCTCTCGGCAGAGGAACAAACTGACCTTTTAGGCATATAAATTTGGATCAGATTCCTGTACTAACAGACGAGTATGAAAAATGCGAAGGTGGTCTAGCATCTCCTTAGAGCTGGGAAAGAGCATATAACCGCAGGTAAAGCGGTCAGTGAAATGCATGTTGCAGAAAGATTGAGTTTGATATCATACAACAGATGACAAATGTTGGACGCCTTTATAATATTAGTATAACTGTAATGTATATTATAACTTAATTTTTAAACTGATTTATGACATTCAGTTGTGATTGGAAAGTAAGGATGTGAGATAGGATTAAAAAGAATCTGAGAAAGAAATGCACAATTAATTTCAAATCCATTGGAACTCCATTAAGACGTAACAGAGTGAAAGTTCTGAATGAAGGGTTATGTAGCAGGATTACAAAATGACAGTGCCTCTTTCTCATACCTAGTTAATTTACCATTATTGTGTAAGAAGAAATCAGATGTGTATTTTCTGAGCACTCTGTTGTCTATCAGGCTGAAGTAAAGATTTGCTATCAAATAGATAAATTATAATTTCCATTATCTAAAAGAAGAAAAAGTAGAACTTTGCAATCAGTGGTGCTGTCCATTTAAATTCTGACAAGCCTCTTGCCACTGGACCCTCTAGTGTTTTGAAATTTCTGAGAAGGTAGAGACCAAAGGCATAGTACTGTAATAATGGAAAACTGGTTTTATTGTGTGGTGCTTAAAACCATTGCCACATTTTCCCTAACTCATTGTTGTGGTTTAACCCCAGCCAGCAACTAAGCACCACACAGCCGCTCGCTCACTCCCCCCAGGTGGGATGGGGGAGAGAATCGGAAGGGTGAAAGTGAGAAAACTCATGGGTTGAGATAAAGACAGTTTAATAGGGAAAGCAAAAGCTGTGCACGCAAGCGAAGCAAACCACTACTTCCCATCAGCAGGCAGGTGTTCGGCCATCTCCAGGAAAGCAGGGCTCCATCACGCGTAACGGTTACTTGGGAAGACAAACGCCATCACTCCGAACGTCCCCCCCTTCCTTCTTCTTCCCCCAGCTTTATATACTGAGCATGACGTCACATGGTATGGAATACCCCATTGGCCAGTTGGGTCAGCTGTCCTGACTATGCTCCCTCCCAGCTTCTTGTGCACCTGGCAGAGCATGGGAAGCTGAGAAGTCCTTGACTAGTAGGCTACTTAGCAACAACTAAAAACATCAGTGTGTTATCAACATTCTTCTCATACTAAATCCAAAACATAGCACTATACCAACTACTAGGAAAAAAAAAAATTAACTCTATCCCAGCTGAAACCAGGACACTCATTCACTTACAATTATGGAAATTTTGCAGTGTTAACACAAGTTCAGCATGTATGCGTGATGTGGTCACTGTGTCTTAAAATATCAAGCTGAATTAAATCAGTGGTATTTGTCACTGACGACATGGAAAATACATATGTACCTGCTGAAATTAACATCAGATTGTCATGTAATGCCTTTCCAGTTAATTCTAAAGGATTATTTTAATTTTGGTTTATTTCCTGGTATTAATATTTTAATCTAATGCACCTCTAGCCTCCAACCACAGCTTTTTTTACCAGTGCCACCTGAAATCCATAATTTCATTTTTTTCTGATAAAACTGATACTGAATTTAAAAAGTATTCGCTATCAATTCCTACGCTCTCATAAATAAATTGTGGTGCCCAGTTAAAGAACCAAGTATTAGAGAACTCAAGAATGGCACGGCAGTTCTAATTACTTCTGTAATTTTTTTTAAACTCGGTGCAAAATAAATTACTACTTACAAAAAATATTAGTGCAGAGAAAATGTACAGAGAGAATACAGTGTGGGCAAATGTTATGCTGCTTTCCCTGAAGTATTCAGGTGACCTTATTCTGTAACAACATGAAAAAATGATGTTGGGATGAGAAGGTCATTCAGACATCAAGCAAAAATCAGTCTTTGTCCTTTGCCATAGAGATTTCCAAGTATATATCAACTACTGTAGATAGAAATTCCAGAACTGATTTGATGTGTATGATATGTAGATAAAAAACTAGTAGATTTTTATTCCTGGAGATAAAAATAATTAGATAGTTACGTAGTAAGGTGATAATCAAAGCCATTTTTGCAAAGCCTTAAAGTATGATTTTGTCAACAAAATCTATTCTGTTATTAATAGGGATTTTCAAATATACATATACTTGTTGGAATATTACAAAGAGTTGCAGATACAAAATGAAGCTATTTATTGATCAGAACTGTTTTTTTTTTTTTTTCCCTTGAGTCTGTGCCCTATCTGTAAAGTAAAAGTGCTGACTGCTGCACACTGCTGATTGCAGATTTTTTTGACMGCAAAGACCTGACTCTTCCCTAATCCATGTAGCTGCATTGTACGAATTACAAAGCTTATGTGACAGACCTGTTCTGTATTCCAAGAACTGCAACATACCTGTCATCAGATAGAAGCAAGAATGCACAAGTCATCACTTTACTTTGGAAGCAGAACAGATGATTGAAATTATTTCTTACTACTAACTAATTCCCCTTTTAGTAGAGATAAGCTGCTTTGTTCAGCTGTAAATGAAACATTAGGGTATTAGCTGTCAAGCCAGAAGTATTGGAGAAGCTAAGATTTTATCAGCAGTAGTAACATTTTGGGCAATAAATTGTTTTGTTGGGCAGAATACTAATCTCCAGAGGTACAAAGAAACAAAGCTCATTAAGGTAAATGCTTAAAGCATGCACGAAAAAAGCAAAGACAAAGGCTTATTACCTTTGTTTTGGGGATAGATAAAACATTTGCACTTTTTCATCTCTGTGTAGCATTGAAGAATTATGTGGTACTGTTATTAAAAAGATGCATTTGTAGACTTGTAGAGTGCTTTCTGAATATATCCAAGGGACAAATGCATTTCTAAAATATCAACAGAGAGCTGTAGTAAGTGATGGCTTTTTGGAAATTGTTTTYTTTCCCTTTGGGTAAAATTAGGTATCTGCACATTGTCCTGTACTTAGCATTCATCAGATTAATAGACTAGCATTATTAAATGAATATTTGAAATAGAGAAGAATAAATGTCTGAGTTACACTAAATATTTTTGCCAGTATATACACCCAAATTAAATTCATGAGGGTTTGTAGTGTAAAGCAGTAAGACAATGGGAGGAGAGGAACTGCGTTGCTGTTAGGGACTGCAGCAAAGAAAAACGTATTTGGAATGTGATGAAGGAATTACAGCTCTGTAAACCAAGGATGGACATAAACTTGCTATCAGAAACAATTAAATAGGAAGTAAGTAAAATAGGTCAAAGGAATCTGTGTGAGCTAAAAAGCCAGAGTACAGCCTGCAAGTAGCCAGAGGCAGATACTGCTTTTCATCATTACTTGTTTGAAGTAGCATTTTAGAAAACTGTAAAATAGAAGTTTAATACACAATACAAAGGAAAAAAACATGCAGCTGAAAAATTGCACAAAAGATTCTGTTAATAGCTGAGACAAATGTCTTCAAAATTTTCTCTGTGCAACATCTAGGATTTTGAAACACTAAAAGAGAGACAGCTTTGCAGTCTATCCTGTAATCTACAAAAGAGCCAAAAAAAGATGCTTTAGAAAGAATCAAGCAAAAATGAATAAAGTAGAAGACAGTTGACCGAAACATGGGTTATTTATTAATGGCTTGCAGTAGATAGGAAACTACAGACAGCTTTTGGGGTGAAATCCTATATAGATAACAACAAAAAGTACTGAAGTCTGCTAGTTGTATTTTAACAAAGACACGATGTTGTTTAAATACTGCTGTCAGTCACTGGATCATTGTTCAATGATGGACAAATCTTTTCTGATCTGCAACTTTGTTTTCTTTCTCTGTGAAACAGAGATTATAATATTGGCCCACCAGTATAATCTGCTTGATTTTATGGGAATAAGTACAATAATAGTCAGCTTAGTTATTGGCTAATACTGAAATTAATAAAGTTGTCATTTTGTCATTTGGGGTAATTGTGCTCATCTGAGGGACAAAGTATTAAGGTTTGGTGAGGGAGGATTCAGTGATACTTTATTTTACCATCTTATGATATGTTGTTAGCTATAAAGAATATTAATATTTTATACAAGTGCCTTATATGCACCCCCCCAACTGTAAAAGAATATAAACTTGATTTTAAAATTCAGATTTAATCTGAAGAATTCAGATTTTAAGAATATAAATCTGCTGTATGCTGGCATGTTCCTTGTTCAGTCCTAGTTTCGCTGTAGTGACCTGGAACAGCAGGAACCTTTAGGCTGTTGTTTTACTCCAAATACTGCATCAAATCAAATGCAGCCTAGCTTTATTTTGCCACTTACTGAAGGGCCGCTTTCTAATCTGAAAATAGCGCCAAGTCAGAATTCTTGTACAATTGCTGAAGTTGCATAGGAACAAGAGAAGTCCAAATGTAAACTATTAGAAGACCAAAGTATCAGGACTTCTGGCTTGTAGTATGAGCTCTACTATGTTTTCCTTATCTTTGGGGAGATCTGTTTTCTTAGATGTCTCAGCAGTTGGATGCCAGATTTTAGACACAGAGGCTTCGTTTTAAGAGATGATGCATGCTTCAGAAAAACCAATCAATCTGCAAGTAATCTTTGAAAATGTTGATTTCAACCTATCCTTTTCTTCTCTTTATTTGTAACATAGAATTAATAAAGGGAATGTACTGTGTAAGAGTAATGTATTATTGCTGGTTTCATTAAAATAAGATTGGAATCTCCTGCATTGTGGACTCATCCCCAGGGTACTCTCGGTCACAGTTATACATGAGCTAAATTTCGTCTCACTAAGAGAAAAAAAAATTCCCCAATTTTTCAATTATCATGATCAGCAAGTGAACAAGAGCTTGACCATAATCTTCTAAAATGCATGGATTGGCTTTTAAGTACTATAGACTATAACACCACAGTGTGAATTTGTCAAAGCTGAGCTGTGGTATACGAGTCCAAAGTGTTAATGGAACAGCAACTTGAAGATTCATTCACGTTAGGGATCAAATCCAGTCATTTATATCAGTTGAGCAAGTTGATGTTTCTTTATTTTATAGATCATTTTCTAATCAGCTTGTTTTCAGAGTTATATATCAGTCTTGAAAAGGCCTATCATGAAGATGAGTTAATAGAGCTGTTGTTAAGAAGCCAGTAAATCACAAGTTAATTACTTGAAGTAATTTAGGTAATTCAAGTATTCAGGATTTCGGTTATGGTTATATTTTGATGTTCTATAGTAACAAAAAGATAATAAACAAATATATATGTATGAATAACTATATAGTTCCTTTACTCTTAGGGGAAGCAATCATGTAGGCTGAACAGAAGCCTTGAGCTTCTGAAGCTAGGTGAATGTAGGCAGGATGACAAGGCAGATATGCAGACATCTAGAAAATATTTGAGAATTTCCTCACTGCCTATCAGTGAAATGGAAGCTGTTTTTCTGTGAGGATAGGCTGTGGAAACCACAGATTTCAATGGCTCCTGTTTTTGCAGTTACTGAGCTGAATTAATCCTTGACATGACATTATGAAAGCCTACATATGAAAGCCCATAGTACACCTACACTGGGCTACAAGCCTTGTCCTTTACTTTCATGTGAACTGGAGAACAGGAATTCCAAGTCTGTATGAAATCCATAGATTAAGAAGATTCCTTCTTGGATTACTTCGTATTAAACAGTATTTCTAGAGTCACAGAACACTTTTTTGAATATATCTAAAAGACAGCAGTAGAAATTTGCTATGTCCTAGATTCATCCTGTGTGTTCCTGACATCATAGTCATTGTATCCACGATGCTTTTAGGGCTGTAGCAGTTCAAGAGTATTTGGATGAAGACAGAAGTGTATTGGAAGTGGACAGTAGTAGCATATGAAATATACATTTCAACCTGGACCATAAACGTGTTCCTGGTTCTGAAACATAAGGTGAAAGGGTCTACTCTCATTTTTAACTGGAATTCTAAAGTAATTTTAATCATGCTTTTGTCTTGTTTCAAAGCATAAATTTAGTTTTAAATACACACTTCTTTTGAAATAATGACTGACAATTACTGAAATATTCAGACACCTGGATTGTTTTGCATATTTAAAGGTGGCTTGTTTTTATCTGACATCTGGTTAAGCTTTGGGTATGTTACTGCCATGAATCACCAGGAAATAAAACCAAAAAAAAATCAGTTGAAATACTTTCTTTGTTCTTTTCTACTTTTGGAGCTCAAAGTTTGTGTTTGTTGTTAAAGTGGAGGAGGGGAGTCTTCTGTGACTATCAAGTTCCAGAATCTGTGAATTTTGACAGCAAATATATGGGATATGGGTTGATGATACAGGAAGTCTGGCTTTTAGGATTTTTAGTACTGCATCAGAAATGCCATGCTAACAGGGTACAAGGTGCTGATGTGATAGAAACTTCGACAGGCTTTGTACTGACAGGTGTAACCCAAATCAGGCATTCTCTTACTGTGTCACTCTAACTTTATGTGAGATCAGGTATTTCTGTCTTCCCCAGCTTTTTATGAAGTCAGCACAAAACCCCCTCTGAACCATGTGTTCTAGTTTATTGCGTAGAAATATGACTATACCTAATTTGCTAAAATTTGTGCTGCAAGTAATCCAACAATGTACAGATCTGGTAGCAGTGATAGGAGAATCGTAACAGGCTAAGAGACAGTCAGAAAACCTTTGAGGATGCATGCTTTTGCCAACATTTTAAACTGGCACGAGCTAGCACCACTGCTATAAAAGAAGCAGTAGTGCCTCAGCCAGCTTTCTTTGCAGTACCCTCTTTCCTGGGCTGAGAGGGGCGGCAGCATAGTAGTCTCACAGAGGATTAGGTCAGGGACTGACTTCCTGAAACACAGCTGCAGTGGCTGAACGTGGTCCAGCGGACTATGGCATCAAATGCCAATAATGTTACTATGTAACATTACTATAAAATGCCAGTAATGTTGGTACTTTCATGAAGTGACGCACAGAGAACATGAAAAAATAACATCCTGTTGACCACTTTAGTCAAGCTCTAACGCATGTGGTTAAAGAAAAAGACATATTTTGGACCTTTGTGAAATGAGACTCAGAAACTTAAGAAGCCAGGTGTATCTTCATATATATCTTTACTGGCAAGAAATCAGTATCTTAGATTTGTGATTTCTGGAACTGTACTGATTTTTGACATTGATCAGAATTAGTCAATTAAAACTAATGTGAGTACAGTGGAGAATTTGGCACTTGAGTATGCTGGAGAGGGTTGCAGTTTGGTACAGGTTGCAGGATTTTCTATTTGGTACATCAGTGCAGTTGTCTTTTGTTTAAGCAGTAAGAAAGGGAGAGATAAAAGTTAGTAAAATTATACACCTAACCTGTCAGAAACTCCTTGAAGTGGTAGAAACTTTTATAATCTCTGTACAAAATAGTCAATGAATACCTTACGCTGTGTTTCATAAAATTGCTTACTGCAGTATTTACTGATAAAGTGTCAAGTGTTTTATACCCACTCACCTCCGTATTTTCATTTGTATAATGTTTCTTTTTAATGTCAACCCTTTGCCTTAACTTCTTAGGTTTATATCTCAAGGCAGCAATGATAACTGAAGAAAACTGTAGTGATATTTAGCTGAGAAATCGTACTTTGGTTGCTGCTGGGGCCAGGTATTGCAGATTGTTCCTGGATCTTGCAGATTTGATACTTTACAGTATAATCCACTGGCATACTTTGTGCCAAACTTAAAAGGAATTTTTCAAGTCCACTATAGTCCTCTGTGTTCCTTATCCATTTGCATCCTTTGCATACTTTTCATTTCAATGAAAACCTCATCATCTTTCCTATGTCAGTATTTTTTCATTTGTACTGTGGTTTAGAGACCTAACTTTGCTAGCGAGGAAAGAGAATAATGGAGGCGTAGTACTGAAAAAACTGTGTGATGTTGTTCTGTTCATATGGCTTCTGGATAAATCCTTGAATTACTGTATTGAAGATGCTTGAAATTTTACAGTCTTTGCTGACAGGAAAACTAGGACAATCTATCAGCAGTGCACAGTGGATGGGCCACATTCCTCAAATAATCCAGTCAATTAAAAATTGATTTTTGTTCTAGGCAGCATGGTGGTAATGTAGTGGGGAGACAGTGTATGCATTACCAACAGAGCTCACATCAGTTAAGTGATATTTAGGTGATCTTCTGTCATGGGAGAAAGCAGTGCAGTTGATGATCTTTGCTACTGAAGAAGCTAAATTGAAGTGTCAGATACCAGAATTGCATTTTATTTCTAATATGTTGGCCTGCCAGCCTGGGAGAAGCTATGTGAAGTCTGTGAATACAAAGGGACAAAAGTGCTAAATCTAGCAGAAGCTGAATGGTTTGGGGAAGATTAAACTATAACATGGCTTTTAGAGTCTTCAAGTAAATGCATTTAAAGAAATTGAATCTTGAACTCCAGTTGCTGGACCTTTTGTCTACTACCTTTCTCCCTTTTCCCTGACAGCAGATCTAAAGTAAATGAAAGATACGCATGATCTAAATTGCACCAATCTTGTTTATTAAAAGAAAAAGAGGTTGTAATGCCACTGAAAAGTTAGAAAAAAACTTTTCTTGAGGTAGTTGAACTGAGAACAAAAAAAGCCTAAAACTGTTCATTGAAAAATTTATTTACCTCAGATTTGCAAGATTCTGAGTTACAGAATGTAAAGAGGTATCTTTTTCTAATATCAGAAACCTGTGAAAACGTGCAGTCATGCAGATTGGACTGTATCCTCAATATGTATTGTGAGCCTGTGCAGTGCTTATTTTGGAGAGGCACACACAGTACCAGCTCACAAATCTGAAATTAGTCTGGTCTTGTCTTGATTGATTAAAGCATCTAATGTTAATGATAGCTTTGCAAACTTTCCAATAGAATAGAAAACATGCAAAAAGATTTATCTGAGGTTCTTAGTAACGGCAGGATGCTGAAGTCACATCTACTTCTGGTTATGAGACATCACAGTTAAACACCACGACACTAGAGGTGTAACTTAGATTTTTTTTTTTTTTTTTTTTTTTTTTTACAGCATGCAGGTTTTTCTCTTCATTTTCTTTCAAAAGCAGTTGTAGGATGTCCTGGTGCGTCTGTGCTTCACCTGAAAAGTGGTGGCATTTAAGTGGTGGGTTAAGTGATACGCATTACCCTTCGTCAGACCTCTCGGAGGTTTTGTGAGGTTCAGTTTCTTAATGTCTGTAAAGTGCTTCATAGTGCTCAGGTGAAAGGCACTAGAGAAAATCTAAGTGGTCCTGTTGTTTAAAGTTTAGATTGCAATTCTAAATGGATAGTGTTTTGTCTATGCTTGCCAGAAAACTCTGTGTCACGGTAATATTTTAGTAACCTATTGACATACATCTCACATATTGGATTAGCTTTCAGCATACAGTATTAGCTGTTTGTAAAATGAATATATCAAAGATAGACTGGAATGATGAGCAATGGTCTGCAAGGTATTTCAGAACATGTGGTTGTAAAGTAATCCCATTCTGTATTTCTGAACACTGCTTAATAAAAATGTTTGACATCTCGAAGCCAAATTACAAAGGGGACGGTGCATTTATAAACGTAAGAATCCAAAATTGTTTTCAATAGGAGAGATTGGCACAAAAAGTGTGAATATTGGCCATCAGTACAATTAACTTCTTAACATCATGTTTTGTTTTAACAGAAATTTTAATAAGTTGAAAGTCTTCTGTAGAAGATGATCTCACCTGTGTCAGTAGTTTTCTTCATTAATTTACTCCTAGACTGTATAAAGAGAAAATAAATCAAATCACAAATGCTTTTTAAAGGTTATTATTGCAGTAAAATGCTGCTGGGCTTTAGTGCTTTGGTAGTGGAAGGAAAATAAAGGAAAAAAAAAGATGTTTCCGGGCTTCAAAACTCTTCAGCATGATTTGAATACAAGTGGCTAACTGTGATAAGTATGTTAGGCTCCCTTCTGTTAATTACAGTATTTCAAACGAGACTAATTTGACAGCCACTGGCTCATATTATGCTAAATACTTCCTGTAGTATTTCTTTGAGGAGAAGTCCCCTTCCCCCAACACCATGTGAATACTTTTTGATAGGACATTATAATTTTAGAAGCTCTGCACCACGAGCAGATAATATCTAATTACCTACTAGTTCTCTGTTTTAGTTTGATTGCTCTCTGCTAATGACTAAATTGAAAAGGTTTTACCAGTCATTGACAGAGCCAAGTTCAAAATGTGGTCAGATACTTTCTCTAAAATGTCTTTAAAAACGTGTGTGTTATTTCATTGTATTTTTTTGTGTAGGGATGTCAGTTTACTTGATCTGTTGCTGAGTGACAGTTAATTTATTGTAAATATGAAATCTTTTCTTTCCTCCAGGTTGTATTAAATGGATGGCATTTTTTTATTTTATTTACTGTTCTTTTTTCACCGGAATAGTGCAAAACAAGCTGCATGCTAATCTCAAGACTGAAGCTAGATATTGTAGTCATCGTAATATGGTATTCGATATTACAAAAATACCCATTGATGTTATGTAAAATACAAGACATTATCTATTTTCATGTTAACTTGAAGTTCGTGCTTTGTGAATAGTTTAAGAAGTAACTTCATCAGAAGTATTTATAGAAAAAGTGCTAGAGTTGTAGTAACTTTTCTTTTATGTTATTATTGTAGTTTTATCCAAATTCCACCAGGTGCTGCCAAAGAACATACAGCCAAAGCAAAGTTTACAGCTTAAGTGGAAGTTGCTTAGAACATGTGTGCACGCTTTCATGAATATAGCCATTAAAACCTTTTTCAGAAGCAGGAGCATCTCCCCTATACGTTTAAGAGCATCAAACAATTTGATACAGAGTGACATCATTTATGGGTCTCATGTTCTTCATAATGCACTTTTTCTTATGACTCAAAGATATTCATTAACAGGTGTCATGGTTTAACCCTAGCCAGCAACTAGCACCACCCAGCTGCTCGCTCACTCCCGCACGGTGGGATGGGGGAGAGAATCAGAAGAGTAAAAGTGAGAAAACTCCTGGGTTGAGATAAAGACAGTTTAATAGGGAAAGCAAAAGCCGCGCACGCGAGCAAAGCGAAACAAGGAATTCATTCACTGCTTCCCATCGGCAGGCAGGTGTTCGGCCATCTCCAGGAAAGCAGGGCTCCATCACGCATAATGGTGACTTCGGAAGACAAAATGCCATAACCCCAAACGTCCCCCCCTTCCTTCTTCCCCCAGCTTCATATGCTGAGCATGACGCCATATGGCGTGGAATATCCCTTTGGTCAGTTGGGGTCAGCTGTCCCGGCTGTGTCCCCTCCCCACTTCTTGTGCACCCCCAGCCTCCTCGCTGGTGGGGTGGGGTGAGAAGCAGCAAAGGCCTTGACTCTGTGTAAGCCCTGCTCAGCAGTAACGAAAACATCCCTGTGTTATCAACACTGTTTTCAGCACAAATCCAAAACATAGCCCCATACTAGCTACTGTGAAGAAAATTAACTCTATCCCAGCCAAAACCAGCACAGCAGGCTATAGGTGAATAATACACTGTTTTAACAAGTAGTTATAGACTTTTGTGAATATTCCACTATGTTGCTGTCTTAATTTTGGGTGATGGGATATTTTTTTAGTGAGATGTTCAAATTATTAAAGTTTAGTATATTTGGTGGTTTGGTTTTGCTTTGGTTTTTTTCACTCCAGTAAGCAAATTTGCTATAGACACTTTAATCCTGCTAACTTTTGTGAAGATGTTTCTTTCCCTTGTTTGCTTTTTGTCTTGCTGAATCAGGAGTTTTGTATATCACAAGTCAGTTCTGTTTCAGGTTTTGTCTCATTCTGGGAAGAAAATGTGCTTCCAAAAGCCAAGGTTTGCTTGAGGTAATAAAAGCCCCAAACTTGTGACTGATCACAACAGTGCAGTGCAAAATGCTCAGGCAAACAGCACTCGTAGCAGCAGGAATCAATTCAGAGACTTGGCGCAGAGCAGTTTCTATCCTGCCTCCCTGGTGAGTTCAGCCATTGTGCTTATGACTTAAAAAGCAATGTGCATTTTAATTGCTATACTTATTTTTGAACTGTTGCTCAAGTATTAGTACGGTTTAAGTCAAAAAGGCTGGATCATGGACAATGTGGTATCGGTTGCCAGAAAAGGTGTAATCAGAGTCTGCTAGTGTTGGTGATGCAAAAAAACTGTATTAGCTACTGCATTGGGCAAGGAACTTTAAGGGATTAGCCTCATAGCAGGTAATCACTAATCACTGGAATGGTAGCATTACATTCTATAAATGCTGTGTTGTTTTCTTTTGTGCTTTATTTAATTAAAGCCTTGAGTTTATTGTCATGCACAAATGGTTTATATTTAAATGTTTATTGAATGTTCAACAGCAAAAATGAAACAAAAAGATTCTTTGGGGTAGCCTGGCATAATCAGTGTGGATTGCAAAGATAAATGTGGTTAAGGGAAAAGGAAGGAAAAAATAGAAATGTAGCCGATACTTTAAGCAGAAATATATTCAGAAATGAGACTGTAGCTAAGTCTGCACAAAGAAACTCCTTGCTTGTAAGAAATCCATGGCAGTGACTTCACCTGGCAGTATTTAATTAATTATTTATTGAGCATTACGTTTGCTGTCCCTTGGGATATGGTCTTCCTTGTTGTGTCTCCCTCCTTCCACCAAAAAGTGTCAACTAATTATTTGAATAGACAATATTTTAATTACTTTAGATCTCAAAAAATGTTAGTATGTAAGTACTTTGTTTCTTTTCATAACTGTATGTGTATAATAGATAGCTCAACACTACTATAGCTTTCCTGGGTTCCCATTTTATTGCCATCCCAGTGTACTTGACAGAGAGGGAGGAAAGGAAAAAGAGGAGACATAAATTATCCTACCGATGTAAGATTAGATCAACATTTAAGCTAGTAGGTGTAATACAGATGCTGTGATCAGGTGCTCAGAGCCAAAATACTCACAGTCCTTGTGCTATTCTAATCAAAGGTACTGAAGATTGAGCCGTTCTCTGATGTGGTCTTATCAGTTTGAATATAATGTAAATCCTGTTACAGCAGCTTTGTCCGATCTGCCTGTAGCTTTGTTCTGAACCTTTCAGTAACAGTTCACTGGAGCAGAAAGAGCCCTGTGAATTGATATTATAAACCTGCATGGTTGCTTTATTCATTGTTGAAGCAACAGAATATAACAGAAGTATTTATTTTAGTGAATTGAGGATACTTTTTTTATTATTATTATTATTATTCTATCAGCATGAGCAGGGGAAAAATGTTCTAAATGCAAAAGAGAAAAGCTAATACTATAATCATATCCATACCCATTCGAAGCACAATCCCATTGAAAGATAGTGCAGAATACTATATGTTTAATTTATTTTACACATTCAAAGAGATTGTTAAAATCCCAAAGTGTTGTTATTTCCTGCTGATGTAGAAAAAAATATCATGTGACACTGTTATAATCAGGAAAKAATAGTCATGTGAAATAAAAGCTTCTCATAGTGCACTTAGTCTTCCCAGACATCTATATTTTTCTAAGCACCACCTACCTGCTCTCTTTGGGACTGAGATGAGCCTTAAAAATTCCAGATTGTATTGTATTCACTTTCTTGCTGGTGGGCATTCCTTACTGAAGTTCAAGAGCGTGAAATTTCTCTTTAGTCTCACTGCTTTGATATGGTATTTGCCTAATAATCAAACAAATTAAAGTGTGGGGAAAAAAATGATAAAACTGCAATATCTTAAAATTAAGAGGCTGAAATACTAAATTGAGTTCCTCATAATAATGCTGTGGTGCCATGTTGACCCTTATTCTTGAAAATCGGTTTTTATGTTGTGCATCAATAAGCAATCTTACAACTTTGGGAATTTGAAAGAAGAATGTGCTATTTGAACTTTTAAAGTGTCATGTAATCTAAAAATTCTGGCTTTATACTTTAAAGATCTTCTGGAGAGATTTAATTGACATTTGTGAATTATGCAGATATGGAAGCCCAACTTTATTTGTAGATGTTTGTATATGCTATCAACGAGTTCTGCTACTTAAGACATGTTTTCTCTCTTGTGTGCGGATAGGAAGATTTACAAAGTTAGTTCCATTACCACTAAAAAGTGTTTCAAATGGAAATCTCTCTAAGGTGAGAGTTATTTAAGATAGAATTATTTTTGTACACTGCTGTTAAAATTTCATGTTCAGTTTTTAAAAAAACTCTGATCAGAAAGTTAGGGTAGTGAATAGCTGATTTTTTTTTTTTTTTTTTTTTTTTTTTTTTAATGTTAAATACTTTAAATACCTAAGGAAAAAAGGTATACTAAACTCTTTTAATTATGGAAAAAAATTAAGCTTGTCACCTCTTCATTGAAATTAATAGGTGTAAGAATTACTTCTGTGGAGAAGTAATGTATTTAAATTCATATTTGTCTTTCAATTAATTTCACAGAGTATTCCATGAAAAGACAGACTTTGTTTTGGTTTTATCTGATGACATAAGCAACCACAGATAACCAGAGGTCAATGCCTCTCTTCAAAAATAAATTAAAAAAAAAGTTAGTCAATGCACAGTCCTGCATCCAGACCCCCACTGGGGGAATCCTGTTTCTGTTTGGAGCACCTGAGTGAAGGGTAGAGCTTCTGTAACTCAGTGGGAGAGCAGGATGTGCTACATGCCAGTCCTATCTCAGAATCCGCAAAGTAAAGTAAGGCTGAAAGCTCTGAAAGAACTAAATTGTAATCAGAGAGAGATGGATGTTTTTGTTTAAATGATGAGAATTGTATGTCCTCACTGCTTCTTCATCTGTAGTGTAAGATGTTTCCACATAGCAGCAGAAATCAGAAAAAGTTTGGGTGGATACAAAACAATGTCTGACAAGTCTTAGTATGTGACATAAAAGATGTAGCTGCCTTATGGGATGAAAAGTGAGAGGGTATTTTGTTTTCTTTTTTTAAATTTTTTTTGGCCAGCTAGAATAGTAAGAAAGGAAAAATATTTTTGGTTAATTTCACATATTTAAACCGTTTTAGTGTGACAGGAATGCTTCTGATTCTCCATATRTAGCTGTTCCTCTCTACATATCAAATAGCTGTATGAGCTTTCATAGGATGAGTATTGTTATTAATCCTTGACAAAGGTCCCAGAGGTTTCAGGGAGAGTCTCTGAAACAGTAGGGAGTGCAGACGTAAACTGGGTAACACACACAGTGAACTGTGAATCTCAGATGGTTATTAATTGCTTCATTCTCACTTTAAATTCCAACTAAATAAGTCCAACCGTTGTAAATGCAGTAAAATGTAGAGAGGAATAAATGGACTTAATTTTGCAGTATACTAACTTTTTGGTATGTACCCACACCGCTCATCAATCCAGATGTTTTGTGTATTGACCACAAGACACTCGCATCCCTAGATTATGAAAACATAGCTGTTTGTATTAGCAAGATGAATGTTTAACTAATTTAGTAGTCAGGTCATCTATCTGTGATCACTGTGAACATTTGCATTGATTAGAAGGAAAAACAAGGCCTGTTTGCAAGGCCAGAAAGTTGAATTGCCTCAAGTTGATTTTTTTGTTTGTTTGTTTTGTTTCATTTACATGTTTTTTATTATTATGCTTTTTTCTTCTGAAATAAATTTTGGGCATTTCTGAAAGGATTATGGAAAAATAAGGTGTATATATAGTGTTATGTTTTCATATTTATGTATCTCTGTCTTCTGAAGTTTGTGAAATTTCTTGCAGATCTGTTTTTGTATTAAATCTTCACTCTGAAACAATTCCTCCCATTTTGTACTCTATAGAGCTGTAATATTTGTCCAAGGATGAGCTGCATTCAACATTTTGTTAACTGAAATGGGAAGTGACAGACTGACTAAAAGAAAATCTCCGTGCCAAAGAAACAGATATTACTTCTTTCTCACAGATTACTGTATGCCTGGACACTGAAGACTCTTGAGATTGCAGATGCACTAAGGTTTCATATTGATCCATGTTAGACTAACTTGATCAGAAGAGAGACTTCTGTGTCATGTTATTTTCTCCTATAGTATTTGATTGAGATGGTCAAACATTGAGGATATCGTGCAGGAAAAGGAGGGATTGGAAAAGAGAGACATTCAAAAAAATAATACAGATTTGCTAGATAYATTTTGTTTGCATTGATTTTCACTATAGATATATATCTTTTGATGGCAGCTGTCTTCAAAATAGTAGCATAATAGATAATACTCTGCTGCATAATTTTGTATTTTTATTACTTCTTTTTACTGATATTTGTAGAATAATTTAACCATTGAAGTTGGTCAGTACCTGTACACTCAGCAAAGATGTTTTTCTTTATTGCATTTTGAATGTTTTTTTGGCAAAATAATGAGAAAGCCATAGTTATCATGCAAGAATATGAAGTTGAAAAATGTCTGAAGAACTGCAGAGGAGATTCTGCAACATGGGCATGAGAAAGTATAAATTATATTCTAGTCTTGCAGAAGTAGGTCTTGAGCAGGGAATGCTCCATATGACAGAAGACAGCGTACTGTCTGCTTTTTAGTTCGGGTTTATCAGACTGTGACTTGACAGATCAGAGTCAGTGGTGATTGTGTTGGTTTGAGGAGTCCCTGTCCTTGATGGTTTGCTTCCATGCTACAAGAAAGGGAGGAGGCAGGGGATTATAAAGTACTGGGAAATTATCACAATTTCAGGTGTTCCTTCATCGCATTTGTTTTGGAAGAACTGGGAGCCTTGAAAAAGCAACACGCGATGGTAATTCAGAGCCTCCTATGTGTAGGGAGAAGGGACGTTAGGGTGCTTATGTCTGACTGCATCTGCTGTTCTCCAGGTCCTTCACCATCTTACTGGCTGAGACAAGGAACAATACCAACTAATTAGCATTCATCTCTCCCAACTCTCCCAGTCTTTCTACAAGCTTGAATGAGGAGGCTCCCTTTCCTTAGTCATAGCAGGGAGCACACATTTTATATAAAGAGTCACCACCTTAGGGACACACAGCTTGGCTAAATTGAAGGAAGTCCAGTGGGATTTTTCTTGCCAATCTTTACTTGTGTAAAGGAAACAGATTATCTGAAAATTATGTTGTCTAAAAGTTTAATATTAAGAAATGGGAGACTATTGGCTCACTGTCATTCCCTGGCTAATATCCTAATTTTGTTCTGAACTTAGTATTGGATGTCTTCTGTCCAGTCAAATAAAAATTAGACTGAAAGCCTCCATTTTGTATAAACTGAAAAAAGACTGGTTGTATAGTAACATGATATAAGCCTTAGTGAGACGGAAAGGGTAGTTATCACGTAGTGTCATCACATCATTTGCAGAGCAGTTATTAGTTTTATTTTTGCTTGCAGTTATAGCCCAGGACAGTGAAAATGTTGTATATTACTTTCTTTTCCTTTTTTTTTTTTTGACTCATGAGATAGCATGCTTTGTCAAGAGTGCATTTGTTAGTCTCACTGTCATATTTATATTAAAGATATAACAGGATCCTACTGCACTATCAATTGCTTTTCATTACCCTTGTCTTTGCTTGCAAAGGTCATCACCTTGCATGCGAATCAAATTTGGAAAAGAGTATTTTCTTTGGAAGTGGAATTGTAGTCTGAATTAAAAGGCAGTGCTGTTTGAGAAAGTTAATATAACATATTCCTGAGATTCCTTTTAACTCTTACATACAGTTAATTCAGCACCTTTGTGCGGGCAGATTGTGTTCTTCCCCGTCAGAGTTGCAGTTGCTTTTGTTTTGTTTCACATTTGAATAATACATTTGATTACCATGGCAAATGTTGCAGTGTATGCATGCCTGACTGTAGTGCCTAATTAACTGATGATAACAAGGCAGGATTGCCCTCTTCTCTTTCATAAGCAATCATATACATGACAGTTCTTTTATCTTTCTTCAAAATTGACTTGCTCTCCTGACCCTTAAGCAGCTCCTGTTTTGTGTGTTTACCTCTGATGTCTTTGCAAGACTGTTAATTTTCTGTGGCATATCCTATCTAGTTGTAATTAACACATCGAACAGCGAAGAAATAGTTCTGCTTGCAGATGCCTAATGGAGGAACGCTTTCTTCCAGTAATTATACAGCTTCATTTTACTGATTTGCATTGACCTACAAGGATGATTTTTTTTTTTTTTTTTTTTTTTTTTTTAAAAAAACCATCTACAGTGATATAGTCCTATTTCGGTAGGGAAAACAAACTCAAAAATTAGGTTAATTTTTGCTATAGTTTACCTACACATATAAAGTAAACTTAGAAGCAGTTGGTGGTAAGTTTGGTAAAGGTTTGCATTTAGCAAAGTTAAATTGGAGGTAAACAGTGCTGTCTTCTTGCAGGTATTTAATCCTGAAGTCAAAGGCCTGTTCTTATAATTAGAAACTTCAAGAAGCACTTGACCTATTTTAAGTAAGAATTAAACTCACATGTATATAAAGCAAATATTTTCCAGCATTAAAAAACCTGAACTTATATTTCAAATAAATGAGACTAGGATTTCTATTTATCGTTTTATAGCTAGGCTGAGATTAAAGCCATAATGAATACAAGTTCAAAGAGAGGAAGGTATAAGATAAAAGGTTGGTAGTTACAGCAATAAAAACAGGGGCAAAAAGAACAGCTTTTCTGAAGGACTCAGGCTGGAATAATAATGATAGAATTGTCTAAATCGATATATCTCTTGTCAGCCTCACATCTGATGTTTGAATCAGTCAGGCCTTTTCTGCAAGAGCTTTCCTCAGGAATATTGAATTATTTATTATTTGTATCTTTTTTCCTTCCCTTTCTGATGATTTTTTTTCTTTTTTCCCTGACTTAGTAAAATTTGTTTTTTATGCTGCCAGGTTCAATGTTGTCTGCTGTTTGATAAATAGCAGTAATTGGGTGTATAGCAGAAGTCGTGTAAAAATGTATGACTTCAATTACATCTAGAACAATTTTTTCTTTATATTGATCTTTTTTTCTGTATAAGATCTGCTCTTCATAGCCTCCAGTGCTGAGTTTTTAAAGAATTACTCTATGTCCATATGTTGGCATGCACTTTTGAACCCATGCATCTTTTTTTTAAAAAAATTGAATGCTGTCTCGAATCAGTTCTGCCTGAGCAGTAAGTGAAAAATTAGAGTCATTCAAATAGTGAAATATTCATATTGTATTCTAGTCAGATGAGGGATTGCATTACTTTAAAATTACAATGCCTACTTACAGTCCCTGTTTCTCTTGTCTGAGATAATGAAATGAGGGTACTGGCCAATTAATGAAAACATCTTTCATTAACAATTATAATCCATATAAAATTAAAATATGTGTTTTGAAAGTCACTTCCATGTGGTAAAGCTCTGCTCATTTAAATCTCTGGTTGTACACCATAGTGTTTAGCCTTGTAAATATTATCAAAGGTGCTAATGTGATAGAAATGTACTGTCTGTAATTTCAAATATTATGTCAGAACTCTCATTGTGTTCCAGCTATGATGTTTTTAAATTGTTTCTTTCCTCTTTATGTCAGTGCATGAGGTGATAAATAATTTGATGCTGATTTATGATAAAATGAGTTAGTGTATTTGCCCTGAAATGTCTTTATAGGTCAGAACAAAAGATGGGCTGAATTTCACATTTGGACTGGGATTATGGTTTGCCCTGGTATGGGGTGATGGACTGGTTAGAAGTGTAGGTCTGAATCCAGGCTTTAACAGAGTTCAGGGCTGTCAGCATTGGGTTTTTGTGYAGGATGCTGCTGTAGTCTGTTATGCACTGTATGCGTTTTTTGAATATTGCCTTGTCCTTATTAAATACATTTTTGTTCATTACATAAGTCTTTGCTTGCCATGCTTCATGCTTCAAACTCTTCTAAAGTGAGATTCAAAGTAAAGGGTTATATAAACAGTCATTTTTATGCCATCCAGCAGTGGATCAAAGGGAATATTCCTCACAATTGTGGTTAATTTATGTCATTTGAAAATGTAATTATCTCATGATTATTGCCAGCTTTATACAGTCWTATTTAAAAAGCAGTCATGCTCTAGGTTGCTAGTGGACAGGAGTGCTAAACAGACTGGCTGTAAGCTAAATCCTGCAGTTCTTTCTCTGGTACGTGCCCCGTTGTCATTACAGGGAGGGGATAAGTGAGAGCAGGAATTGCAAATTTTGCTTCAATAGTTGTAATAATTCAGTGAATTGGTAGAAATTTTCCTGTTTCTAATGGAGCTAATTCTCAGGATATGTTTCAGGCTGTTAATATGTGTATCTTTCAGAATGTGTATATTGGCAAAGAAATACCTCCTGTCTCTAACGTGTTTTGTTTAGGAAACCCTAACTTTAAAATAATCCCCTAGAAACAGCTGTATAATGTAATTTATTTGAGGACTGTCAATAAACGCTTGAATTGTTCTGTAGATGATCAGATGAAGCTGGGGTTAAATAGATAAAAAGAAGCTGGTGGTGTTTTTACCCAAAGTCTTGTTTAAGCCTCACTAGTCTTCTGTTTTTTCTGTAGCAGTTTGACAAAATTGCCTTTCCTACCAGCAGCCTGTTAGGTGCTGTGCACAGAAACAAAACCCTATTGTTTTAGATTTTCTTTCATATCATGTAGGTGTCTATGCCATACCACCCACACAGTAAAGCAAGTGAGCTGTGAAATATATTCATTGTTAGAGTACAGGGGAAATGGAGGCAAGCAATCGGCAGTAATAATGTACGACAGCAAGGGGAGGCTGCCAACATTACCTGCATTATTTCGGTTGCCTTTTTCATTATAGGTTCGGGAAATAGGCAGCAATTCGATTATGGCATGATTTGGGATGGAATTGCTTGCCGTTCACTGACCCTGTCACAAGGGGATCAAATGAGAAGTCAGCTCAAATAAAGTTTATAGTGCATTAACTGGACCAAGCATTGCCTAGCCTGGGAGCATGATTTTTCATCTTCCAGGGTTTTGTAACAGCTTCTCAGATATATTTGTACCTTAAGGCGACGGGGGGGGTAAGGGGGGGGGGGGGGAGAGAGAGGAAAAAATGGAAAAAAAAGAAGGATTGGCTGAGATGTATAGGAATGAGCTAGTTGGCCAATAGTGTACATTCCCCTCCCCTCCCATGTGCAAATCTCAGCTCCTCTCTAGCTTGTGAGAAGCAGCATGATTAATAACACTGAGGGAACCTGCCTGTTGGATTATTAATTTTCCATCCTTTTTCCCTTCTCTTACGCATACCCCTGATGCTTTGCCTTTTTTAAAAAAAGCTTTTTTTTTCCCTCCCCCCCCCCTTTTTTTTCTTTTTTTTTTTCTTTTTTCTTTTTTCTTTTTTCTTTTTTCTTTTTTTTTCCCCATGGAGCTAACCACTAGCCACTAACATTCTCGTGGCTATCCAATCCTGCAAGGGCTTACTTCACAGTGGGGTGAGTTTGTATATTAAAATAGGGGATTCTGCAAGGAAGCAGCAACAACAACAATAACAACAACAACAACAACAACAAAAGGCGCAAAACCATCCCTGTGATGCTTGATTACAGTACAGTTGCCTTTAGCTACAACTGCTAAAACTAGAGTTAATGCTGACCTAGAAGGCAAGAAATGTGTTGCAGTGTCTGCCTGTTAGTTCTAGAGAGTACTGCACTGCATGGACAGATAAACATTGTTTCTCAATTAATTAAAATTGGCCCTTTAGAAACCTTGATTGCATAGAGAGGGTGCAAATTGATAGAAAATGGGAGTTAATGGTAGGTAATTGGACAAGCTGCGGTTTTTTTGTTGGTGGTGCTCGTGGTTTTTTTTCTTTTTTTAACAAGGCTTTTACAAGACTCATTGTAATGAAAATAGTTTTTGTTTTGCAATCACAAATATATCAGTGTTAAGTTTTGTGATTTTCGTGGAATAATCATGATAAAATATCATTTACAGATCAGTGGTATTTTTGGTGAAGGAGTCTTATGCCAGCTGAGGACAATTTAGCACAAATTTGTTACAATGGGTGCTGATAATGTTTACACGTGCATGTGATACCGTGGGGTTCTCTCTTTTGATTCGCTGACCAGGTCATGTGTCCAGTCTATATAAAGGAAATATGTGATGTAGGAGTTCCACTTTGATTTTGGATGTCTAGATTTGATTAGTTTTATGAAGTTATTATGTTAGAATACTATGTGATGTATTTTATTATTTCAAATTAATATAGCAGGATTAAGAAATTTGCTTTTGTTAATTCACAGTACAATACAGTGAAATACCAAGAATTTCATGTCTTGAAGTACATTACAGAATATATAAACTTCTTAATTAAAACAAAAAAAGTTAAATGTTGGTAAACTAATACCATGTAATTTTGAGAGAGAGAGAGAGAGAGAKATTTATGCATGTGTACATACAATTTGTAGTTTTGTTTTTGAAAGGAGCAGATGAGATAATGCATCAAGAAAGCACTGTTCATGTGTGTTTACTGAAGGTAGGATGGGGTGGTGTACTTTTTTTTTTTTTAACCTATGCAATACTTCTTCAGTGATAAGGAAACAAGGAGTATGATATAGCTATTTTGGATTTATGTAATATACGCATTGCAACTGGTTTTAATTTTAATTTTTGCCCTGAATTTATGTATTCATATTTTGTCTTGTGATTTAAAAGCATTGATACAAGAAAGACAAAAGATTTCCTACCTGATACCAACATAGATAGTATACGTACAGGCATTCTGCACATTATATCATAGAATCATAGAACATCTCAAGTTGGAAGGGACCCATAAGGATCATTGAATCCAAATCCCATATCTATATCTATCAAAGATATATATATATGTCATATATCTGTCTTTGAGCATTTAGCTGAAAGGAAATATTTTATAAACTTAAGGTGCTCTTTTTCTTGTCAGTCTTTAAAAATGTATACTGTAAACAAGCTGGTATAACATAGTCTCAGTATTCAGTGTATCTTGGTATTGTTTTAATAATATTCCACATAATAAGGTCTTTCTACATGGTACACACGTTGTCATTCTTAATTTTCAGTTACTCTTTATTAGGAATTCTTACCTTACTGTGGAAGGACCTGTTTTGTTCCTGGAAGGTAGTTTATAATGTCGTTATAAAGGCACTGTTTCCAGCTCAAGTTTGAGATGCATAGAAAACCTGGGGGCAGTGCTATTTTGTTTGGCTTATTTATTTATTTATTTATTTTTATTGCCTGTGAGATTATCAGTACATTAGTAGGAGGAATTGTCATTGATTGATTACTGAGCCCTAATTGTTTCTTATTCCTTTTCCCTATATTAACGTTAGTGATACCAAGTTTTGATATGCATGAACACTATGACATACAGTGCAACAAAAACACTGAAACTATTGTAGCTTGTTATTCTTAGACGAATATTGATGATAATACAGTTTATTTTTCAAGATGGGTTTTACTTTTGATACTGCTCCTCTGTAATGGTGAAATGTACTTAAACATGAAAACAATAAATGTACTTGTGAGTCCAGTCTCATTCTGACCTTTGCATATGGTACATGTTTTCATCTACTCTCAGTGAGCAATAGCCTGATGTGCCTGTATCAAGTAACGCCTTATTTTGACAATTAGCTAGTGTAATAATAGCTTTGAAAAATGTCTTATGCTGAAACATAGGGTTGGGGTTTGTTTTTTTTTTTTTCAGTATGGCTAAATATTCATTAATTTTGTTCTTTTTGATATTAAGAAATTAGGTCATGTAAAACAATAGCAGGAAATGTAATTTTTGATCGAGCAGTCGAGCCAACCGTCTTGTAACTCAGACTACAAAGGCAGAATAAAACTTTGTGATCTCTAAAATGGTGTCATTGATTGGGCATGTTGATTTTTAGACCCCAACAATTCTAGATCTATCAGGTGTTATGAAGCTAGTGCTTGTAGTCTTTATTGAATTTTATAATCTAATGCAGGGTTATGATACATAAAAAAATTAAAGTCAATATCAATAAGATTGTCCCCAAATTAAATAGTAGGGGTTTGCATTTTTCATTTTGTTTGTATTTTTTACTAACAGTAAAAGTAACTGGGAATAAAATAATTGACAGGGAATAATTCTGTAACAACTGCTTGAAAATATGTAATGGGTAGAATCTCTTCCACTGTTCATATGTGGAACAGTATTGCAATAGTACGGGTATTTTCTTCACGTTGTAACTGACAGATTTGTTCGTAATACTGCCTTCAAACCATGCAAGTCTTAGYTTATCTCAGTTTGCATTCACAATGTTGACACACATATATCATAATCTCAGTAATCTGAAGAATGTACAGGATTGGTGAACGCAAATTATTTATTTTTTCAGCCTTCATTTGTTTTATTATCTATATACTTAACTGTTCTATCTATCTATCTGTCATAATTATGTATTTTGTGGTAAAAAGAGATTCCTTATCTCTGTAGGTCGGTACTTATGATGTGTTCACACTTGTAAAGACTACTGTTAGTAATTCCTAAAGCTCTTAGAGAAGTGATTAGGGAGTCCTGATTGCTCACAAATTGAGTCTTTTTTCTGCTTGACACTGATCCTGTGATAGTCTCCCCACTTAATCCTCAGTAGCAATTTGCCTATAGTTGCAGCTAACAGGAGGTGATTAGAGGGGAGTTGCCCACTGCCTTTTTACTTCTGTTGTAGTGGCATGTTAGACAGAGGCTAGTGAATCAAAGCTGTTTTCCTATTAACTCAACACCACCTAATGCATTAGAGCCACTTTTATCTAATAACAGTGTTCAGCTTCTAGCGCTATTTTAATGTTATTTGGTATTCCTTTTAAAACATCACAATGAGCATTTTTAAAATTAGAGAGCAAAAAGCGTAAAGCAGAATACCCAAAGATGAAAGCAAAATAATGAAACTAACAGGTCTCATCTTTTATCAGCACATTCATGTAACCCCGATTAAAATTACAGAGAATTTTTTCCCTGCATCAATAGGCAAGTAGACTCCACTTTCTCTAAACATTACTTTAATTGCAATCCTGGTGACAGGTAACTGATGTAATACTTTTGAAGTGATAATGGAATACATTTACAAGTGAGAACAGCACCAATGAAAGGGTGATAATGAAGAGTTAACTTTTCCAAGTATTATTTACAATGAAGAATAATATGAAGGGCCTGAGTGAAAATTTCTAAATATTTACTACTTTTTATTTTGACCCACCTGTAAAATGTATCAAGGATTAGTTGGCATTTATTAGTTTATTGGTACGATACAGAATCTTCACCCTGAAGCCTACATTGTCTGGCTTTTTATAAGCTTTATTTTAAAAACTTAACATTGTTTTATACTTTACTACTTTATTGACAGAGTTCTTAATTATTTTAATTAGTTTGTTTTGAAGAAACTATAGTAATGGATTTAAAAGACCTCTGTAGTGACATGCAATCTGAGAACTGTCCAACAGCAAGCTGATTTATTCTGTCCAAGTTAAAATAGCTAGTTCAAGTGCAAGAATAAAGATGGCAGTTAACATCTCTCCTAACCGGTAGATTGGTTGAGATGCAAGGAACAAAAGAGGTGGCATCTCTAGCTATTTCATGGTTTAGCTAACAGTCTCTGGTTATCATTTAAACTTCTTTATCTCCTTTTTATTCTTGAGGTTCATTTTGCTGATGGTAAAGGTRTATTTCAGGAACACATTAGTGACTATATTTTAATTTACGTGCTTTAGAATATATAATATGAACAAGTTATATTTTAACACGCATTAACAATTTTAAGTAGACTGCTAAAATGTAGGAAAACACATTATTAGTTAGGTGTTGGCTCTGACTTAGCCAGCTCATCCCACTGAGATACACAGAAACCTCAAAAATGTCACCTGTAATCACAATTCCCTATTTAATTAGGGACAAGCACAAACAAAACTGGACAAAGTTTTCTGCCGTTAGATTGTTGAGAGATTATTTTATATGCAGTACACACACACGTATAGATAGCTAAAGAAATGCATCTATCTATCCTGAAATCGTAAAACGTGTGTCATAGTTTCTGAATTTGTCACAGGTCTATCATGTATTTTGTCAATACATCTTCAAGCACAAATCTTCTCTAAAAATGATAAACATTATTTTGCTCTGTGTCAGAATGCTATTTTCAAGCTCAGGCTCTTTTTTTTTAAGAGAAGTACAAAATATGGAAAAATACTAGTTAGTGCCAGTGTTTAATGCCTCTTTTCATTTGACTGGCAAAAGCAGATAGGGCAGTAACAATAGTCTAAATCAGGTCACTCCAAAATCACTGTTCCTTATTTTTCATTTCACATACTGCTGTTGTCCTGTCTGGAGCTGTCGACCATATAGAAAAAAACATCCCTGTTCTAAGGTGCGCCAGTCCAAAAATTCTTTTCTTGTGTTAAATCCTTGGAAGCATGCGGTTGGATCGTTAGGGGATCCAAGATGTAACTGAATTCTGTTATGGAACCCATTTTGCAGGAAATGTTTTGATCAGGAACTCTGTTACCCTTTAGTCCTTAAAGCTTGTCTTCAATTACACATTGTGTTTCTCATTTTTAATATGGCTGCAAAAATATATCCCATAAATTTGCATAAGGAAGCCAAATAATAACACCTATCATTTGTCGTCTTTTCTTGGAAATGGAAGACAGATGAATAAACTGTTTTCTGTTGTATATTCATTTGTATTTGCCACATAAAGAAAAAACACTAAACATTAAAAATGACATAAAATCTATTATATAGAAGCTGCTGAGCTTCTGGTATTTTAAAGCCATAAGCAAAAAAGCCTTTCAAAACTATTTCTGAGTTGTTTTTCATGCTTTTTGAGGGTACTAGATGCAGAACCATCGAAAATGTATGTAGTCTCTTCACAAGACACATTGCTGTAAACTACTGCCTGACAGGGCATCTGTCTTCTAGAGCTGTAGGACTGCTTAATATCGAGGTCTTTAAAATCTGTTTTATTTATTTAAGTAATAAGTGTGCCTTAGTTGTAAGGTGAAATACTGCCAATTCATTTTTTTTAAAGGACACTGAATAACAGTTTTTTTGTTCCTATTCTTCTGTGACATTTTCATAAAGAAAGGAGGCTCTTTGATTTTTCTGAAGTGCTGCTGAAATAGCTGGAATTTTAAATTTCCACCGTTATGCAGGCAAAAACTATTTTTAGTCATGTGAGCTATTAATTGTGATATAACAAAGCATTATTTTCATATTTTTTAAACTTAAAAAAGATATCTAAAAGGTAGATTTCTAGGTCATATTAATAGACTTACTTTGTAACTTTGTTAAACTTCTTTTCTGTCCATCTTTTCTTTTTTTGGAGGGCTTGAGGTAATGGAGGGTTGTAGCAGATAAGTAGAACAGTTTTTTATTTGTGATTGTAGCCCAGAAATGTACAAAGTCCTTATAGATATATGGAAGTGTACAAACTCACTGCCCTGAAGGAACAGGACTATTAGTGACATTAGTTAAGGTGAAAAAAATAGTGTGAGGTGGATGAAATCTGAATGGATTCTGATTTCATGATATTAACAGCTTGCTGTAGTTACCCAGGGATTAATTATAAAATTGGACATGGCAGGATTTTATTCTTTCATCCTCAAAGTCTCTCATGCCCTACCTAGTCTAATGTAATACAGCATTTCTCCTGGGGCGGGCTGTGGTATCCCACATTTAGGTTGTGGCTAGAAGTGATTTCCAATTCCAAGTAAACGCTCAGGACACATTGTGAGTCTGCGTCAGGATAAAAACTGTGTGCACACAGTCTCCTCTCCCACTGTCTCTGGAAGGAAAACCCAGGTGCATCAAGTAGAAAGGGACAAGGACTGCAGTGTTTTTCAGAACCCACCTACCCTACAATGTGTCCAGAACCACAGTGAATCATAAATGAAGCACAGGTCTATTTACGGTTGCAGACAGTCCGGGTTCCTGAGATGTATGGTATTGGCACACAGTTCCGTTTACATGTCTTTCAGTGAATCATCTGTTAGCACATTGATGTTCTGGTTCCTTCAAAGTGCAGTTCCTTGCTTCGCAGTGACTGTTCAAATACCATTGGGATGTCCTGTTTGCCTAGTCTGATTTTTAGGATAAAAATGTGAAAATTGGTAAGGGGGAAAAAAAGCCTGCTTTGGTAGTTTCCACAGGAGAAAATCCAGTTTGGTCTCCTAAGAGTGAAATTGAATTGTGTTGTACTGAAGTACCATCAGTAATACAGGCATGGAACATCAAACAGTGACCTTTAGTGTTACTTGTGCTTCTTTTTCCTTTAATGGTCAGGTTTTAGTGTACCTGATTGGACTTGGTTGTCAGGTATTTTTAGAGTCTCATTTCTGACAAAAGGCTTTTAAAAATTGCAGTACAATGAGCAGCTCTGTTATTGAGGCTCAGACTGTACTTTAGCAAAGTCAAGTCTGTAATGTTCATGTTACCACAATTTTAGGGGTGGGGAGGGAGGGCAGTCTTCGATGACTCCGTAAATGATACGACTCTGAGTAACTAAGGCTGATATTTTGGCTGATGTTGTGGTATTTTTATAATCGACTTCTAGAGAATTACCACTTTTTTGAGCATTTATTAAAAATTACAGCAAACCAAAGCATTTCTAGCACCTTTTCTGTCTGTAGTCTACAGAGGACAATCGGCAAAAGGCTGATTGAATCTTTTTCTTTTGTACCTCCCATTAGTCTCTTGGGTAGCAGGCTGCTTCTGTCGAAGAGTGGAAGAATATGGCTCCGTACGTCACCCACCTCCCAGGGGAAATAAGATAACACTGCAAATGAATAAGGAAGTCCTGCCCTTCCTTGTACCTGTGTGTTTGTGCAGCTGTTCATTGAACCAAATCATGAAACTCATCTGGGTGAAGCTAACCAATTTGCTCGGGGTTAATTTAAGCTAAGTCAAATTCCTAGTCTTGGGAATCCCCATATTCATACACGGATTTGGGTCAGTACGTGTGAGAGGGCACTGCAGACTGGCACCACCTTTTGGAAACAGTCCCTTCTTCTGCAAGCTTATCACTGAACTACGGCGTTATTAGAGGAAGGAAAAAAGACACAGAAGTATAAGTAATTGAGTAATTTCAGGAATGTTTTTATGTTCCCTGTGACCATCCAAAATATTTAAAAATACATCCTGTGCTAGTATATATCCAAATCAGAACAGCTTAGAACTKCATTTGGAACCTCAAATGTCCTGTATGGGACATTCTAAGTCCTTTCTTACTTAAATGCAAAGATGATGTGTTTGGACAATGGCCAATGCTGTGGAAATGGAGTCTCAACCTTGAAGCTTTCTAATCCAGCTGTTAGCATATGAGTTAGTTATGGGAGAATTGATTCTAACATTGTTAAAATGTCTGAGTTGTTTTGTTTTNTTTTTTTTTTTTTCTCAATAGCACTAAACATTTACCTTTTTTTCATTTAAATAAGTGGGGATGCAGAATTGCATACGTTATTCAGTTCGTTCGTTCTTGTTCCTGAAATTATCTGTGGTTTGCTTACAGAAGTAGGTATATGTAAAAATAAAAACAAAACCCTATATAAGCAAGCAACATTGATAGTCTAAGGCAGAAGTTATTTTGGTGACTGATTTGCTCTAAAATATTATTCAGTTTTATGAGAAGCTTCTAGAGAGTGTCAACAATATTTTTCTTATTTGAATTTTATGGTATGGTTTAAAAACTCTAGAAAATTTATGGCATTTTTTGTTGGGAATTAGTTCTTTAATGTAAAATTGTAGCAACCCCATTGCTAGTATTTTAGAGCATATCTTTTGTCTTTTGGTCAAGCATTCTTCCTCAAAACTGACTAGTGTCAGATGTTTCAGGGGCAAAGACCAGGGAATAAGTAGACGATAGATAATGTGCCTTTTGCAAAGATGTTATCTTAATCCTTTGCAGACAGATGTTGATGTAAACTATAAAATGTAATATCTGTATGATATCTGGAATTTTTTTCTTTTAAAACGTGTAACTGTTTATCAACTTTAGCCCCTCTTCTCCTTGCAAAGTTCTTTCTGTATAAACATCTAAATGCTTTTATGACTTTCAAATTTTCATATATGTAAGACCCACAGTTCACTAACAGGAAACTTTTCCTGTCTGACAATCCATTTTTACCTCTTCCCTGACAGGTGGACACATAACATGTTTGCTCTTCAGTGTTGAAGAGAGCGGGGGACACACATATTTACTGCTTAGAATTTCACTCCATTAAAAAGTCCTTATTGTTAAGGAGGGATTACCTTATGAAGAACTAGTCTAAGAAAACAGAAAAGTTTGCACAATCAGCATGACTATGCTAATAATTTTGTTCACAGAGGCATCAAGATCTCAATTTCCTGACAGCGATGAGTCTATTTCTTTACAACGATAGAAAACACCAGATTGCACTGGGATATCAAAGTGCAAGATAATCACATCTGAAAATGCTTGCTGTCTTTTCTTTCATACCTTGAAAAAGTTACTTGGTTTCAGTGATTCTAATATTATATATGCTTCTTTATATGGAATAGTAAAAGGTAAGCATTTTTGGTTCACCCCCTCTTGCATCAGTTTTGTTGCTTTCCTGAGGAACTTTTATGGTTACCACTTAGGTTGTGGGAAATTTTTAGAGATTTGGCAGCGTGAAAGTTACGGGCAAAGATTATTCTTCAGCCTCATCCTTTGATGGCTACCTAAAGATAGCAGGACTTTGGGGATATAATTCAGCCATTCAACTGTAAGACTGATAGAAAGAGTTTTTGCTTTTGTGATGGGCTGAATAGAAGTCTCTTGAATAGCCAGGATAACAGCCACATGAGAGAAATGTGTTGATCTAAACCAAAATAAATTTGGTTTGCGAACAGAGCCAACACGGTCTTTGGAGAACTGGTATAACATGCGCCCAGTGAATGATATTTCAGGTAAATGAGTAGTTGTGTTTTTAATGTTCTGTTCCTGAATGTTTTTACACTAAACCTACATGGCAAACAATATAATATGTTTTATACGTGCTACAAATGGACAATGCAGTAAGGATGTGCAGTTCAGAAAAAAAATACTTGTATTGGATCTATGAAGTGCATTAGGAAGAGACCCTTGGCTTCTGAGAGCCATCATGATCTCAAACAACAACAACAACAACATCATCCATCTAAAGTATTCCTGATATACCAGCTGGCTGACACTCCAGCTGGCTGACGCTCAGTCTAGAGGAGAGGTAATCTCAGGGGATTGTGGGAAACACCCACAGGAGATTGCATGCCTCAGTAGTGAGTGTATCTGAAGCTCAATATAACTTATTCCATTACTGTGACAGTATATACTGTAGCTTGTGTAAAAAATATTTGCACCACCAGCTGTCTTACTATTCTAAAAAATATAAAACCAGTATCCACTTCAGAAACATAATAATGACAGCCGTCTACTCCTGACTGCTTCGCTGCATTGTTTTCATCGGGCTTATTTCTAACATTCCGTAACTCAAGATAAAACCAGCAAGGGTTACTAAATGAGTAATGTTTAGTAGCATCCAGAGCACATGTTCCTCTCAGGATGTCTGTAAGTTAAACAGTGTAGGAGGCTAGAAAGTTTTTCTGAGGAATATCATATAGTTTTGCTTTCTTTCCAGATTCTTCACCAGTTTTACACTCAAAATCTAGTTATGGACAAAAAGGATAAGCAACTTGCACATAAAGCCAAGAATTTATTACTAATGTAATTGAAATCTTAAGTCTAATCAAAGAATTATTAATAGTACAGCTTTAATTTTTACAAAAAGAGAAAGAAAAAGAAAATAAACTATCACAGAACAAGTCTCCATAATAATAATGCAGTTAAAATTGTTGCCCGAGTAATTTATGCCCTCCATTTAGCTAACAGGGACATATAAGCTTTTTTTGGCGACACCTAACAGGATTATGTCAACAAAACTAGCCTTTTCAGAGAAGTGAAAGGAGCTTGGAGACATTATCATCACAGAAGTATGCAAAATTGTGTGATAGTGCTACCTGTTATTTCATAGATACATTAAAGGTCATGCTGTAAATACCTTATGGAAGTCTATTCTGCCTAGTATCCTGTTATTTGCAAAATACATTATATTCTATAGCAGCTTAGTTTGAGCAGTCACAGTGTTGAAAGTGACGTGCATATTTTTGTAAGCATATATATCCAACATGGAAACTTAAGAGTTGCCTTTTCCTTCTGTTTTGACTCCCAGAGCATCTTTTCTCTATGTTAAAAAGTCATACCAGCTTTTAGTGCTTTAATCTGCTATTTGTTTTTCTCATCATATCAAGATATTAATGTTGATTCTTTCTGCACAGAGATAGGAATGTAGTAATGTTTAGAGTTGTCTGTTATATAGAGTCATAGCAGAAATAATATATATTATCACGTGCCTTATTTATATTTCATCATAACTACTTTTTCTGGGATCAGCTTTGACAATAAATGAAAAGGTCTTTTCTGTTAAAGGGAAGTTTTATTTAGTGATGTATTGAAATTGGAATGGACATATGCTACATGTTCTGTGACTCCTTCGCCTTGATTTCTATTGTCCACAGCATTTGGGTAGCACAGTTAGATTTCCATTAAACAGCAAGAAAAGTCTGTGAGTTGATGCAAAGCAAAACTGTATTATCTCAGCCGTCTGTTCATTATGGGAAATGATAGCATGGTAAGTAAGTACTAAAAGTAACAAATAGCCATGCTGTCTGATTTGTCAAAGGATATGTTTAATTTGCTTTGTGTATGAGTGTTTGAATTTTCCAAGTTCATGGGCTTGGAAAGCACCTCACCATAAACTATCCAGAAGTTTCATTATCTTATTCTGTTAGGTTAAATTACTAAACAGCTTCTTCAAAGATGCTGGTCTGTGTTTGAATAAATATAATATGCAAAAATGTGAAAATTGCTCCTAGTATGATACCCAAGTGGGATACGGTGGCTTTGTGGTGTCATATTTTGAGAAATTATTTAAAGACACACAAAAGGACACTGTCACTCTCTTATTAATGTTAAAAATTGTTGATGCTCTGTGCAGTGTGTTTTTCTAATTAGAGGAAAGCTGTAGAGTACCATTTCCATAATCGACATGGGAACAGAAACTCAGCAAAATTTCATGTATTTGCAGTGAAACTGCTCCTCAGCAACATAAAAATGGCTTTTATAACATAAAGGCTGTAATTAGAATAAGTCAAATCAGTTGGAAACGATTAAAGCCAGAACAGGCTAAGCTGCCTTCTAAATATTTGTCTGGAGATTAGCCCTACTCTTACAGCCCCTGAGAAGCATCTTTGATTTACTTATAATGCTTGACGTGGCAAAGATAATCCTGCAGAAGGCAAATGAACACAAATTTAGATGTGCTGTTAGGCTCTCTTTGTTGATTTGACAGGAGGCAGCATATTGGAAGTGATGTTGGAGAAATGAGTACAGGGTCACATTAGACAAATTGCTTAACCCCCCCCTCCCTTCCCCTCCCCCCGATCATCAATTTAAATTCTTTTAAAAATGTACTCATTCTTTGAAGCTTTTAGGATGCACTTTAGAAGTCCATGTGGAATAATTTTCCGCATGTCTATGCGACAGTTGATGTGAGTCTCATTGTATTTAAAATTATAGTCCTGAGATGGAACTTTCTGCTTGTTGCTTGTCTGACATCAGCTATTAAAATACAAGTAAAGCTTGGCAGGTATAAATTTGAAGAAGAAAAGAGATTATGTAAGAAGATCAGAATTGTTAACAGCTACTTGTGGAAGGATGGTGATTTTTACTCTGTAGAAGAGTTCTGTCRGCATAACAAACAAACAAACCAGACATTGGGTGGCCAGTTACTTACTGGCACCCCTTTACTGCACTTTTGATAGCCAGAAAGGAAAGGAGATACAGAACTAATGCGGATGATAGATTGTAAACATGGATTGGCCATTGGGTTAGCTTTTAGATTTAATGGCATCAGCAGAAAGCAACTATTACAAAAGCCAGCCTGTATTTTAGGATGATGAACCTCTACGTTATTGTTAACCCTTGACTGCACATGGTATAATGCTACAGAGTGGTGAAAAATTGTTAAGTACGTAAAGCTGGATGATTTGAATTGAGTTTGAAACGTTAGTCAACTTTTTGGTGTAGATCAAATTTGTACTTTGCATTTGCACTCTCATTTATAATCTCCACAGCATCCCAAACTTTTTGTTTAGCTGGTGAAAATATAATCAGTCTAATGTATTCTCTTACTGAATTTTAAACAAGACCATTAAAACTCCTTTAACGTGCCAAAGTAAGCTTCAGAGAGGGTTTCCATTTCATCTTTATTGAACTGAGGCTGTAGCACTCCTTCCCTTTGCACCACAGTGAGAGGCTGTCAATAATTCAATAGCCACGGCCTTGATGGGCCAAGGCCTAACTTAGTCTTTAAACAGAGCCAAGCAGCTTGTCAAAGTGTGATGTGCTGTCAATGCCTTACTGATCTATACTGCATGAATTCTCCCTCAGCTCTTGATGTATCCCTGAGAATAAAAAGAAAGCAATTTTAGAAGTAGACCTAGTGTGAAGCACCTGTTTGTTTGGAATTTTTAATAAGGGAAAGTTGTGTTAGTAATGAAGCTCAATGAAGTCATTGCATTTTTGCTTAGAGGACTCACACTAAATTCCTGTCTAATAGCATCGGTGCATTTCCAGCATCTTCAGGAAAAAAGAAGTCATGATATTTGTAAATATGTTAGTGCCTTACAGCAAGTTCACTTGGAGCAATACTTAATAACTAATGACAAGTAACTTTGCTTAATCCAAATTACCTATTTACATCTTTCAGTTTTATTGATATTATACTATTAACACTCAGTATTGCAGTAATGAAACTTTTTTGTAGCTATTTGTTTTCAGTTTTTTCCCCACACGGTAACTGGCATATATGATGCATTCATACCCTTTCTAAATGCTCTATGTTGAATTTGCTTATATTTTATAGTTTACTTGGAAGCTGGAAAAACTACTTGTTTTTCAAAGAAAMTAGTTTAGAAAAAAATGAGCTAACGTGGTATCTAGTTGTATTCTAGTTCTCTTACACTTTATACGTAAATGTAAAAGCAGAATTATGTCTAAGGTGCCTTTGAAAAGGTATAAGAAAGCTTAAATAAGACTTTACAATATTTGTCTAAAACCCAAAAAGCTAGCATTGTTAAATGCATATTAGTTATATTTTAAAGCATTTGAATTTCAGTCCTTGTGTTGCTAAGCTTCTCGTATGATAAGATTTATTGTGATTTAAAAGAGAAAAGTAACATTGTGATTCTCACTTTAAATGCATTTGTTTTGTCATTGTTTTCTTTACAAATCCGTGTTTTTTGAAGTTTCCATATCTGCAGAAAGTTTCATGAGACATGTACGTTCTCAGCCTTCAGGTAATTTTTTAATAGAGACACAAGAGACTAATAGAAAAATAAATGAGGCCCTTTTAATGTTTTAAAAATGCTGAAACCTTGTGCTAGTGCATTTGATAAAGTCAGTTTTTTTGTAAAGCTTGTTATATGTTTTAATTTTAAATAGCTTACTCCCTAAGTTCTTATTTTTCAGAAAACCTGAATTTCAATATTTGGTCTGTGTTGATGATATTGTAGTTTTCATCCTTTGCACAGGGAAGCAGTGGAAACATAGTGTAAAACATGGTTGATAATGTTTCTCAACTAAGACTTTATTTTAGTGGTGTGGGTGCCTCATACTCCAGAATGTAAACTAATTGAAGTCCCCACTGAAGACTGTTGAATGGAGAGTCAGATTTTCACTAAAAACAAAACAATCGAAAAAGGTACTGTTCTTTTCCTATTTGCTAAGTTGTTCCTTAAACTACCCATTAAATGGTCTTACTCCATTTTAGTGCAAAGTAAGATTGATTTGCTTAACCTACAGCTGAGAATTGTGTATAGGACTGTTGATCTGTGCTGGAGTTCGTGTTGATGCTAGAGTAAGTAAAACTGTATATTGAGCAATTAGGCAACGATATTTGCATGAAACAAACTTCACACCCCATCAATTTACCTATGTTGCTTGAGGTGCTGTATGCTCATTGCACTTGGCAACGTGGTAGCGTAATTATATTGGCACAACACTTTTCGTGGCAATAATCTTTTGTTAGAAAAATTGTGCATGACAGACTTCATAGTCTTTGACAGTGTCACAGATCATGACTGAAATTCACGTTTTGGCCAGTGATCTTCCAAATAATTAATTCTTCCAGATAAATTAAGTACTTCTGACTCTCTGAGTACATATTTGTACGGAAGTAAAGAAGGTAAAATAATCAATTTTTTTAATTTTGACTTTGAAAAATGCTGTAGGCTTGATGCTGTGTTGCCTTGAGTGATGGGCTGAAGACCGTGAATGGGATTGTTCTGCACCATCATAAGATGAGCAGAGAATGAACTTGACAAGAATAAGAATGTATTCTGTATGTAGTGCTGTGTATAGAGTGCAAGCAAGGTGAAAATAAATGATTGAATATTAACAAAATTGCTTGCAAAAATATAAGTTTAAAGACACTCTGAGATTGGAGCGAGATGAGGGGCTTCTTCACTCTGACAGTTATTTACATTCTTGACTTAACTGGGCAAGTAGAATTTGGTTGGTTTTCAACAGATGATCTGTAGAAGGATTAGAACACGCTTCTTGTCCAGACCATTCTTTGCTACCCCAAATTCAGTAAGAAGCTCCTCAGATGTATAATACATTATCTGGGCATATATCTATATCTGAATAGTTGTGCCATGCATGTGACAGTAATGTTGGTTAGAATTTAGCTTTTCTAAGAACAGTTTTAGCAAATGACTTTTGAGAATGTGTCCCTGTGAGGCTTTCCTCCTCCCCTGTACACAAATTCGCAAACAGATACTGGTGCAGCACTCACTAGCTTTTGTCATCACAGGTTTAGGGGTGGAAATCCACTCTTTCTGGACCTTTATAGTTCTCTTTGTTATGTGACAGAAGTAAGGAAGCTTTTGCAGTCACCCCAGGATATTTTGATCACCAACTTTCAGAACTGTGGATAACCATGATTTTCAAATTCTATTGTCTGAATGTAGGCATTTGAAATTGGGCTACTTATTAATGTGCCTAACTTTAGGCATCTAATTTAGAAGGTATTAGCAAGGTTTCCCAGCTAGTGGTCATAGCAAAAGTAAGGATCATTTCCCTTAGGGACTTTAGCAAATGGCAGAAAAGGTAAACGACATACAACAAAAAGACTACTTTATTTAATCAATATTTATTATGACACAGACTCTAAGGAGAAAGGAAATCCTTGCTGTTTTTTTCTTTTTTTTCCCCCTCCTTTTTTTTTTTTTTTTTTTTTTTTTTTTTTTTTTTTTTTTTTAAAATCTTGGGTGTTTTAGGTATGTCAGGTACTAAAAATACCAAATGAAATACCAAATGCACTCCTACGTGAGTTCTCAGGCGTGTATATCTACTAGCCTTAATTCTGCACATCTTGATTTCTATTTGGATTTTAGCATGTGTTTGATAGTTGTTACACATAGGTACCTTATGCTAATTTAATCAGAAGAGAATCCACTAGGTTTTCTGATTCTACCTTTCAGTATAGAACCATCTAAGCCTTACAAATGAACAGAACTGTGTTAGCTTTGGTGTACAGAAGGAACTGCATTTGTGGAACCCTGGGTGTAGCATAAGTTTGGAAACAGCCTTGCTTATTGTACAAAATCATTAGAAGCTCTGTATCTGGGAAACACAAGAAACTCAAACGGCTAGGTGAAAGTGAATAAAAATGAGGAGGCTCGCAAACTGCTTTTGCTCCAGGGCTGGTTTTAATGAGGTTGTCCCTAATGAGTTGTCCCTGCAACTAGCTTCAGGCCTAAACAGATGAGGCAGGGGTTCTGCTAAATTTTTGATGGGATTTGCACTGGTTTTATGAGAAAGCAAGCAGTAGAGAGTGCAAAGTTGTGTCATGAATCTTTTACGAGACTGGATTGTTGTCCGTCTTGTCAATAGGGATTGTAAGACTTGATTGCTAATAGAAGACATGCCACATGCTTGTTGTACTGACAAACTTGAATAAATAAGGTAGCATATGTCAAGGGAAGATTTGGTTTGTCAGGAGCAGGGACTTGATGACCAATATATGATGCTTTCTAAAAAATACTATCATCATACGTTATTGAATTGATTACTGAATGGTGGTGTTTGCAACCAGGTATAGTCATTTACAGAAACAGACTGTTTGAATTGGGGCAGTAAGGCTTACCATGGACCATTTTGTATTTGTTCTAATGGAAAGATGGATTAAAAAGTTCAGTCACCATTTGATGCTTTTATGTTCTAAGACTTGTATTGGTAGTTCAATTTTATTTTTAATTATATGGATTTCTATTTGTGTTTTATTAGCTTTTGACAGTCAGGCTACAGTGTGAAAGTTTGTCTTAGATTAAAATCTAGTAGTCTACAAGTTTTGTTTCCACTGTATAAATGTTATTTGGAAAGTGTAGGAAAAACATAACTTCTTTGACATTTGATATGTTTTGGATCAATTAACTTCTTAAGTTGTTCCTCAAGTGTAGTTTGAATCCTTGTCTTATGTATCATTTTCTTTAAAATACAAGTACAGGTCCATGGTGGAGGGAAGATAAATACATAAGCTTGGGTTTTACAAAGCTGAATTAAAAAGTACTTGTGGGGAATAAAAATTAAAATAATTAACTAAGATATTATTCTTTTAAAATGATGTTGCTCCTTAAAGTTTAGCAACTGATTAACAGTTGCATTACCAATTTCTCATTTTTTTAATAAGTGTAAATAACAGAAACACATTCATCAATGAATTAGAAGATTATCATGTTCATGTATACTAATCTGTCTCCGTGGTATTTAATTAATTGAAATGCAAAGTCATGATAAGTGAGACCAAGACTTAGTATGCCATGTTTCTGTTCTGTCAGGTCTTTATTTCTTAAAACATAACATTTTTCCTATGCTGTGTTTTAATTTCATCCTTTCTTTTTTTCCTGCTGCTACTTCTTATTTCTCCCATACGTATATTATTTTTGCTGCTTCTCTCTTCTAATCTAACTCTCACTTACTTCTTTTTCTAGTACTTGATCTTTATAAGGTAAATAGAATGAGGAAAAGGTATGTTCACGTGAGCAAAAGCTGTACAGAAAATGGCTTGTCAGAAGTAGTGGGGAGGACAGCAGAACTTGACAACATAAAACTGTGTAGTATTACAGGAGAGAAAATGAGTCAAAATATTTGCAAAGACTATGCACAACTAAAGCTTTAATAAATGAAGAGATTCGTAAAAGTGAACTCCTTAAAAGACATTTGATATGGCATCAAGTAGAAATGACTGGTCCATGGATCAAATGAAATGATGAGCATCTGAATCAAAATTTAAAATTATTTATTTCCAGTGTTAGCAATGTATTGTGTTTTCTTTGTGGAATACCAGAGTACTACACAAACAATTTTTCTTATCAAGATTCTGGTGAACATCTTTTCATAAAATATGTTTGAAGAGTAGCAATATTTCATTTTGGTCTGCTCTCTAGGTTTTTAATAAATGGTGTATACCTTCTGCTATCACCATCACATTTTAGAGCCTAAGTCAAGTAGCAGACTTCCAAAAATATTATTTCCAGGTATTATAATAGGTCACATCATTTTGCTTAACTGTTCTTCCTCAGATCTCCTGAATACTTTGCAAGTCTTCAACCTATTTTATCACAGATCTTTCTTCCTTGCCTCCTGCTGCGTCTGCATTTGTTTTTCTTACAGCTTACAAACCAAACAATTTCTGCTGAATTTGCCACGTATGTGCGGTACTATAAACAGGAACTGAATTTAGGGGGTTTGGGGAGAACACTGTTTTACTCATTCAGGTAGATAATATAACTACTTTGACTGAAGGGAAAGTCTGTCTCTCATTTTAAAACTTAGAATTTTCAGCTCTGTCTCCAAATCAATGTTTGAAAAGCCTTGTGGGAATAAAGTTCTTTTTAGTTCAAAAGCAAAACGGCGGGGAGAGGTAGGTGTCGTCACATACATATTTAACGCTCTTTTCAGAGACAAAAGTAAATTCTTTTAGATTAAAAAAAAAAAAAAATCCAAAGTTAGGTTTTCTGCTGGTCAGGTCATTTCTGAAGAAGACAAAAATAATAAGTTTCTATTGCTAATTTGGATTAATGTAATTTTCTCAGTGTTTTCAAGTACTGCTATTAGTCAGTCCAAACAGTAAAGATCATAAGCACAGGGGAAGCATTCAGTACATTCTCTAGGGGAGCATAATGTCAGCTGCCTTGAAGGATATAGATTGTAACCATACTTCAAGCAAAAAAAAAAATTCTTCATTTGTGTTAGACCTACTTTTGGAGGGGTTGATTAAAGAAGGGAGGCAACTTTGTTCATTCTAGTTGCATTGTTGCTTAATTTCATACACGTAGATTTGTATTCGGAATGTGATAGATTCCCATTGCTTTCAGTAGTCGTGCATTTGCGTGTGTGACAGACAAGTTTCTATTCCCTTACTGGGGTAGATGGTTCCTAGGTATTTGTGTTTTTCCTGAGAGACCTGTGGGGTTCACTTTTGGGCAGACACGTATCAGTTTTTCATTCCAGAATCTGCAATTTCATCAGGAAGAATGTATGTGAAGCTTTTGTCACTAGTGAGATGGGGCGTACACTATTGTTTTCAGTGTCAAAAAGAAATCCTCTTATCTTCCTTAACAGTTTTCATAAAGCCAAATTTAGATACCAAACTAAATAGCTAAATTTTCAGGAGAGTTGATGATTGTCAAAGCTCCTAATCCTTTTAAAAAAAGTTTACTTTTCCAGGGCCTAAACAGAAACTAGAAATTAAGCTGTTTTTTGAAACCTGGCGTTTATTTTGAGACTGAAAGAATGAGGATGGGTTTGCTTATTCCCAACTAAGATAGGAACGAGGTTTACAAACTGAAGATTGTTTTCTCCAGTTGCTTGAGTTTTCTATGTTTTGTTTCTCCATTTGTGCCTTGTGAGAAATGAATAGTCTGTGCCTTGTGAGAAATGAATAGTCTTTGCCTTTTCCCATTCTGTCCTGAGATGTGGTTGTCATCAAGACAGCAGGAGAAATTAGTGCTTTGCATGCAGTTCTAGTCATTTTAGTCCATTCTTAAATTAATTTTAACAGTAAAAAATATGGCTTTCTGTAAGTTACCATATTGTATTTGATTTAGAGGTGCAATATAAGGCGATGATTTTGCACTCTAAGCACTAAGTAGATTTAGTTTTGGCTTTTTGATGAACTTTCTTGTCAATCAGCAGGAAAAACTAACCATTTTCATGTTAAGTTGGGGACTGGAAAAATGACAGTGAATTCCTTCCTTTTCTCCCTTGCTGCAGTACGTCTGTACCTGTTGGTCTTTCAGGTACACAACAAGACTTCCTCTGTTCTCCTGATCAGGACAGAGTTGAGGAAAAGGTAGAGCAGGTGCTTTCTTAAAAACACGTGAAATTATTTTGTATGACCTATATGAATGCCAAAGGCAAATAGTTTTACAATAATTTTTAATATATTTATTGTCTTTCTTTCATATATTTTGTCGCTCAATTTTAGTATCTTTTAAATACTGAATGCCTAGAGGATTTTCTTAAAAATTAATTGATTAAATAAATATATATATGCACACACACACACACACACACGTGTGTGTATGCTAGGTTGTGTTCTAGCTTGTATTAAATTTAAAGCAGTATAACTTTGGTGAAGTCATAAAAGATTTATTTCACATGTAAAGATTTTCATGCTGTAGTTTTCCTTTTGTATGTTTAAAATGGCTCATGACAAACTCTTGGACTGACAACATAGAAACATTGTTTGTCTATGAAGTAGGTTGGCCCAGAGTGAGTTTTTCTCCTTCTCCAAACCAGCTTAGTTCAGTGTTCTCACAGGACCTCTTCAGTTAATCCCATTACGCTACGCTCAGTTGCTGGCATTCCTACTCAGAGAAATGCACAGAGGAATTGGAAATTTGTATGTATTTTTAAATGTCTGAGGGTATGGATAGTGRTCATCCGCCTCCTTCAGAAATATCAAAGAGCTGGTTGATTCACTTGATAGTCTGAGTGAAGCAAGAASATAGGTAAATTTGAGTAACGGATCTGAGTTTCTCTTGGTGACTGCTGTTTCCAGCATTATTCCTTGGAAAGTGTCAGTTTTATGAGACATCACGAGGTATTCAAATAACCTAGTTATTTGAATAATAGTAAAAATGGGTGTTGTGATACTGATTATGAAATTAGGTTTATTAACTTTATTAGCTAATTTTCCTTTCTTCCTCACTGAACAGTACACTGTAAGCATGCTATGTGCTCCATCACAGCCATACACAGGCTGTACCAAACACTTATCTGTTTCAGCTGAGACCACTGGCCAGACCTCCTCCTCACCTCCCAATTCCCTAATCTAATCTAACTCTGTGGGGTTTATGGGGGTTCATTTAAGCAGCAGAAGCTGTGCTATAATTGTTACATGTGCCAGCAGCGATTTGTACCATCTGGGTATGAAAAAAAGAGCCTAGTACTACCACGGAGAAAGATCTTTATTCTATTACTAAGCCAATATAATTCAAGAGCGGTCGCAGAGCAATTGGAAACTGAGAAATGGGCAGCTATGTAGTTATAGTGAAATGTCAAAGTATAATGAAACAAGGGAAATGTACTGCTTCATGATATAAGCCAAGTTACAAGCAGGTGGCAGCAGTAAATATGTATATAAATAACAATATGGATGAAATGTCAAGGTTTCCAGCTGGCTTTGTAAAGGCCTTTCAGGAATATTACGTAGTTTGACAATTTAATACAAATATGTATCACTTAAAAGTGCATGTATTTACATTAAGGGCTTAGGTATCCTCAGGTTTTATTACACTTAAAATTTAGCTTCTGGCCCTACCTTTAGTTAAAACAGCCTAATAGTTTGTGAAACCTCAAACCGTACTGTATGTTTTATGGGAGACTTGCTTCCATCTGACACCTTGTTATTCCACATAATGAAACCCACAGTGTTTCTACCTGTACGTTTTTGAAAATGAATATAGAGTAAGACAACTTGTGTATAATGTTACAGAACTATATGTGGAGACCTGTTTCCATGCCAAGCCCATAAACTTATGTGTGATGAAAAATGCAGTCAGGGTCTTTGCTGGCTATGACAGAAGATCATACAGAGAGACCTTTCAAACTGGAGAGCAAAAAATTTTCAGTGCGCTCTTTAGGACATTTCAGTCTCAAGCCTGAAGTTCTAGCTTCCACTATCAATTCAATAATATTATTAGCTTTGAAGAAAGAAGTTCTCTATGATCAACATTATAAAAGTTTCACAATAGAGAGCATCAAAGAAAAAGAAGAAAAAGCATTTTAAAGTAGATTTTTTTGTATTTAACATGTGGCAGTTCATACCACCTTCTCTGAAAGAGTTCTGACGGCATCAAATGTAGGAGGAGAGAGAACTCTGACATACGTTTCAAAAACTTTCAACCCAGGTATTCATAGTTAAGTTGCAAGTAGCCAGGAAGTCACAAATTGATTAGAAAAGTAGATAATAATGACAACGACCTCTTAACAAAGCCTCTAAAGCCAAATACTTTAACAGTTGTTAAACAAAGCTTGCATTTTATTTGCTGAGTAGATCTTTTACAGAGCAAGCACTAGCATTGTGTTGGGCTCCGTTGTTTTCATGTTGATTGTGTGTCCTGAAGATAAAGAAACTTACTACATTTACATTCCAGCATTTTGTAAGCGTGAGATGAACACAAGTTAAACTGTTTTCAACATAGTGATATTATAGGGATAAATTAGTAGACTTATGCCAAGAACTAGGACATTATGCTCCAACTCTAATACTTTTATCAGTCTAGATACTTTTGAAAGTCAAATAGTGAAATTAGAAAGTCCTTAGAACTAGAGATTACCAATCTGCTAACAGTAATTAATACAGTAGGTGTTGATGGGTTACAGACTGTGATTGTCAAAATCAACTTAAAACCAGTTACTGAGTTTTTATAACTAAAGCAAATCACCTTATAATGCATAGTCACTTAAGCACATCTGTTACGTTGATGTATCACTAGTTTTATGGACCTGGATTAATTCCAGAGTAAACAGTGAGCACTCTGCTGAAAGGCTGTAAACACAGATACAAGTCATTCATCTAGAAATCCCCAAGCATAATTTGCCAAYGGGCTAAGTGCCTCAAGTATTTTATCCTTTTTGATGTAGCAAGATGCTAATATTCTCCATGCTGTAATACTGAGGATGATTGGGGGGAGAAGTAGTAAGCTTTTTTCCTTTCATTACTGATGGTTAAATTTGCTTCCCTCCAATATTGAAGTACTATCAATCCTAAAGTAGTGCTACAAATTTATGAAGTGTTACGAATTTGCTAACAGTGAAATCTACAGTTTTCCAAAATGAAAGTCATCCAATGTACAGGTACCCAGCAAGGTGTATATATATCTTCTAAAATTCTACCATACTTACAGCTGCTTTTCAAAATCAGATGTGAGTCCATAGATTAGAACGATCACAGGGTCTAAAGCCATTAATTACATTCAAACTGTATATATCTGATTTTAGAGTCTTTCTAGCCATCTCAAAATCTTAGAACAATTTGTTTTTGAATTGAACCTTTCACCTTCATTCCTTTTGTTTCATCTTGTGGCCTGTGCTTTGACACAGACAAGATGATCAGGATTGTGAAGATTTTACGTATTGCTTTCAGTTAGCAATACCTTGCTCTTTTGGTCATGGTATTGTTAAGACAGTTATGAAGAGATTAAATTTTTGTTCAGAAATTCACACACACTGGGAACAGGTTCAAAACTGCAAAATGAAATTTGGGGTTTTTTTGGTTATTTAATGCATGCTAATACTGAAAGTATATCCTGAGATGTGGAAATGGCTACATTTTAATGCTGTCGACTCTTCATTAAATTGTGGTAGGTAAGCCCTTTTGTTTTGCTCCTTTTTCAGTGTTCAGAGAGTTCATAAAACATTGCTGGAGTTTGAAGTCTGTTAGTCCAAACAACAGCAATTTCATTTGCCACTGGTACCTATCAGATACAAGAGTGGGGAAGTTTCTGTCTTTTCTTTATTCAGGCCCCAAAATGGTAGCTGTGCAATAAATGATTTCAGCAGGTCAGTGCTGCTACATGGAGAATGTAACTGACATTACAGAAAAGAGTTTTAAACTGTCTGATACTAAAGATGCATAAAAATCTTGCTTGTCTAGAAGTGTTAGAATATCAGATATAAGACATGAAACAACAGGCAATTACTACTGAGAAAAAAGGCAAATCCAAGTGAATTTATAGAGGAACTTATTTCAGCAGTCCTGATACAAATTTGAAAGACTAACCTTTTACATATTGAAATAAATCACTGGATCATAATAGAAAATGTAAAGGTGGCCAAGTGGGAAAGTTAATAATTCTTACTAGGTCAGATGCCTTCTATAGAACTAGGGTGAGGAAGAGCTTGGAAATTATACAAATTAATATGCAACGATTCCAAGATTTCATTTCCAGATGGCAACCTTAAGATGACAAGGAGCTGGTGTAGGAGAAAGCTAGCTCCAGTTCGTTGAGTGTCATATGGGAATGATTCTATCTTGGGTAAATGCAGACTAAAAATTGTGAGTTCAGCCTAGCAAAAATGAGGACTAAGTAATTTAGGTTTCACTATAATGGCATTTTCATCTGTTGTTAAAACAATCGGGATAAATTTATTGTGCAGCTTCCCATCACTTCCTAACTTGTATCTAGCATCTAGATCTAAATGTAACAGTACTGGATCCATGCCTAAGAAGAAAAGCATAATGTCTTCTGTAGAGATCAGTTTGGGTATTTTAGGCTAGGGATGCAGACTACAACCTTGCACCCAAGCAATGGAAAAATTCAGAAATCTTTTCAATTTAGAGTCTGAATTTGGAATCTGAATCTTCTCAATGTTAGGTAGAATAATTCTTAGGGATCTAAAGAAGGTGAATTTTAGGAAAATTTGAGTCATTATCTTAAGTTCAGATGTCTGTTACATTATTTGTAATAGCTGTAGGTCATGAAATATTAAAGGAATTTTGATTTTTAAGAATGAATTTATTTTTAGCATTATGTAACTTTGATATCAGTGATCATTATTTAAATTGTCCCAAATCTTGTCCAGGGGGATGTTTCTTGTCTTGCACTCTGAGGAGGAAGAGCTAATTTATCTTTTTTGGAATTTATCCCAGGTCTGCAAAACCTAAAATTATTCTTATCAACTGGGAATTAATTGAATTGCCATAAATAGGCAGATTTTTAGTCCAGTTCTTAATGGACATATATTAATCAATTGGGAGTGTCATTATCTTCTATAACCTACAAAAGATGGTTTGTAGATGACTCTGATACAATCCCTGCTTTTACGTACTCAAATTTAGCTTTGTAGGTTTCTGTATATCATACCTATATATCATTTACATGGATAGTTAATATTATACTGGGACAAATGCATAGACGACGATTGGGCACTTCTGCTTTTGCCTTGGCAGATACAGTATTTAAGGTATAAATAATAGATAAATAGTGTGGTTATATTTAGCTGATATATACAGTACTTGCTACTTACTAGTGCAAATTTTGTAGTACATTAGAAGCTACTTCTGATATCTTTCAAAGTTACTAACTGAATACAGCTGCTAATRTAAAATAAATGGAGTGGAGATCTGCGAGTGTCATGAATTTTTATCTGTTTATATGATATTTTTATAACTAAGTATTAAATAAAACACTAACACTTGGAATTCAGTTTAAATGAATGCAACATACAGATCAAAAGAGAAAATGCTCTCCTTAAAGGACAGGTCATTGCTTTTTCCTAGGAGGTGATCAAAGCTTGCTTCATTGAAACAGTGGTTAAACACTGCTGCAGCATGCCAATGTTTAGGTTTCTTTTCCATGTCATTTTGCTGTACCCCCTACAAGGACAGTGAAGGTAGACAGCTGAAGGACCTCCTAGAAGAAAGGACAGCATGTGTGGCAGAACTCCCCATGAGGTTCCATCACATTTGGTTTAAACATTTCATATTCGTATTGAGTCTCTTTTATGCTCGTTTTATGCTGATTATACCTAGAGGCCATTAAATGTTATCAGATACTTTATATTTGCAATTTTGAATGCAATGCATGGTATGAAATTCTTTTAAAGGGATATGTTTGACATGGAGCATGAACAAATTAAAGTGAATGTACTTTCGTAAACTCATAGAGGTTAAGGGTGTCTTTTTTTGCTCTTTTAACTCTCAACTGCTGGATGTAGCTTATGGCTCTGAGGTAGGAAAGGTGAGGTAGATTTTAAAATACCCATTCCTGTGACTTTTGCTTTTGCTGTTTTGAATTATAAAAACACAGATGTTCATAAAGATGATCGTGTTTGTTCAGGCAGTCCAAAATATGATTTTAAGGAGTATGCTTGGAGAATGCTTGATGATCTACATCTGATGTTCTATTTTATTATATTCCCCATAACTAATTAAGTTGACATAATGGACATATGAAGTTAAAATAGAAAGGAGTACTGAACAGAGTCCGTGAATAAACTGGTTTGTATTACTGAGCTTTCACTGGAGAAAGATCTTAACCTGTTCATGTATAAGATAAAATTTCTTCTGTGGAGAGAGAGAACAGCGTGTTTGGAGTATATGTGAAAATAGAAAGAAAAATTAAATTAGCAGAATTTTAATCTTCAGAGCACTTTAGAAGCTGTAATCCTGACAACATAAGTGATAGAGATGTAGGTAACCAATATAATCTGTTTCTTCAAGGAGAAGAAACAGGGATGTGCTCTAGGCAGTGCGGTGGATCAATGCCAGAAACAGCCTGAAAATTCTGGAGTCCTTCACTTGTTCCATGCCTATATGACCAGGACCAGCCCTTTTTTAAAGTGAAGAAAAGGAAGGAATATGCAGATACTCAAGTAATATATTATTCTCAGGTTGTTCTACAGCAGAAACAAAATTAAAATGGTCTGAAGGCTATTTATGTGGATAGCGTACACCATTAGACAAAGTGATCTTTTGGATGAGAATTGCTAGTATACTAACAAATCCTGTTTAGGATTTCAGAACTGCTAAAGCAAGTCCTAAGCAGATAAAAACCTTGGGCAGCTGAAAATAGCATTCCACAAGTTAATCTGTTTCAAAATATTTTTAATAACTTTTGAAATCCTATTCTTTAATACTGAGAATACTTATGGGATTGAACTTTCTGGAGTGCAAATGTTACTTCTATGGTATGGTCAAATGTCTATAAATGAGTATTACTGGATCCTACTTTCATGTGTGCCCCTGAAGAGCTGTGTGGCCTTGGACAAGTTGTGAAACCTCTCCATGCTTCATTTCCCCATCTTTGAAATGGGTATAATATAATTTATTTTTAAAAAATTAAGGATTCTCAGCAAGATCAGCACATACTCAAGTTCTGAGTGATCAGCTCTGGCAACCCACGTAGAGATGATTTAAGGCATTTCTGCTTCTGACTTTGTGCCCTACCTCTCCGCCAAAAATTACTGCAACCCCCCCGCCCTGCCCCAAGTTCATATAATAGGCAGTATACATACTGTTTAACAGTGTGGTGTATACCCTTGGAGTATTAACTTAAGCTGCCATCATTTTCACTTTGGTTGAGTAGTGGGCACACCACCTGTTTTTCCAAATCTGCTTTGGAAGTAGTTACTCTTCAAGAAGAGGAGTGGGTCAKACTGCTGGGAGCAGCAGGCTCTTAAATCTCCCCAGCATGAAGGCTGAGAACGTAAGAGTCGGCACTGTCAGCTGGCTCTGTCCTGTGTGCTGCAGGGAAGGCAAATGCACTCAAACGGCTCTGACAGAACTTACATCATTGTGATAGCTGTCTGCTAAACAATTTGATAATTTCAGGTCTAGTGAAAGTTTAGTAAAAAGTGGGGGGTTTTTTGTTTTGCTGTAAAATGGTGTAAATGTAGTTGTCATTGAAGAGATTTTCTCGTGCTCTTCCTACAGATGACAACGTACACTTGATGGGCATTCAGCAACCAGGAAAAAGAAACTTGTAAAACAGAAATCTACAGAGTGGGAATGTAAAACAGAAATGCTGTACTTGTATTCTTCTTATAAATGAGCTCCTCTTGAAAACTTCTGCAGACAACTATAGGGATAGAAAGACATTTTTTATATTACTAAAGCCAGCAGCACCCACTTTAAGTCATACGTAATTATTTCCATGAAATACTATAGTGACACAACAGTGTTCTTTTGTAAAAGTAGTAAGAAATAGGGCATTTGGTGCAGGTATTTGCATTAGCGTTATATTCAGAATATATGTATCTGGTGGCGTGTGATGGCAGCGTGATCTAATAGAGAAGGAGGTTTGCTCTTCACTGTTGTTTGCAGGTTTTTAAGTTGGGAAGGAAAGGATTTTAAGCTTTTAAAAGTGAGGGCTCAGAAATCCAAGTTTTTCTACTTTTAAAGTTTAAAATTACAAGTGATACAATTATTTGAAAAATAAGGCAAACATCATTAAGCAAAATTTTGGAAGTAATGCTGTTTTTACTTAGTCTTGTGAATATTCTTCTGCTCTATTTGTGCCCTTGTATGCAAAATAGATTTGCAGGAGTTGAGCACACAAAAGAATTCTTTCCTTTTAACTTACAAACTCTGTTAACAAGCACAAAAATGCAATAGTGCTGTTACCACTTGCAAACCTGAATCTTTGCATGATAGATTCTATTGGGCTATTTCACTTTTTGAGAATCTTTCATTTTTCCTGCTTGTTGTATGCACACCATTCCTTTACATTCAAGGATTATTAACTTTAGACATGTTCTTAACTGGTGTCTTCCCTAGGTGTAAGAGTTTACAGTTCTCACAGGTGTAGTACTTCACATGGCATGTAAAGGTAGACAGATAACATTGTGTCACACCAATTTGGTTTTCGGAGTTTGTCTTTGGAAGTGGTTAGGGACTTAATGCTGCTTGTTTAAGTAAATGCGAGGCTGTTAAGTCTGAAGTGCTTCATACAATTGAAAGCTTCAGTTCTGGGCCCTTTATTTTTACCTCTATTTCCTTCCATTTTCTTCACAAAGTTCCTTCCCAAAGGTATCTTGGCTCACTTTCCAATAAATCTTTGTTTCTCTGGTGGCTGATGCATCCCCAAGTCACCACCTTTATATTCATTTGAAGTCTCCGGCTCCACCCTTAAATCTGATATGACCATTCTCAAATATGCCTTCCAGGATGCAGAAACGCCAGATAAGTTGAATGGTTCATTGATGGAGATACATCCCTCCCTCTGTATGAATGGTGGGACTTCTCCATTTGCTCAGCTTGATTTCTGAGACTAACAGCAGCTGCCAACATCAGTGTTGATTTTCTGGTGTGAAAGATAGCCATCTCCTGAACAAAACCAGATTCAGATAACTAAGTAATTTTGCCATACCACGTGTCAACAATAATCTGAGTTGCATTTAGACCAGTGACCCTGGTATATTGCTCTTCTGTTTCATTTAACGACCATTTCTTGCAGTAAGTGTCTTAATAGTAAAACATACATTTTATTTATGATCTAATCTATGAGAATGTTACCCTTTATAAAATTTGGCCGTATTTGCAATGAAAACTTCATATGCTACTTTTTCTACCATGTTGTATATAGCTCTTCTCTTTGCAACCCCAGGTTATCACAACAACATAAACCTTTGAACTGGTTAACAAGAATTCATCCTAACTAGGTTAAAATATGTTTTTGTTAGATTTCACCTTTTCCAAGCAGACCTAGTTTAGTCTCAGCCTCATAAATACATCACAAAACTGTGTTGAAGTGGAAAGAAGGTAACAAGCTGTGTCTGAAAGCTCTAGGATTAAGCACATCCAGCAAAAATACTTGACGGATCCTTCGAACATACTGTTGAACAATAAAAAGAATGAAAATATCGCATCTTCTGTACCCTGCTTTTTACTGTCATAGGTATGTGAAAGAATACACATTTTGCAAATGAATTGAAATAAGATCCTATGTGACCTACCTTAAGTCTAAACCAAGCTTGAAACGTATTTTGATTAAAATGGTTGACAGTATGCCAGAAGACTTGCTTGCAAGTCTTCTAAAAAGGAGATAATTATTTTTTATTTTTCCGTACCTTCATAGGAAAATTAAACGTCAGGTCTCACATCATCTGTATCAATTTACAATCATTGTAGCATCTGTTAGTCTCATGTAGCCGTTTACATTCTATTTCAATCCAGAAAGAGAACTAATTTTTAAATACTACATTTTGACTTATGTTGTGCTGATATCCTACAGGATCTTTCTTGGAAAATTCTGCTTGTAGATGGAACAGCATGAATTCTTAGTGTATTAGTGCCAATAGTCTATTCTGGAACAGTCGTTTAACCAGTCAGCAGTCTATAGGCCAATCCCTTTCCCATTCCTTCTCAGTAACACAGCTTAGTTAACTGAGAGGAAGTATCTTTCCTACTTTAGCCTGGAAATAGTGTTAGCAGTGTGTTGTCGCTACTAATATGTTTGCAGTTGTTGTTTTACCTCTAATCTCTGTAGGATTACAGATTTCTAGTAGATCCACATGGCAGCAAATCTTCCTGCAATACTGATTCGTACTGTAAGGGTAATGTGTTCTCCAGAAATTATGCATTCCCTCTTCACATTCTCATTGCGACAGAATGCCATAATAGCTAATGGCACTTTAGAGAAGGAAGCAGTATATTAGAAAACAACTACTTATTATCTGACCCAGTGACCCTTTTGCAGGATTTGTTCTTGCAAGGACCAAGATAGCCCTAGACTGACTGTTTGCTTCACTGCTGTCGTTGTCACGATCCAGATTTTTACTTTAATTTTCATACTGCTTTTGAAGTCAGTGTACTTCACAGAACAAACCCATGGATTCTCCAGAATGAAAACCACCAGTAAACAGGTCAGCAAATATATTTCACTGTAGTTGAACAAACACATGTGAGAAGATCTGTGTTTGGTCAGCAGTAGATCATGTATGATACATCTGTAGAAAAATTGTTCTGTTTAATGTGTATCTGTCTTAGTAGTTCTTTTGCTTTTATGCCTGCTCGTGGATTTTTGACATGTTTCATAAAACTTATCATGACATGATCATGGGAGATGCTACAATATATGCTTATGGTTTCTCCCCACNTGGGAGAAAAAGAACTTCTAGACAAAAGACTTTTTATTTGGGAATTCTTACTTACTACCTGTTGAAGTTAGGATGAGGTGTTACTAATGCTCCTAGAAGTTTCTGTAGGATACTGTGGAGTGAGAGCTAAAAGCGTAAGAAGGATTTTATTTTTTTTAAAAAAGAAACTTTTTAGAAGTTGTTGCTTGTAACTAGCCAAAGTTAAAGCACTTCCGTAGTGCTTTATTACCAGTGTACATCATTGTCTATGAAGATTCTTTAAAAAAAAAAAAAATTGTAAAATTTGGCAAAACTGTGTTTTGATTTTAAAGGAAAAGTTACAATCTGAAGATGGTTTTTCACATGAATGGGTGAAAAATATTGTAGAATATATTTTAAAATGATTTAAAGTTTATTACTGGAAACAAAATAAGTGGTCTATTACAATAAATGTTATGATCTAAAGGTATTTGGATGCAAGYTTTTGTAAGATAAAAGTCTTTTGTTCCTGATGTCTGAACTAGGCACATGTAATTTACTGTGAGAGACTGCATCTTTCTGAAAAAAAAAACTTCTGGGCTGAGAGATACTGTAAGTCTAAACAGGAAATTGCTTCATTGAAAAACAGAAGGATTTTTAATCATCATGTTTTGGGCATAGTACATATTTAGGTCTTAGGCTTTATTTAGGTGCTACTTTGTACTGTAAAGGACAAACTAGGGGCACTTGCAGATGTTTYGTAAATCTAAGTTTAAACTAAGCTGTCCGTGTTATTATGACAGAGCAATGGTGGATCTCAAAACCTCAATGAGGAACGAGTATTTCTTATCAGTAGTCTTGCCTCCCTGGTGGCTTTATCAGTCAGGCTTTTCTTGACTAGAAGGGCTGACCTGTTCCTCACGGGTGGAAGATTTCAGTGGAGCACAGATTTGACCATACCACAGCCTTCCTTTGTGGAACTGAAACCAGTAAATTACACGTTCCAGTGCTGCTTTGAATGAACCTATCTCCTGCTGTGTGCTATTTATAATTTGTTTGGGCATGCACTCACAAATATTTTTCTGTGATCTAATAATAGCTATTACTGATAGATTAAATGATTTCAGCTGTTGAATCTGTTTACTATTAGGCAATAGTGTACTATTAGTGTTGACTTACTGTAGTAACTCCACAACCTCCAAAATCTTCTATGGTGGCTATATTTCTCCGTCAAGATAAAGCGATTTAGCTGGGGAAAACCTACTAAAATACATAGAAAATACATATCTGAAAATAAGAAACAATTTAAATGAAAGGCTAGTAGTAGAGAAACTTTTTTTTTTTTTTTTTTTTTTTTTTTTAATATTAGTAGGTGAATATAGATATCTTGTTTACTATGATTTGCTGATTAGGTTCCCAGGAGCCTTTCCTACGCTGGTGACCCAGGTCAGTGTAGCTTTCTTTGGCTTACTTTATATATAGAGGTAACTTGAATTCCCTGGATGAATCTGTAGGTGTCACTTAAAGTATTCAAAGAAATAGTCTTTCCAGTGCAAGATGTARTTTCTAAAGAGTATTTATCGGGACATTCTTAAAAGAAGTGGTTTAAACTGGAAATAATTCTGGAAAATAGCAATGCAGTGCAAGTTCATCTTGGTGGGGCATGAGGTAAAATTTGGCTTGTTGCCTGAATATAGGGGAATGCTGAAAAATGAGTTATTTTACTCATTCACCTTAAAGTTTAATCAAATTAATCCTGTAATAAAACCAGTTATTTCTCTTGTGGTCCACCTTCCCCCTCTCCCGCCTGGTATGGTCCACTGCGTATGGTGCCAGCAAGCTGTGTTGCCTTTCATAATTGCATAGTCCTTTCCTCTCAGGATGGTCATGTGGCAAGCACTGTAACTGTTTATCTAGAAAAATGGCATTAAAAATGGCATTATGTCTTTTTTTGTTTGCCCGTTTTCAGCTCTGTCTTTTATAGCGGGTAAGCAGAGGGAAACAAGCAGAGGAGCCAGCTCCAGGTGACTGGCCAGCTGCCTGTGGATCAGCACCAGAAAGTGCTCCACAGATTGCAATTTGAAACCCATTAATATAATGGATAAAGTCTATGAAGCATTTTAAAACCTCCCTTGCTTATAGTGCTGCATTTTATAAGCTAGGTGACATCAGAAGAATTGGTTCTGGCTCAGACCAACTAATAAAAATGGATAAGGCTTATTTTTATGCTGAATATCAGTAAAARCATGTGCAGAAGATTACATTTAACATTTTGGCTTTTACCCAGAGCACAACAAAGTCTATCTTATCCCCATCCATCAGAACAGAATTTGATAGGTTTGGAGACCCCAGATTTTTGTCTCCTTCTATTGAAGCATGAAGAAGCAGTTTGGACTTGCATGTAGATCATATGAACATGACATTGCTTACTCTTACTATTACGTTTCCTGAACAACTATGAAAAAGGTTGTATAACTATGCACATCATTTAAATAGGGTATTTTAAATTATCAATACTTGAAGCTGATATAAAGCATTACATGTTGTTGTTATATCTTACTATACAGGAATAATGGAAAGAAATTGAAAGTCTGGCTAATTCCTGAAGTCAGAGAGAGAACAGCATCTTTCAGAGCCCAGTAAAAATCATACATAGTTGTTTTTGTGCCTATACAGCTTTAATTATTGTTAATTTTTCTAGTCAAGCACATGTTTATTTAAAACTGATTTTTGTGGTTCAGTAGTCCAGTCTGTACCAGTATTAGCCTCCAGATCTCAACAGCATCCTGTTTATTCTGATCTAGCTTGCCTGACTGACTCCCCAAAGATAAAATTCACTAAGTGAACTTGACAGATTCCAGGCTGCCTCCATATGGCAGGGACTGGGCTGCAGTTTCTGAATCTGCCTGGGATTTAAAAGCTGCTCTCACCTTATTAATATGGCAGCAGTTACATGCAAGTCAAGTTCTCAGGGGCTTGTTTTAATTCTTTTGGCCTCTGCTTAAGACCAATCCATACCATTTTTTTGTGCATGTGAATTAGACAGAGCAAGACCAGAAGGATGACCTTTCTTTTCCAAACAGTACTTATACCAGCAAGAGGTCAGGCTTGGAAATGAATCTGTACTTCAGTTGTTGACAATTTTTTAAGAGGAGTGTATACAGTTTAGGCTTAGCAGGTGCTAAACGGACCAGACCACAAGAGACTTCTGAAAAAAGTGATGAAACAGTGTGAATTTCTTTGTTGCCATGTCTTTCTTCCCTTTTGCCTTTGTGTACTAATTGCTTATCTGTTGTTTGTTTTTTTAGCTATTAACAAATTAGTATTATTTTCCTATATTAAAAATGTCAAGCCTATATTCTGGAAACATCAAAATATTGAGCTTTCCAACTGAATTGCGGGAAGCGTTTTTGAGAATTCAGACCGCTGAGGATCTTTCCCTGCATGTTTAAACCTGTGCTGCGTGTGGCAGATAGCCAAAATCAGTCACAAAAAAAGGGGTTCTCATAAAATGACTGAATATTAGTGAAAGAAAATACTACTGGAAACACATATGCACTATGCATAAAATAAAATATTAGTATTTGTCATCTTAATCAGCTTTAATCAAAAGCTTATCATTATAAGATTTTAAAAAAATCTTAGTGTTAGATCCATTCTCTGATTTTTTTTTTTTTTTTTTTTTTTTTTTTTTGAGTTCACAGGATTAAAGTAATTTACACTGGTAGGTTTAAACAGATTATCCTTAAAATTACAACATTAGCAAAAAGAATTTAGAAAAAGTACACAAAATATCTTAAGTGGTTAGTGCTTGTTCTATAAAATATAGACACTGCAAAAAATAATTTATTAAGAAATAAGTTTAAATTAGAGTTGCTGTATTGGGATTGATGCAATTGTAGAAATAGTTATATTTTTCAAAGAATATGGAAATAGAAGTAGAGATTTCCTTGGCTACTCCTGTTCCTGCCTGACATTGTCTATCAGTAACACGTGCATACTTGCAAGAGAGATCAAGAATGAACAACCCTTCTAAATTTGCTTTGTTATATCTTCTCTGTCTGCTTTTCATAGTCCAAAAGTGGAAAGTGATGATCTGATGTGATACTTTCAAATTTAAAAAGAAAGAAGAATTTAAACTTTTGTGAGTTAAACTTTGTATTTAAATACAAAGTGACTCAGTTGACTAAAACAAGCAATGACATGTCATAATCTCTTCCTATTGATTTTGTCCTTTCTTTGAGAAATAGTGATTTATTTTTTTTCCCCACCAGATACTGGTTTTAGATTTGGGAGTTTAGTTTTTATAGAGGCACTGAATCAAGCAACAGGGTTTTCTGGTTATCTGTCGTTATCTGTGGTTCTTGCCCTTGCATCCTTTTCATAGCAGGCAATGAAGATCTTCTGTTGGGACCATTTAATCAGTGCTACAGTCTTACCTTTTCTGGAAAGAGAAGCCCTGTTCAGCATCTTGGCACTTTTGATTTTATCTGAAGCTGTGTGAATCAGTTTGTGAAAACTCTGATCTTCCTCTGATATGTTACATGGTTAGCTCTTGGGAATCATCTGTGTCTTCCTGAACGTCGTATGTAATGTTTTTTATCTTCAGTTAATTTGCATTTAGCTGCAGATTAGTTTGTGGCATTAACTAACTCCTTATTTGCTTTCTGAGGAAAACTCACTGTTACTTTCTGCATTGTATAATGTTGACCTGTGCCAAAAACTACCAATAGGTCCAATAGTAATTAAGCTGGGAACAACAGGACTACATCATTACTGCGTTTCTCACAATGTACGTATGGGTCTTGTGAGCACATATATAAGAAATACCAACTGAGTCATTATTATGGTAGATGCTCTTACAGCAGATACTTTAAAGGCAAAACTTCAAGTCTCTGAATGAAAAGAGGCCAAATTCCCACTCAAGGATTTATAATAAGCAAATAGGTTAAACTTTTATCTTGAGATCTAGTACAATTATCTCTTCCATGACATCCTACTTTCCTGCTGTATGTATTACATGAGGGAAGTTTTACAGTCTAGCTGAAGCACCAGATACACGGTATATTAGTGTGTAGGGAGTATCTTTGAGGAAGGAGCCTTTAATGTTGCATTTGCGTAAAAAGGCAGGTAGGTTTGATTTTAACGATACACTGCAGTCATGTTGTTAAATCTGTTACAAAATTCACAGACGTCTGCCTTTTAGAGCAATTGTAGCAGATAAATGCAGTGCCTCTTACAGACTCATGCTTTATTTTACCCAAACCTATTTTAAAATTAAAAGCCATAGAGGTACCTTTTGCTTTTGTTTTTACATGTCTTTTGTGTGTCATTGATGTTTTTTCATATGACTCATTTGATGCTGCATTTATACATTTCTTGCATTTGTGAAGTGAGTATCTTTTCATCATTAATTTTCTGTTGTATGGACTAGGCAGTAGTATTTCTTAATGTCACTGACTTAATGGTAAATAGAAATCCACTATTTGACAGAACAATTAAATGGCTTCGCCGCTAAACCTGGATGTTAATGATCATGGAAGGAAATAAAATGAGATGATCAGGACCGGCAGCTCAAGCTCACTCTGTAAACATCTACATTGGCTGAAGTGCAGCGGTCTATATTTACAGCAGAGCTGGCAGAAAGAAGGGTGTTGAGTGTTCTTCATCTGCATCAAGGCAAAGTCTTAGTTTAAGTTGCTGATAAAGAAGTTTGAAGTAATCTTGCATTTTTTTCACGGAAGCTTATGAGGGAGTGTTCTGGCACTTAAAGGATCGCATGGTTATACTGGTCTTGAACTGATGTTAGCATTGCACAGCAGAGAATGAAAAGGCACCTCCAGGTTAATCTGGAAAATGACATCTGACCACACCTTTGAGGTTTTGTTTTTTTTTTCCTTCTAGAAAGGTGTTTTTGGTTTGTGGTTTTTGTTGTTGTTGGTTTGTTGGTTTTGTTTGTTTGTTTTATTTATTTTTATTTTTACCGGGCTGGCAATTTTTTGTGAGGTAGTAATAATAAGAAATAGAATAGGTTGGTCACTTCTTCAAACACTTGGTTATTTTTTTTTCTCCAGTTTCAACACTGATCTTCCCAAAATTATTGCAGGATGCAGCATGACTGAACTATGACACACGTATAATCAAGACGACCATTTGTTTATCACAGCAATTTGTAAGATCTGGCATATTTCATTCCCCTGCTTTTTCCATTATGTTTTATTTTTAGAACATGGTAACTTTAAATAACAATCAGTTTATGTCCATTTATTTAAAATTAAATGGAAGTGGTGCATCTTTTATGTAATAATGACGTACCAAACACATACAAAATTTATCAGATTGTAAGGAACTGGTTAGTAACATAGAACATACAGGTTTAGGTTGTGGTTTACTTTATTGCTATTGTTTGTGAATGCAGTTACCTGTAAATGTTACTGTGGCATATAATAATTAGGAGAAGGAAACATTTTTGTATTTTAGAATGGCATAGGATTTGCACCTGTGTCTGAAGTACAAACTTTATAAAAATTTACAAAAAATATTGTATAGGATTATTTGAAAGCTGGGGTTCATGTTCACAGGAAAGGAGCTTTACAAGTTATGTTAACATTATATTGATTTAAGTGAACAGATGTAAGTATTTCGTCTGAGCTTATATGGCCAGTGTTTGCTCCAAAACAAGAGCAGGTTGGGTGAGGGGGATTGCTTAGTGTGTGCTCCTTCCCACAGAAGGTATCCTTACTGTGAAGGATATCTCATATACAAGGTGAGATTCTTTTTGCTATACTAATACAATGCTTCTTTTTAACAGTCATAAGCTGGGATCCTTGAAGGGTCCTTGTCTGAGTTTGAACTGTCTTCCAGGAGTGGTCAACATGTCAATCGCACAAGTAGAATTAATCATTTTCCAGGGAAAATCCATTGATCTGTTTCATGTGTAAAAGAAAAGAGGGAGAAATAAATCCCCTTATTCATACTCTCCTTTTAGAGTTGTGCAAGTCTATATTGTCTGAGTTAGGCTAACATGGAGGAAATACAAGAAATACACCAGCCCCTATTGTTAATTAAAAAAATTCATAGAGAGTAAATGGTAGTAGCTTTTTTAGATTGTGTGGTATGCTTTGCTAAATTTAGGATAGAAAGACCCTAGGATACTGATCAGGGAACCTTCAGAGTGTTTTCTTCCTAAAGAAGCCTAAGCCCAAGTTGTTTGTGCACATGGTATTAACATCTAATAGAATATATAGAGGATATGGAGCAAAAGTGTCCACGAGAGCTATGTCACTGCTTTGTTGGATACCACTGTACTCATAGGTGCAGCGGAAGTGCTTAACAAACTGGCTCTTAACATAATCTGAGAGTCCTGCACTTATGTGTTGCTATCTAGCAGAAGAATGAGGTTCCTCATAAAATACATGAAAGTAGATTGGACCAGATTGTGAGCTTATGAAAACTGGAAGAGTCTACCTAGAATCAGTGTAGTTGGTGGATGATTACATCATGCAAAGATAGGCCCTCCCTGACCTTTTTTTTTTTTTTTTTTTTTTTTTCAAAAATGGTAACAATGTCTGATTTTCTAGCTAAGTGCACGAGTCTCTTTGGTCAGCACAGTTTTAAAGGAAGAGGGCAGTTTCATGGAGTGCTTCAAAATGTCTGTTGCTTGAAAAATCAAGCTTTCATGTTGGCTTCTGCAGAGTAATTTTTTTTCAGGCTAGTAATCTCAAATTGGTTCAAAACAGGAATTTACTCTCTCCCAGTCTGGTAAGGAACTGGATTTACAGATTTCCAGTGAGCAATGCATTAAAGACAAGTGCTGTGCACAAGAAACTGGCCCAGGTTGCCTTCTGATTTACATTTTTACTTCAGTTTTCTCTTCTGTAGAGATATTAACAAAACAGTTCACTATATTTGGAATGCTAATGGCAGCCAAGTTACATCAAAAAGAGGGATCTATTATTAAATTGACAGAATGTCAGTGGCAGAAATCAGCTATAACTTGTTCTGCATGTCATTAGCTGGAAAAATCACATGCAAATTTTTAACATTGATCAAAATTCCATTTCTCGTTGATTTTTGCTGTGCTAGACCTAGGACAGAATAAGAAATTATTCTTGGGCGTAGTTTGGTACGCAACAGAAATTGCAGTGCTTGAAGCCAATTTTTACCTCGTGAGTAGTTTATGCATTCATTTCTCCCTTAGAAATAATGTTTACCTAAGTTAGTGAAACCTGGGTGAGGTCTTTTTACATTTAAAAGAGATTTCCCACATATCTGTTTTTGATTGTCATATCCTTCAGTGTGCTTGTCCAAATCCTACCCACATGCCACTATGCAAATGAGGCACTCCCACATAGTGAATGTTCTGCACAGAAATCATGAAACGCCTAAGCAGCCTTTTTTTCCTTTTAACAAATGGAGTCCTAAAAAATATTCTGAAGAAAGTACAATTCTGCCCACCAGCTGAGGATAATGCAGGGGCACCTTTAAAGTATATTGTTATATAAGCTTATAGGAAGAAATGAAGCAAAAATGGCAAACTTYTGCTGCAGCTTTAGAAAGTTGCAGGCTGCTTGAGTTGTAAGTTTAATACACTTAAGCTACTGATTATATTTAAGTCAATAATAAACTGACACAGACTTAGCTGGCAAACCTCTACGTCCTTGACTGAAGAAAACTGCAATGATAAGACCAGGGTAAGAATCATTTGCTCTTAATACTTTTCCAAAGCATCAGCTACAGTTACGTTGTTGGAGATGATGCTTTTCACAGTAGTAGTAAAACTGGCGTGTTGATTGTTCTTTAATTTGCAGTTTAATACAGTTTTTATTTGCTTTGCCAGATTAGAAAAGCAAGCTCTGCTACATTGGCCAATCCCAGAAATTACTAGTGTAGCTCCTTCACACCTTCATTGCTACCTGCACAGTGTATTCCTTTGCTGTCTTCTGACAAAAACTTTTGGCAATTGATCCTATGCGTTTGTAAATGGTTTTTGTGTTCTGTTTCAAAAGCAGCTTTGTTTCAGAGGAAGCTCCAGGAGCTCCTATATGCATGTTCACGATGAGAGAACTGTTTACAGGGGAGTTTATAATCTTTGGGGGTTTCAGGTGGTAGATGAATGTAAAAATCTACATGCATCACAAATTGTTATTTTCTATAAAAATTTTACATTTAAAAACCAAAAACTAAATCAGTGCTATGAACAAAATCTAATATCATAGCTCAAACAAATATTTTTAAAACTGTTCTTGTTCCGTTACAATTTAAACTGAAGCAGTCATATTAGAAGCTGGATTCTTTTATGTAAGTGTTGTATTCTTCTTACATTTTGTTCTTATTAGTCAAAATGAATTAAAAATGACTGAGAGTTTGCTGTTTGATTCTTCATAGTTCAGTGATTGGTTTCCATATGTTGAAATAAGTAACTATTTAAAGCCATCTGGTTCCTTTGGAATGAGTAGTAATAGTATTTTCATTAGTGTTAAGCATCTAACTGATACTTAAAAAAATAAATTTAGGCTGAATTTAAGTTTATCTTTTACTGGTTCATATACTATCAGTAGTATTATGTTTTGGACATTATTCAAATAACAATATATGTTATATTTAAAAAAACTGTAGGTCTTTTATTGTTAATATTTGAGGTATTATTTGCATTGGGAAATCACCTCAGATATTAAAAATAAGTTTCATACACAAAATTGAACAAGAAAGCCTCATCCTAATTAGCTGAGTGGGATGTCAGCAATGTATAGGCCTTATTCAGGTCTTCTTTATAAAGGTAAATTTATCTAATAAATGTGCTGACTAGAAAACAAATTTATATTTCCATTTTAACATGGCTAAAAATTAGGAAGACAGTTACTTTATCACTTGAATCAGAAGTTCTGTCTGCTCCTCACTTTTGCTCATGACACTGCAATTTCACACTAAGTTTTGGATGTTACTGATACCATCAGCTTGTTCCTGGGAAAGCCATAAAATCCTGAGTCAGGTCACTTGGTAGTCAAGTGGAAKAGAAAACTGCTTTTCAGCTATACTGTATTGCTTTAAATTGCAAATGTCTTTGTATTTTCTTCAGGTTTTTTTCTGTTTTGTTTTGTTTTTAATCCTGCTGTTGCACACTGTTAGAATCTAAGATTTATATTTCTTTGACTGTTTAATGTTTTCTTTCATTGCCTTCATGAATAGTAATGACTAGCTTATGTATATCCGGTGAAGTAAGGCAAAAAGCCCTTGAGTGTGCCAAGTCTGAAAAAATTTAAATTAGTGTATCAAATGTTAGAAGAAGAGGAATTAAGGCTCTTATCAGCTAACCATAAGCCAAGAATCTTTTAAATTCTAACAATRGTTTAGTAGATACAGCTAAATCTAGCTTTACTTATGAAAGACAATGGCAGGCGTGTGGCTCAAAGTAAAAGGTTTCAACTTAATGAAAGCTATTTAACATGTTATTCTAAATCCACAGAAAGGCAAATCTTTATTCCAAGGTGTAGATCATTTCTGTTAGGGGAATCCCGCAATTTTTAATGAACATTTTTCTTTTCCTCATTTCTAATTAGGTTCAGCACTTAGATTCCAGAATGCTAGTCTTCAACACTGAGATTTCTAATGGTAATAAAGCACTTGAGGTGGTATTTAATTAAAGTAGAGTGGTGATAGGAAAGACCTGAGCAGGGCTGAAATGCTAATTCTTTTGCATTGCTCAGTGTCCCCTTGTGATTGTGATTGATGAGTTGATTTCTCTTTACAACTTCATTTGCATCATATGGTAATACCCACAGGCAGAGGTGCTGTGTATTTCTGGATGAGAACTCACCATTAGTATAAGCTAATGTGTTAAATGGGGTAGAGGTAGGGTGAAGAGCTCTCTTAGCTCTTAAGCAACCTATTAAATAACTGTTTTATGGTGGGTGATGTGACTCCCCATGTAAATGCTAGTGCTTATATCTTTATCTACTTTTACCTTGAAAATACGCATTCCCCCACTCACTGTCTGTCCTACCCTTTCCCTCTTCTGTTTATCTCAGTTATTGTGTTAACATGATCATGCCAGGTAGTGGCTGCTATGAAGAAAGGCTATAGAGCTTGCTTTGATTCTTAGAGGCAAAATAAATTGKTCAGGACTTCCTTAAAAAATAGATACTTTCCTTCTTACTAGAATTCCTTGTTACTGAAATTCTGACTCCAACTTGAAAATTCTGTAATGGCAGAGCTGTTTCTTGTTTGGGACCAAGAGGTTCATAGTGGGACTATCCAACCTTCTTATGCTGTCAGTCTGCTTCCACAGAAGGATATAGAGTCATCACCACTTTGCCCCTCAAAATTGGCTTTTCCTGTAAGCAGTTCTGACCTGCTCACATCTGAATAGATCTCCATGTCAGTGTGTAATATAAGCATTTCCAACAGTGAATTTCTACTGGATTAGTATAGTCATGTTAATATAGCATATTTGCTCTGGCAACAGAGGAAGCCAACAGTATCCTGGGCTGTATAAACAGGAGCATAGCCAGTAAATTGAGGGAAGTGATTATTTCCCTTTACCTGGTACTTGTTAAATTGCATCTAAGATATTTGGCCCAGTTTGGGGCCCTCCAATACAAGAAAGATGTTGATCAGCTGAAGTAGGTTCAGCAGAGGGCCCCCAAGATGTTCATGTGCTGAGCACATGCCACGTGGTAAGAGGATGAGGGAACTGTACTTGTTCAGCCTGGAGAAGAGAAGGCTCCAGTATGACCTAATAGCAGCCTTTCAGTGCCTACAAGGAGGTTATCAAGAAGAAGGAGCTAGTCTCTTCACAAAGGTGCATGGTGGGAGGATAAGAGCCGACACATATAAATTGGAACAAGAGAGGTTCCAACTAGATATGAGGAAAAACTTTCCCCATGAGGACCGTTTAGTATTGGAACCGGTTGCCTTGGAGAATTTTCACAGTCTCTGTCCATGGTGGTTTTAAAAAAATGTCTGGATCCAATCCTGAGCCCCTGGGTCTGATCGCATAACTAACCCAGCTTTGAGCAGGAGGCTGGGCTAGAGACCATAGTATGAAGAGTGTAGTTAAACACTCTTAACTTCCATAGCCAGATAAGTTTTTATTTTTCACAGCTGATACATGTTGTCTGAAACACAATTTAAAACTAATTTCTTACCATTTAAATTGGATAATCCAGTGTAGCGCAGACGTGCAAATCTTTAAAATGTTGTCTGTACCCTTTAGGTCTGTACCTATTGTCACTTCAGGGATAGAATTGGTCTAGCTGCCACTTTCTACCTACTATTTCTCTCATGTCTCTTTAGTGAATAGAATGCTCTGACTGCCTTTTTGGTTTTTAGATCAAAGTATTATTTAACCTAAACAGAAGGGAAGAAGTATTTTAAATCTATGTAAAATAACAAACAATCTTAGGTGTGCACTTATGTGTGCACTTGTATAACCTAAAGGGTTGCCATCCCTTCTGTTGAGATTTTAGGCAGATTTCCATTTGCCAATCACTGCTAATCTCTCAGGTCAAGTATTTATTCTTTTGCAGTCTTTCTCCTCATGTGAGTGAATGTGTGTTTTTAAGCTAGCAAGGGTATTTGTTTTTTTGAGTTCACAAGTGCAGACTTTTTCCAAATCTAGTTGTCTCAGCTCACATTTGAAAATAAATTGGCAAAATGAATGGTTCTTGCAAAAAGAATAGTTATTGCCTGTTTTCCTGATTACTGGTGAAGGCATATTCCTGAATCATTGTTCCTTACCTTGCTTGTTTTTCTAGAAGCCCACTATTAAATGGAAGGAGTACCCAGACAGATCATTGCAGAAATAACTGTGATGCTTTAAGAAGCTCTCTAGCTGGAGGCTCACAGTCCTCCAGTTGAAACAGCAAAAATACATTATGTGCCCAGGCTTCATCTGATTCAGTGGAGAACCGGGTTCCATATACTGAACCATTTTTGGGGTCCAAAAAGCCAAACCAGCTGATAGTGCAGATGCATGTAAGGAGCTCCCAAATTTCCTCTGAGCTTGCAGATGGTGACATGTTGGGCATTGTCATTTCCTTGCTGGTATCTGACTGCAAAGTGCAGTATATTCATAAAAACAGTACACATCCCAAAATTTAATCTAACATAGTATCTCAGTAACTAGGTCTGACTTACTACACTGTAACTATGCTTCTACTTCACTGTTCTTGCTCAATTCAGTAGCTTAGAGTTAAAAAGCTGTAACGATTTCTGCAAGGCAAAAGCATTGATATGTGAAACAAAAAAATAAGTTCAGCAGAGTATCTTCATGGAACATAGTTATCTCTTAAAAATGAAATGCAGCCTTGTGCAAAGAGTCTGTGCAAATTGCCCTATTACTTCCAAATACTTTCAATACAGCAACGTGCAAAACGTTTGGATTGTGTTTGAATATAAAAAGTTTGGATTCTACTGAACTTCTGATCCTAGTGAACTGTTGTTCGGGCGAAAGGACTTCCTTGTTGGAGACCGAGCTCTGGGTGACTGTATTTATCTAGTTAATTTCTTGAAATCATCTAAAATTCCTCTTTTGCTTCCATGATCACTGAGAAAATGTTGCAATTTCTGTAGAGAAGAGGCAGTTCCTGTTTGTCAGAGATGATCCTGCACAATAAGGTTTCCTGGGAAGTAGAAGTTTCATACATGAAAAAAGAGATTAGTTCAAGATAATTATTTATGAATATTAGTATCTCTTCTATGACTGGTTTTCAGAATTTTGGTGACGGTTAACCACGTTAACTGGATTGAGTAGACTGGAAGTACAAAATGGCAATATACTTACTTATGAATATCTTCACCCACTTCTGATTATTTTTATATTTATGGCAGATTTTTTTTGTGCTTCTGAAAGCATATGTAAAAGCTAGTTTTCATATGAATACTGTGGGTTTTTTTCTAGATTGCAGTTAACATGCAGCTTACTGTTTAATGGTACATACCTGGCAAATGCAGTTGTAGAGCATTTTGTTAGGGCTGTATTAATTATTCTTTTCTAATTCTGAAGTAATTTGTATTTCAAAACTCAGTGTTATTTGTAGATGAACCACGGGTGATTTCTAAATAAAACTTGACTGAGATTATTCTCTGAAGAAAGGACAGAGATTATTTTAAAAACTTGCAGACAAATAAGAGAATTCGAGGACCTGCAAGTTACAGTCTTAATGCAGAGTTTGCATCAGAAAGTTGCATTGCTTAAGGGAAACTTTACTTTCACTGAGATTCTGCGCAGACAGTTAGATGCTCTGCTTTTAGTTTTAAACTATTTGCCTTCTTGCTTTGTGTAATTCTATTAAAAAAACCTCTTTTCACCTAAGGCAATGGGAACCACCATTTAGCTGGGCTATATGGGTCAGTGCAGGGTTTGTAGTAGCTTGTTAATTTATTTATTTTTAATTATTATTTTAAGTGAAATGGTGCAATGATGTTGCTCTTTCAGATTCACAGAATGTAAGATGTTAGCCAACAAATTCTAGTAGCAAACTATGCTTTTAAATTTCTGGTTTATGTATGTAAGAAAAGGAAGCAAAATGTATTAAACTGTTAAAGCCCAAGATATACAGAAATCAGGATTTAAGTTCAGGGTATCTTCACCCTCACTCTCACTTTTCTGCATAGAGCTAGAGAGACTTTTACAATGTGTACTGCTTATATTGTTTGAATTATGTCATACTCTCTGTTTAATTGGAAATATTTTTTATCATAATTTGTTTGCTTCTGAAGCGGGTGAGAGGTCTTGAGTTCAGGTTACTTAACTGGTGTTTAATCTGTGTTACTAAAATGAAGTTAAAATAATAATTTGAAAAATTTATTTCATAACCCTTATTAGCAAACAACGTTTTCAGATCAATTTACTATCTTCATAACTCCCCATTGAATTTGGTTCTTAGTTTGATATCATGAACATATATATGTGTGTGTGTGTGAGACACTAAAACTGAATTTGGTGTGCATTGCCTTTCTTAATTGATGCTATTAGTCACTGCACAGCTCTTTACTGGAGGATTTGAATCTACTTTTTCAGCTTTTGTTAATTTAAATTAGCTCACTGCTTTGTTGTTTTTTGGTTTGTTGGGTTTTTTGGTGGTTTGTTGTTGTTGTTTTGTTTTTGTTTTTTTTTTTTCCTTCTGCTGTTCTTTAGAACTGTAGGCAGTGGAAATATTAATAGTTGTATAATTTAAGAATCCATTTTAAACATTGAGCCTTTTTGTAAATACATGAAGTCAATTGATGAGCAGTGAACCCTTTGTGGTTATTTATACAAGGTGGTTAATATACTTACCATTTCATCAGGACGAACAAATGGGAAGTGCCATAGTTGTGTCAAGCTCCAAAATATCTTTTCATCCGCCAAATCCTGGATCAATTGGCTACAATGGTATCTAGAGTAAATGGGAGCAGGTGAAAAAGTTCTCTAAATTGTACTAGTCCTGTAGCCTCAGATTTCTGCTCAGAATAGTTCACAATTAAGTAAGATATTTTGCATGAAAGTTAAGGTGTATATATGAAGGTCATCCATTGCTTTTCATGTTCATACTTGCGCATAGTTACTGAGTTACCATGTCAATCAGATAGCATTTTGCATCTACTGTACTCTCAATTGTTGCAATAAATATTAAATGGGAGAATCAGATTTTTGCAGGTAGGTGTAGAAAGAGGTTGCAGAGGAAGTAATAAAGGAGGATATGAAGAAGACTGAGGGAGGCAGAGGGAGGTTTAAAAGATAGGGAAAATGAAATCAGGATCTGAATGAGAAGAGAGGAGAATTCACTAAAAGACTTGGCAAAATAAACTCAGTACCTTTGTAGAGGTAGATTTCTGCCTTTTAGGTCACTATTTTGGAGCCTGAATTCTATTCATACAGCCTTCATGTCTTCTGAGATGGATTGAGTCTCCCAAAGTGCATGCTTGACATRTGTGCCACTTAACAGTTTGTTACTTTCCCTTTCATGTTTCTACGTTTTTGTTGTTGTTTTTAGTCTCTGGCAACTGAAAACTGGTTTATTTCTGATGGATTAAATAGTGATCATTTTTCGTTGTTGTTCAGATAAGCCATTAAACATATGTAGAAAAAGCACATTGCAGTAAAAGCCTATCAAGTTTCTGTGTTGCATTGCTCAAACACCTTTTCTGAAGCACAGTCCTTCACATACCTGATTCCACTAAGTCTGACAAAATCAGTCGGCATTAGTGAGCTCATAAATTATTGTTCCTTTTTAAATGTGCTCTTAACTAGTAGAAAGCAGATGATGTTGCTTTACTCTCAAGTAAATTAGCAACACTCTCATTATACCTATTGCTGCTTCAAGGAAAATTTCTTTCCTTTTACATAGGCAGACTTCAGAAGAACCTAAGTAATTGACAGTACATGTTATACTGTAACTATGAGTTCAGGCATACTGGGTGTGCATTAAAAAGACAATGGAATAGATTAGTTTGAGGGTATAATACATATCAAAATTCTTCTATACAGATATCAGAATATTAAATAAAAGGAAAAGGCTTCATAAAGTCTCATATAATCCCTCTTGGCATGGGTATATTAGTAGGTATTCAGGTTTTTTCCTTTAAGTATGCTGATATGATTAAATTTAACTTGACACAAGTGATGTACTGTACCATGTGATTGTACTATTTAAAAGACTTTTCCGATTAAATACCTACTAGCTATCAATTTCTGTGTAGCAATATCTAATCTGAATTTCTTTTGCAGCTAGAATGCTAACACATTTGCTGTATTCTCCATCTCGCTAGGTGCGCACTCAGCAAATACTGAACTGTTTCAATATTTTTTGATCTCTTATTTAATCTAGTGTTCTAGTATAAAAGACAACCAGTTCGCTTCATGTGGATTAAAAGCAGTTTTCAGGCTATAACTCTTCTCTCCCAAAATAGTCTATGTAGATGCTTATTTTCACTAATTCTAGAGTTTGGATCATGTGGCTGTTATACATGCTGCTGCACTGTATAAACACAAATGCTGTTGGATGTGGTTGCTGTAAATTAGCCGTATGCTTCTGGTAAATATGCCAAAGTTTTTCTCAATGCTGTTTCAGTTTTGGAAATACCTTTCCTTCCACCAGCCCTCCTTTCCTTACACACAGAGGCACAAAATAAAACTGTAAACTGAGAAAGGTAATTTGTACCCAGTCCCACAATCTATAATATTTTAAAATGATGTGTTGTTCAAAGCAATGGTTTTTAAGCTTACCAGGGTTAAGCACCTATGGCATATGGCAGAGGCCAGCTTTATAGCAAGATTTACTGTCATATGTGTATGTTCAGTCTTGTGAAGAAGGGCTAGTAAAAAAAAAAAAATCTCTAGAGAAGATGTGCAGGGAGAAGCAATATAGTTCTGCAGATTTGAAAGCAGTTTTAGTCCCTGTCCTACAGATGGGGAAATTAAAATACAAAGACAAATTGGCTATTCCTTCCATAGTAACAGAAGCTTTTTAGAGATTTAACAAAGTAGAACTTACCAATCAGTATAGTCAGTGAAAGTCTTTCCAATGCTATAGGAACCATTAAAGGATTTTGTTAATTTTCTTCATAACTGCAGATTCATTGTAGCACTCTATTAATAGATTTTTGTTTATTTTCAGCCAGTTGTGACATTCAGCAGTGTTTAGAAATATATTTTGCATTGCATAGGCAAATCTTATTGCCATTTTTATCTCATTGGTGAGAAGAGCTTTACCTTTCTTCAGTGTTGTGGCTTAGTTTGCTAACGACAAACATTGTTGGAGTAAACAGTTACTTTTTAATGCTATAACAGCATCTTAACATAAACATTAACTGAAGTACACAAATGATCTCAGTGATAAACAAGCATAGCAAAGTGTAGCTGAGGCAGGAAGTCAATCTGTCTGTTCTTTGTGCCCAATGATATTTTGATAGTCATTTTAATCTTAGAAGTAAATACATCAGAGATCATGTTCCATCGTTTCATTTCAGTGCCAAAATGAATGCTGCTTTAACTGGTATTAAGCAAGATGGCATTGCTGTGTTAGTTGGTCATTGCAGCTCAGGTCATCTATGTTCCATCATAAATAACAAAATGATGGGAATTTTAAAATTAAACAGAGATGGGAAATGGGCATTGTCTGAAAGCAATGGTAAAACAGTTAATTTCTAGACTCTTTGTAYTTTATTTATTCTGAAAATTTAAGGAAGAGAAACCAGCAGAATGGTSAATTTCTTACCTATAAAACTATATTCAGCTCTGTTGAAATAACTTCATTTTAATCAAAAGTTTATGGGCGTGAAGATCACAATTCTTGTTTCTTAGAACTGATAAGTATGATTTGTGGATATACTGAATTCTTAAATATTCTGCCAGATTTGTTCAAAATATTGAGGTTGGACATATAAAACCAAAAATTCTGCCTGCTGAAAAGTTACAGGTGAAATGCAGAATATATGCAATTTCCACATACATTTGGACATTATTGCATGGGATCTCCATGAACAATACACAATACACAGATGAGGTTTTTTTTGTTTGGGTTTTTTTTTGGGGGGGGGGGGTTGTTTTTTAATGGGGAAAAAAGGAAATCATAGAATTTCATTTGCAATTTAAAAGATTTATAGTCTATGAACAATCTGCTTCTAAGGGAAAATAACAAGGCACTTACTATTTAATATAGATTACATTTCTGTGTTTTAATAGCTTTATTATATACAGACTAAAACTGAAAGGGGTTCAGTGAATGTGCAGCGAACTTCATTCCCTCAAACTGTTATTCCATGATGCCCATGGTGCTGAACTTAGCACTTTTCCGTATTAAAGGAAAAGTAAGGATTCTGATTCTCCAGTCCTCAGGTTTATCAAGGTGTCCCTGGCTTGAGGCTCCATAGTTCAGTGTTATCTGCAGATTTGCTGAGGATGTACTCTTTGTCATTCTCCAAGTTGTTGACCAATGTGAGACCCAGTATTGACCCTAAGGTATTCAACTTACTACTGGTCATGAGCCAGACGTTAAGCCACTGATCTTAGAGCCTGACAGTCCAGCCAATTTTCAACACATCTGACAGTCCAGCCCTTCCTTCCTCAGCTCTCAATCGGGAATGCTATGGGAGACAGCATTAAAAGCTTTATTGAAGTCAAGGTAGATTGTATCTGGTGCTTTAACTTTGTCCATGGAGCCAGTTGTTTTTGTTTTTTGAAGGCAACCAGGCTGATCAAGCACTATTTTCCCCTGAAAAATCCACATTGACCATTTCAAATTACCTAAGCCTCCTTCATGTGCTTGGAAATGGATTCCAAAAGGATGCGCTCCATGATCTTTCTAGGGCCTGAGATGAGGCTGAGTGGTCAGTAGTTCCTTGAATCATCCTCCTTGTTTTTTTTTAAAAGACAGGAGTAATGTTAGCTTTTTGAGTCATCTGGAACTTCCCATATCAGTATAATTTTTCATAGTTTAATAGACATTGGCCCATGATCACAGTGATCTACTCCTTCCGCACCTTCTGTTGAATGCCTTAAGACTTCAAATATATAAATACATCCAGCTTTACTAAGTAGTCCCTAACTTGTTGCATCTCCATTGTTCATTGTCCCTCTCCTTTGCTACCCATGCTGTCCATGATTTGGGTGCAATGATTTAGGATCTTTTTCAGGACTTTACCTGAAACAAAAAAGACATGAAGTACTTCATTATATTATGATGACTGTTTCATCACAAGGCTGTCTCTTCCCTGCATCAACATTTTCCTTGAACTTTCTTTTGCAACAAGCAGACCTGGTATCTAGAATCCTTTCCTGTCACCCTTAATGTCTTCACTAGTCTTAGTTCCAGCCAGGCTGGACAAAAAAACCTTCCCGATTTTATCCTCAAGTACCTGAGCAATACTTTTATGCTCCTCTTCTGTTGCCAAGCCTTGATTCCATTGCTTGTATGCTCCCTTTTTGTGTCTGTCTTCACTGAGAAACTTTCTGCTTAGCCATGTGGGCTTTCTGCTAAGTATCTTCCTTCTTAATGGATGGTTTGTTCCTACGTGCTGAAGTTCCCTTTAATCAATGGCTCCATCAATCAGGCAGCTACCTTGGACAGTTTTCTGTCATGGATGAACTTCAGGGATTCCTAACAATTCCCTGGATTAGCTGAAGCCTTTTTGCCTGAAGCCCAAATTTCTAACTCTGCTGCTTATCTTCCTGGTCTTCCTCCAAATTCCCAAACTCAGTCATGTCATTGTCTTTATGGAGCTTACCATATAAATCAAACTCTTACATTTACCAGTTTACATTAATCATTATCACTTAACCTGGCTAGTTCAAGTGAACTGGCTTATAAAGCAGCCCTGTATACTCTGATGTTTGCAAACAAATAGCTAAGGAGGTRTGATCTTCAGTCGGCTTTGCTGCTTAAGACAACTTATGGCATTACGTTTTCACTTCACTTACTAGCTGACAAAGTTCCTTGTTTTATTTCAGTAGAGTCAGGTAATGATCCTCCCATTTGTGATATTGAAACTTGGACCTGGTTCACATATAATGGATGAACTGTGGTTTTTGTGGTWCTGCCTTAGAAAATGATTCAGCATGGGGGATTATGAAGAGAAATGTCTCCTTTCTTTTCTGAGGCTAAATCACAGCTCATCAGTGAAAGATTGTGTCCCTGGTTAAAAGAGGCCATTCAAAGTGTTCCGTTCAAAGAGATGGCATACCAGTTTGCACTCAAATAACTGCTGCTGCCCTTCAGTCGTCTTGTGTAACATTGCTCTGTCCCTGTAGCCTTGTTTTACTACAAATCTGACTACCTAGGGCAAGCTGCATTTTGATGCAGTAACTTCAGTGGTGCTTTTGTGAAGCAGACAAACGTCTGCTAGGCTGAACAGTGAAAACACTGTGCCTATTTACAGTTCTGTTTTCTTGGTTCTCTGTGTGTAATACTTGTGACACATATCGCTCATTCTGCCTAGTATTTTTTTAATAGAAAATAATTTGTTTGTACATGAAAAATAACTAATTAGGTACGCATGAAACTGTGATATGGTTTCTCCAGAACAAATGGCCTTTAAACATGTGGTCTCTGCACGTGACTGTAGGTTCACCACTTTCTATGGCTAACAAAGCTGGTAAATGCGTTGCTATATTTTGTGGTATGTCCATTAGGAAACCAACTGAAAAAGCAGTTCATTTAATATACTCTCCAGAGGCAGCATCTGTAAATTGGGAATCACTTTGTGTAACTATTAACCTCAGCTAAACTATTAACCTCTAAATTTCCTGATTTAGACACTTTTAAAAAACACAGCTGTATCCAATCCCAATCTCCTGAGAAATTCAGTTGGTTTTTTTGGAGTAAATTGCAATTCAGATGTTGAATTCTACTTACGACAAATTTTAAGTGAATTATTTTAGATATGTTACAAGAATTTCTCAGATTTCTAGAAATTATCTGTTGAAAACCATACACCTGCAACTGGATTTGATTGCCGTTCAGGTCCCCTCTGCAGACTCTAATCTTTTGCAGTGTTCAATCCTTGACCAATAAGGTGGCATTTAGAGAAGTTTTTTGACTCAAATTCTGGAAATACTCACACTTGTGTGTAAGTAACTAGGTAGGAATAGTCTCAGTGGATTCTAGAAGAAAGGCTTACAAAGCATGATGCAGAGTTGTGTCAAGACCAGACATAGTCTTGCTACATAAGCATGGTTTGTCACCTGGGCTGATATATCTGGCTTCTCAGAAGTGCTAATACATCCTAAGAAAATAGTCTTGCCAACACATCTCTGTTGCTTCCACTGCTTGAGCTATGAATAATATTTTTGTCTGTAGTTATAAAAGAAGGCCCAATGGTTCTTGCTTTGCAGACCTGCAGGCTACATGGCTGCAGTGCATCTTTCTTTCCTCTCATGCACAACATCAGTTGTGGTAGCTCTGAGATCTGTGTTAGCTAGATTATGAGAACAGATTGATGTTTTTACAGTTTCTTGTAAAGGCCTGTAATTTACCACTTGCTCTATGTTGCCTTCATTCTTGCAAATTGAAGACTTAAGATTATTAAGAAATGGTTTCCCAGGACAAAATATTTTATGTCAATATAGCATAATATATGTCTGCTGCTTTGTCCTCTTTCTCCAACTCCCATTGATTGTTTCCTCATTTCCTCAGTGCATTAACCTCTCACTTCTGTTGTCACAATTGCTTGTGAACTGATTTGGGAACTGATCCAGCTTTAAAAATCCCGTACCTTCTACCAGTATTGCAGTAAAAAAAAAAAATGCTTTTTCAGCCACTTTGTTAGATACTGAAAAATAAGATAATGGATATATTAGCTGTACTACAGTTCAGCTTTAGGAGGTGGCAGTGATTTTCAATAAATTAGTATATGAAATAGAATAAAAATTCATTTCAGTAGAAAAATTGCAGATAAAATTAGAAAGCTTACATACCTGTAGCAGTTGTTGTTTTAGAGGTGGTGCAGAAGGCAGAGAAAAATACTCTGTGAAAAATACTTCTATGGAGATGTAGTTGTCAAGGTGGTCTTCCTCTACATATGATGAAAATGGTGACATTTGGTGTAAAATTAAGACATGTCATAGTTCACATTAATTTGTATTGTTTGTGAAACTATTCATCTTGCATGCACTATAGTGATTACCACTTTCATACTGCTCTGGCTGTGGATTAAACAAATGTAAATGTATTTTCCTAAGAAAGCATTCCAAATCCATCTCAAAGAATTGAGATATCGTTTCTTGAGGAGAGAAAGCAGACTAGAAGTTGTAGCTTCCTTGTCAGTAAATCCTTTATGAGGAAAGTCATCAAATAGGATAAAAGTATAAAATCCATTTTGAAGCTATTCTGCTACTGTTAAAACCACATGGAATCATAGAATAATTTAGGTTGGAAGAGAACTTCAGAGGCCATCTAATCCCAACATCCTTTTTAAATCAGGGGTAGCTACACAGGTCAGGTTGCTCAGGGGCTTGTCCAGTTGAGTTTTGAAAGTCTCCAAGATGCCACAACCTCTCTGAGCAGCGTGTTCCTGTGCTTAACTTCCCTCATATTCATTATTTTATTGCTTATAGCCAACCAAGATTTAGCTTTCTGCAACTTTTGACTGTTGCTTCTCGTTCTTTCACTCTGTACCTCTGAGAAAGGTCTGGTTCTGTCTCTGTAACCATCCATTAAGTTGGAGAAGATGTAATTAAGTTGTCTTTTAGTCCTCTCTTCTGCAGGCTATGCTAAACCAGCTCTCTCGGCCTCTCCTCATGTGTCATGTGCTCTAGCCCTCCAGCTGTCTTAGCAACCCACCACTGGACTTTCCAGTTTGCAAATATATCTCCTGTCCTGGGGGACTCCAGACTGGACACAGTGTTCCAGATGCTGTCTCACAAGTGCTGTGCAGGGAGGAATGATCTCTTTCCTCCACCCGCTGACTATCCTTTTGCTAATGCAGCCCACTATGCAGTTAGCCTTTATTGCCTTAAAGGCAGACTGCTGAGTCRCACTTAACTTACTGTTCACCAGGACTCTCACAGATCCTTTTCTGCAGAGCTGCTCCCTCGCCAGTCAGTCCACAGTACCAATGCATGKGGTTATTCTGTCCCAAGAGCAGGGCTTTGATCAGATTCTTGTCAGCCCATTCCTCTAGCTTCTCAAGGCCCCTGTAACTGCTCCCCCTATTTCCTGTCACATGTGAACTTGCATTCTGACACTTCATACAAGTATTTTGTGAAGATGTTCAACAGTTTCGGACCTGGTCTTGATGCCCAAGGGATGGCACTCATAGCTGACTGACAGTTAGAGTTCTAAATGTTGACTGCTACTCTCTTTAAAGGCCAGCACTCCAGGCAGCTTTTTATGCACCTTGTATGTTGACACTTCCCCCCCCGTTTGGGTACGAGGATGCTGCATCATCTTCTTCAGTATGCTCCAGTAAAAGTGTAAAATAAGATTAGGTGCACTTTCCTATATTGACTTGTGGGAAAGGACAAGCTCCTTTTATACCTTTCTTTTGAATTGTTTTAAGAATCAGTTCTCATTGTGAAAATGAATTGTAGATACACCTGCTGAATACTCCAGATTCTCTTGCTATGTGGGTCTTCAGGCAATTTTGGAGACTTGTGTTTTCAAAATGTGATGTAAAAATCTTTCAGTGTATTTAAAAAAGGAAAACATTGGTTGATGGAATAGAAGGTTGAGCTGCAGTTGAAAAGACCTGTATAAAATACCTAAGAGTCAGAGTTGGAGAAAGTGAGGGACAGGCAGGAAACCTAAGTTAAAAAAAAGGAAGGATTTAGGCGGTAATTTGGAAGCAAAACAAACCAGTGTGACAGAGTCATGTCCATTTGGGCCATTGGAAACAGCGGGAGAAAGAATTGTCACGTAGGACAAGGAAAGCTAGTGTAATAAATCACAGCGTCATAAAAGTAGTAGAAAGTTTCAGCAGTGACAATTGGAAAGAATGTCAGAGGGAATGTTTTCTTCATATGTATCTATACGTCCATAATACTATGTGGTCTTGAATGCAGGCAGGAATTCAGGCTAGGACTTATTTTTTGGTAAGGTGTTTGCCGCCTTCTGTTAAATGTAAGTAACTGCATATAACCTTCCTACTTCACAGGGCGTTGTGATGTTTCATTAGTTAGTCTGTTCCATACTTCAGGCACTGACACAAAATGAACATTTCATTTTCAAATGTATATGTACTAGTAGCAAGAGCACGGACTTTTACTGGAATACAGTATGTTATATGTGAAGAGGACCAAAAGTTAATGTTTCTCTGTAATGGGAGTAAAGAGACGGTACTTTCTTGCTAAGGTAGTAAAGAAATTCTCTTTTGCTTACTTACTATTACTTTTCCCCTTATGCTCTCTGAAAAAAATGTATTTTGCATTATCTTTCTTACTTTTGAGGATACCCTTCTTTTGGAACGAGATTGTTTTTTAAATGAAATCAGAATTTGGCTCTGTACTGAACCTTCCAAAAAAGAGAGGTGATTGGAGAATTCATTTTGTATCATTGCAGAAGCAAACGATCTGAGTCAAGTGGCCTGGTCAGATAATTAAGCTACAACAGAGAAAGCTCGCAGAGTCAGTCAGTTGTGATTATTGCTCCAGTGTGGTTGGATGTCTGATTCCTTCTGAAAAATTTGAAGTGGCTGCTTTTATTATCATTAATTGGGGAGTGCCAGCAACAGATCTGGAAGAATTACACTGCCACTTTAAAGAAATCCAATATATTTCAGCTGGAATATAAGTTTAATGATGAATTGATGGCTGTTTATCTGCTGTTCTGCCCACCCCTTAGAATTTGAACATTTGTAAGAATAATTCCCATGCTACATGTCTGCCCTGTTTCTGAATTCTTGTGTCTGTAGGCAGTCTGAGACAGCGTGGCAATAAACGTGTATTCTTTGGGGCTGTCTGTATCTTCTTAGGCTGTTTTTTTTTCTTTATTATATGATTTAATTAGAAGTTTAATCATTTTAAAACTACCTCCAGAGCATCTAGGAAAGTTCCTTTAATAGTGAAGCATTAAGTTGCTTGAAGTGCCTCACAGAACTAAACCTTGGAAGCATTTCTGAAATATTTCCCCTGCTAAGCAAGAAGGATGTCATGAAATGAAACAAAAAAGGAAACAATATTTCATTTGTATGGAAGGATAAAGTACATTTAATCTAAAACAGGCTACTTCAATATTGATGGTTTACTTGCGGAGTTCAGCAATTTTAAAATAGAAATCTTATTGGTATTAACTCTACCACATGTAGGACGAATTAATCACATAGAAATGCACACATGTTACTGTACATCGTAGCTATCAAAAAGCCAARGCACTGGAAGTTTAGGGGGTTTTCTAACTTTGAATACAGCTGTCTTAATTTTGAAACAAAAACGTTCAGCTTCTGGCAACTTACATAGTAGCATTTCTAATGTTTTTTAAACAGCTATTAATGTAGTCAAGCTGTGTTTTTTCTTCTTCTGTGTGTAATCATCTGCTCAGTGGTGCACTCTATAACTAGTAGCAGGAGACAGAGGAGTGGCCTGCTGTGATTGATGGGGCGAGGCCCAGCAAACTGAAAGAGTCCCATCTGGATTAGGTTTTGGGAGCAGTCAGATGTTGAGAGGGAGGTCAGTAAGCCTTGCATTAGCTCCCCCTCCTTCAACACCCCTATCATCCACACTCATGCACACATTACATTGCTYACACGCCCTCATCCATAATTGATGCTTGCTTTGGGCAGATGCTGTATGGCCTGGGAGTAGAGCAGCTGCTAAGTTTATGGAGAATAAAGGGAGCAGGATGGTACAGCAGGTATTTTCACTTTTATTTTCACTTGAAACTCTTGATTTTAGTCAAACCAGGGCATTTCCTATAAGCAGCTGCACCACTGCATGCAAGACTTCTAATACATGTTTTGTTGCTTAAGTCTGAAGGAGGGCAAACTACGGCAGTGATTATGTATCTCTGCTGTGCTTGATATATCTAACTGAGCCGTTCTTATAACCAGCAGGTTTACAGAGTAATGTTGCATTTTTCTTCTTTGTTTCCATGCCCTAAGGATATGATGCAGTTTGGCTCATTTAACTACAGTATGAGAGGCTTTCTCTAAATGTGAAATATCTTTTGCCAAAGAAACAAAACGCACCAAACAGAAAATGGAGTAAAATAAACAATAAACTGTTAGTTAGACTTTAAAATGCAGGCAAGCAGAAAGGTTTTCATTGAATACATTTTTATGCTGCAAATGTGTTTTTAAAAAGGAACACTGCATGAGTAATGTTTTCTGTGCTCTGTCTTTTGTGTACAAACATAACAAGCTTGCTTTATTATGTTTTGACACTTTTCATGCATTTCTTAATTATGAAATCCTTTCAGAGCAGAAGATGCTGAAAAGGCATGTTGAGATCTGAGATACTAGCAGCGTTTTAAATTCTAAGCTTTTCAAATGGAGTAATATATATGGAATAGGAGCGACTTCACTTACCTGCATCATTGGAATGCTATCTTTTTTTGTTCTTTAGAGTTCAACATTTAACCAGAAAGCAATAAATTTGATTTTATACACTGCCACGTAAAGCATATTTTTCAGTTGAAATGTGGTTTTCATTAAAACTCAGGCCAGAACATTTAGCAGAGCCTGACTGTCTGCCATCCTTTGTTCTTCTCTCTGTTGCCAACAACTACTTTATTAAAAACCATGCACAAAGTGAGCATTAAGGGGTCATTTAATCTTAAAGATACTTGGAACTGAGTCTGAAGGGACAACTTCTGTTTAGCCTCTCATGCCTAGGTTGTATTAAGCGATGTCTGTGTACTGTCATCCGCAGTTTTAAGATTACTCTGATACCTGAGTTCATAGGCTAATTTAGGATCAATATTTCCTGTTGCTTTTAGGGCCATTTCATATTTTCAACTTAATGCATTAGATGTATTATTTCCCTTATTCATTTTAGTTCTCTGTATTTTAAAGGGCACAATGAAGGGACATTTTAGGTGATTATATTTAAAGAATTTCTCGTTCTTTAAAATCTATTCAAATGTATCTGACTTCTGTGAAGTCTGGGGTTTCCATCAACCACATGTATATACAAATGTATGTTAGTTGACACTGCATTGTTCTTGATATAAATTCATATTCTAAACAATGAGCTATTGGCTTGATACCCATGTAAGTAGTAAAGAACATGTTTATACATACATGCTTTTATACTACATTGTAATACCGTGTCTATCGAATTAATTGTGAATCATAAATTCATGCTAATTTTAAAGGCTAGGAAAGGCTACACTAGGCACCGATTTTAAGAAAACAAACCCCTGACCCTTCATTGTTTACTTACTAATGGGGTCTTGGTTCTAAATAAGTGATACGGACCTCAGCTTAACAAGTCTAATGAAAGAGGTAGAAGAGTCTCAGCAATGTAAAGGTGCTGGAATTGCCAGTGCAGTGTGCCATTTTATGATAAATCTAAAAAGTGAATCATTTGGGGTTGCTGGYAAAAATAATATAAAAGTTCAACCCTCTTAATTAAATATTAGCTGTAATTAGCACTAAGTGTGAATACTTTGAATATTAATTAGGGTCTCATGGAACTGCTGCCAATGTTAATGAGAAACAGTGGGGGTCTCAGCAACATCTGGTTTAGGACTCAAGGTAGTATAAAAACCTTTGGATCAAATGCACCTGGACATTAGCCCTTGGTCCCTTTGTTGCCATTATTGTTCTTTTTTAACAGCTGCTGACTCTAATGCCATGTTTAGCATCTGACATGAAGGAATAGCTTAAGGACCAGCAGTAACCAGCTACTGTGTTTCAAAGCCAGCACAGTGAAAATGCTTATATAGGCAGAAGTTCGATTTGCTGTTGTTCGTTCTTGCCACTTGCTGAACTCCTTCCTGAAACAGTTGATTAAAAAAACTATGGCCCCCAGCCTCCCCCACAAATTTTAAAAATACTTCTTTAACWTTTCATAAATGTCTCTGGTGTAATCGAGTCATTGCTGGTTTTTACTTCATCTGGATTTTTTTTTTAATAGTGAAAATATTAGGTAAAAGAAATAAGAAAGGGACCTTGCCATTTTAATATAAGAGGGTATAAGTATACATTTACAAGAGTTTTTAACCTCCACTGAAATTTAAACAGGGCAAGTTTCAGTGCAGTAATAACCTTGGGATGATTGTAGATACACGCAAATGAAACTTACTGACTTAACCCTGTGAAGTAGGTAAATGTCACTGTTTTCATTTTAAAGATGGTTGAATGAAGCAATGTAAACTACTTGCTCAAGGCCATGCACTAAAATAGTAGCAAAGATGGGATTAAAATTAGGGAGGGTTTGATTGCTGATATCAAGTTTTAATTTTTTAGGACACACTGAATGCCTTTTACAAAGGAAAATTTAATTTTTTCCCTTCTAAGCCTGCCACGTACCAAGGCTTATTCCTGTGCTGTGATTCTGCAAATTCTTAAAAACTCTTGAGTTTAGGACCAGTTCAGGTCAGAGAACTGATGTCTGAATTAGTTGAAATTGGCTGGAAATGTCCGTAAGTACAAAGTGCAAGAGAAAGTCTTTCATTCATTCAGCCGATTTTGAAATTAGGAAATCAAGGACTGATGAGTACAAATAAGCAAAATCCCTACAATAGTCCTGTGCAGGTACTTGTACATGCTTTGGTGGGAAAATGACAGAGTATTTTAAAAACTAGTTAAAATTTTACTCAAATATTCATTTTTACATTACTTGATATTTAGAGGGATGATTTTATCTTGTAAATCAGTTTATCTGAGCTTGGGATAGTCCCTGTAATAATGGCCTCTAATACTGTGACATCTTCAGCATCATGTTTTGGACATCTTTTATATAGGTTCTGAAAGATTGTTCTGTACATTTCCTCCCCTAGAATTATTACTGTTTGGTATGAGCAGAGCATTTAGTCAGAAGTCTCTAATTGATAAATTAACATGCTCGACTATCCTTTATTATATCAAACATAAAGATGGATCTATCTATAAAGAGATGAGGGCATTTGTTTTTAATTGTCTAGGCTTATTGTAATATGGAGATGAAATACTATGGTCTTCAAATTTAAAGCCTTTAAAGTTCTTAAATCTATTTCTTTTGACAGCCTACGACATAGAATTTTTCTTTTACGTTAACTTAAGATTTTGTACTGATGCATTTTTTTAGATTCAAATGTTTAATATTTTGATTGGATCTCTCTTTTTTTTTTTTTTTTTTTTTTTTTTTTTTTTTTTTTTTTGCATTTGTGCATGCAGTTGCCCAATACAGTGTACCTCAAAGTATTTCTGAATATCTCATAGAGCATTATTTCATATAAATATTTTCAGTATATGGTTATGTTAACAGTATGCACCCAAATCCTGGGTGTAGGTTGCATATATTTTGTTCTGCAAACGGTAAGTCAGAATGGATCACAGACCACGGGCTAACGTTATCAGAGCTCTGTATTGGCAGTAGCCTTTGGAATGAACTGAGCTTTGTCCCTCTTCATTGTCTGAGTTGAGGCATTAGTTCAGGTAGACTTCACTGACCTTTCACAGTTAAAGAATAATCTACAGTAATCCAGAGAACAGCAGATTTGTTTGTCTAATTATTATAAGATTTAATAGGGTTAGCAAAATGGATTTAATTCAGATAAGAAATTTTCTCCTCAAGAAACAAACATTGTGCCCTTTTCAGGGCAGCAATCTTAGCAGAATACTATCATCACTTTCTGTGTAACATGTGCAGGATCATCGCTTATTTTATCTCACTCCGCATTTCTTCTTCCTTTTTTCTCCTTTGATTTTTACAGGGTAATCAGGAAGCTACAGCACCTCCTGACACAATGGCACAGCCTTATGCCTCAGCCCAGTTTGCTCCACCTCAGAATGGTATCCCTGCAGAATACACAGCCCCACATCCTCATCCAGCTCCAGACTACACAGGCCAAACCACTGTTCCAGAGCACACGTTAAACATGTACCCTCCTGCTCAGACACACTCTGAACAGAGTGCAGCTGACACAAATGCACAAACTGTCTCCGGCACAGCCACAGTAAGTCAAGGTTTCAGCTATTTCTAAGGCAGTATATTTCAAGTTACATGTGTATTTATCGATAACATTTATTCTTACGTTACACTTAATTGTTTTGCACTTCATTTGTGTTAGGATTACTCAGCATTTCAAGGTTGAAAGTCTGTCAAAGTTTATCGTTGAACTTGGAGAATATAATTTCGCTGCTTTTGGAGCCTCTTAGTAAGTGTGGGAGCTTTGTAGAATCTGTAGTATCCTTTTCTACAGTGTTAGACAGACAAAATGATTAATAGCAAGTCCATGAATCATATAATAAAGTTTGACTAAGTCCAATATAGAAAAACATTGCAAAAGACTGTTTGTAAGCATTCATTTGGAAAAACAAACAAACAAAACAAACCAGACTAATTTTGTTATTTTTAATGACCTCTGTATTTTTGACACTTCTGAGTAATTTTTCATAGAAGTGTTCATTGAATGATGCTGTATTGAAATTACTTGCGGAACTGTGTGAATGAGTATTGTGAAGAGTGTGTCTGTAATACTGTATTTTCTAGAGAGCTTGTTTGTGCAGCCATTACCAAAGTTGTGTGTGGATCTGTGCTCAACAGAGCGGAAATGATAGACTTTTTCCTTCTATTTGATTTATATATGAAGTTCTGAAGTGTCCAGAATTATGCAAGAGACTCCTTGGATGGCCCTACCTTGTAATTTAAGGCAGAAATTTCACACATTGTTAGTTTAGTGCTTCTGTCTTAATTCTAGATTGGGACCCAATATATCCAGTGCCGACAGCCGGCAGATTTCTGAACCATCAACCACCTGTGTTACATGTGTAGGATCTAGCACAGAACAGACAGCACGCTGCAATTTGAGCATGCGCTTGAAACATCTCTGCTAGCTTCCTTATCCTTGCCGCAACCATGCTCCATGCCTCATCTTACCTCCCCTTCCTCCCCTTCCTCCCCTGGCATATATCCAACCTGAAAAGTTTCCTGCATTAGGGCAAGAGGAAAGGGAAAGCATGTTCCCTTAAATGAGTTGTTCTGAAGATTTATGTTTATTTACTAATAATAGTAATTATTTCTTTATATGGGTATGAACAAGAACGAAAAGCAATAGCAATAGCACAAAAGGATATTCCTTGGTATTATCATGGAGATGTCCTTGTGAATTAATTACACAGTTTTGTGGTTTGTGCAGTAAAATGTTTCAGTCGTTTTATTTTTGACTTGGTAACTTTTATTGCCCTGATTGGCCCTTTGCTCTAGTAGTGTGAGAAAGTTTAAGTTGAAGAGCATCCTATTTACCTATATCTTATAGTATTCTTTGCAGCTATACGGTGTCCCCTCTTATTCATTTCTTTGCTAAGTTAACTTCCTGGTTCTTTCCAGCTTTTAAAATTTTCTTCCATAATAATTTTTGATTGTTGTCAAACTCTTGTCATATGCCACTGTCATTGGTTTAGAGCAGGAACCCTAAGCTGAATAGATACTTCAGAAGAGATTGGATATTGACTAAAAATATAGTTTTTCCTACTGTCCCTGTCTCATTCTTTTTATATTCTACTATTTTGCTTGCTCCTTTGGCCACTGCTGCACACTGAACAGTCCACTGTGATGCCCAGCTCAGCCTTTTTGTATTTTGAAACTGTTGGTCTGTTTGCTGTTCAGTTCTAAGTAAAAGACTGTCAGTGCTAAAATCAATGGTAAAACACCTGTCGATGCGAGTGGGACAGGAGCTCATCCCTCATCATTTATTGCTTTCAATTTATCGTGTTTCCTCACCCCTTTTTGATTTTTCAGTTTGAAGAAGTGTTAGTCTCTTTATCAGAAAAGTCAGGTATGCGTTTTTCCAACATCTTCCATGGCAAAGGCTGATGAAAAGAAATAATTTGGATTGTCTGCAATGTCCTTATCTTCTTGGGGTGCTCTATTAATTCCCAACTCTAGCAAATATAATGATTCCCTTGAAAGTTTCCTGCTTCTGATGTACTAATAGGCTTTATTGTTATTTGGTTTTGTATCCTTTGCTATCTGCTCTTCTTATTTCCTTTTTGCCTTCCTACTATCCAACTTATATTTTACCTGTCATATACTTTCTCCCTTCTGGTTCCACTTGGAGTGAACTTCCATTCTCTGAAGAATAACACTTCAATTCCACTAACCTTCTGTGTTTGGGGAATAACTTGTAAAAAGTTCCTCTCCAGCTTTCTTGTAGGCCCCCTTCAGGTACTGGAAGCCTGCTATGAGGTCTCCCCCGAGCCTTCTTTTCTCCAGGCTGAAYAACCCCAGCTCTCTCAGCCTGTCTTCATAGGAGAGGTGCTCCAGCCCTCTGATCATCTTCGTAGCCCTCCTCTGGACTCACTCCAACAGGTCCATGTCCTTCTTATGTTGGGGGCCCCGGAGCTGAACGCAGTACTCCAGGTGGGGTCTCATGAGAGCGGAGTAGAGGGGGAGAATCGCCTCCCTCGACCTGCTGGTCATGKTTTTTTTGATGCAGCCCAGGATACGGTTGGCTTTCTAGGCTGCAARCGCACATTGCTGGGTCACGTTGAGCTTCTCATCAACTGACACCCCCGACCGAGTCCTTCTCCTCAGGGCTGCTCAGCCTGTATTTATGCTTGGGATTGCCCCGACCCATGTGCAGGACCTTGCACTTGGCCTTGTTGAACTTCATGAGGTTCGCACAGGCCCACMTCTCAAGCCTGTCAAGGTCCCTCTGGATGGCATCTCTTCCCTCCAGCATGTCGACCGCACCACACAGCTTGGTGTCGTCGGCAAACTTGCTGAGGGTGCACTCAATCCCACTGTCTATGTCATTGATGAAGATGTTAAACAGCACCGGTCCCAATACCAGCCCCTGAGGAACACCACTCGTCACTGGTCTCCACTTGGACATTGAGCCGTTAACTGCAACTCTTTGAATGCGACCATCCAGCCAATTCCTTATCCACCGAGTGATGCATCCGTCAAATCCACGTCTCTCCAATTTAGAGACAAGGATGTTGTGYGGGACAGTGTCAAGTGCTTTGCACAAGTCCAGGYAGATGAYGKCRGTTGYTCTTCCCTTATCCACCAACACTGTAAACCCATTGTAGAAGGCCACCAAATTTGTCAGGCAYGATTTGCCCTTAGTGAAGCCATGTTGGCTGTCACCACTCGCCTCCTTATTTTCCATGTGCCTTAGCATAGTTTCCAGGAGGGTCTGCTCCATGATCTTGCTGGGCACAGAGGTGAGACTGACTGGCCTGTAGTTCCCCAGGTCTTCCTTTTTTCCCTTTTTGAAAATGGGCTTTATGTTTCCCCTTTTCCAGTCAGTGGGAACTTCACCAGACTGCCACRACTTCTCAAATATGATTGGTAGTGGTTTAGCAACTTCMTCTGCCAGTTCCCTCAGGACCCGTGGATGCATCTTATCAGTTCCCATGGATTTGTGCACCTTCAGGTTCCTTGGATGGTCTCGAACCTGATCTTCTCCTGCAGTGGGTGGTTCTTCATTCTCCCAGTCCCTGCCTTTGCCTTTTGTGACTTGGGCGGTGTGGTTTGAGCACTTGCTGGTGAAGACTGAGGCAAAAAAAGTCATTGAGTACCTCAGCCTTCTCCATATCCTGGGTAACCAGGTCTCCCGTTTCCTTCCAGAGAGGGCCCACATTTTCCCTAGTCTTCCTTTTATCACCGATGTACCTGTAGAATCTTTTCTTGTTGCCCTTGATGTCCCTGGCCAGATTTAATTCTATCAGGGCTTTAGCTTTCCTAACCTGATCCCTGGCTGCTCGGACAATTTCTCTGTATTCCTCCCAGGCTACCTGTCCTTGCTTCCACCCTCTGTAGGCTTCTTTTTTGTGTTTGAGTRTGTCCAGGAGCTCCTTGTTCATCCATGCAGGCCTCCTGGCTTTTTTGCCYGACTTCCTCTTTGTTGGGATGCATCGCTCCTGAGCTTGGAGGAGGTGATCCTTGAATATTAACCAGCTTTCTTGGGCCCCTCTTCCCTCCAGGGCTTTATCCCATGGTACTCTACCAAGCAGATCCCTGAGGAGGCCAAAGCCTGCTCTCCTGAAGTCCAGGGTAGTGAKCTTGCTGTGCGTCCTCCTCGGTGCCCTGAGAATCTTGAACTCCACCATTTCGTGGTCACTGCAGCCAAGGCTGCCCTCGAGCTTCACATTCCCCACCAGCCCCTCCTTGTTGGTGAGAACAAGGTCCAGCATAGCACCTCTCCTTGTTGGCTCCTCTGTCACTTGGAGAAGGAAGTTATC
>JAYKAV010002932.1:2976324-2993878 GCA_035582835.1 Phoebastria nigripes
TAGGAGTGGGATAGATTGAGGTTCCCCTCCCCTAGCAACTTTAGTTTAAGGCCCTCTTCACCAGCTTGGCAAGCCTATGACTGAAGATGCTCTTCCCCTTCTCTGACAGATGGACCCCATCAGCCCCCAGTAGACCAGGTTTCTCAAAGCGAGTCCCGTGGTCTAAGTAGCCRAACTCCTGGCTGTGGCACCTGTCCTGTAACCATTTGTTGATTCGCCAAACTTGACTGGACCTTTCAAACCCATTCCTTTGACCGGGCGGATTGATGAAAAAACTACCTGTGCTCCAGAGTCCCTTACCGTCGCTCCCAGGGCTCTGTAATCCTTCTTGCTTTTAAGTGGAACTGATGTGGGGACATAGTGGCATTTGTTTGGTAGGTTCCAATATTTTTACATAGTTTCCTTTCAGTAAGCTGTATTATATGCATTTAAAAGAAGAATAACCAATTGATCAATCATTCACAAAAGAATACTGTTGTGATTAATGTAGATTATACAAGCTATTGGAGGCAAGACCAATTTTTGAACTTTCTTATTCACATGCATATTTACGTACATATGAAGCTGGATATACCACTAGAAATGGATCTTAAAATTTTGAAATATGGAGCTAATAACTGCAGGGCAATTACCTAATTTGTAGAACTACTACCAGAAGTGACTTAACCTCATGCATGAAGGACTTAATCCACGCCGAGGCTAGACACATACCCTGGCTTTTTCTGTTTGTCCCAGTTTCTTTGTTTTTGTCTGAAAGAATCATACACTGAAGCTAGAGCTYACATTGGGTCTAGTGCGACCTAAACCCCAAGAGTTTAGAGGTTATATAAAGTTATAAATAAAGAAGATAAATATAAAAAGCTTCCATGCAACTTCTCTCGAATCCTTTACTGCAACACAGAGTGTGATCCTGGCCCAGCTGAAACCTCTGTCAGTATYCCCATTTGTTGCAAACTGAACAAGATTCCAATCATCAGTTTTATTACAGGTTTGCAATTTTGTGCACAGTAGAGTGCTATTAATATAGAAAGTCTGTAAACTTGATTTCCTTATAAGTAGAATCTATAGGGTCTAGTAAAGGTTTCCCGTGTTGTCTTTGGTCATTCAGAGCCTTTTAAAATGGGTGTGAAGTACTACCAAGCCAAAAAGACAGTGCTTTAAACTGACTGAGTTGGTGTGGGACATTAATGAATACAGCCTTACAGAATATATAGTATTTTCTATATGCTATGAAAGAAGACAAATCTGATCAGAAGAGAATGTATGCTTTTCTTTGATGAGAACGAAAATATTTTTTTGAGAACTTAATAGGAAGGGATCCTTTTTTTTTCCTCTTGGATTTTACTTTTTATAACAAAACGTTGCATGAAGTCTTTCATACCTTGAGCTTCTCCAGGGAGCACGCATGATACCTGAATGTAATGCTCTGGGTACCTTTTGTCATTTGTAGCACTGACTTTCTGTGGACTTCCAACTGGCATCTACTGGCTGGGCATCTACTCTGTCAAAAACCATGCCATTTTTCTTACACTCTTCTCTTAGTTTAATTCCAAAGTTCTTTTCTGTTAGGAAAGAACATTTTCTTGCTTGCTTCTGCTCGAATCGACTAACAAGCACTTCAAAAATTGCAGTTAAGGAGTATGGAATGTTCTGATATTGTTAAGATTTTACTTTTCTGCATGTTATGCTTAACTAATTCAAATATAATTTAATGGACATTCATTTAGCAGTGAATGTGGGATTAGAAATGCTCTTGTACTGCCAAAAAGTGTATTTCCTAGTGAAAATTTTTAATCTATTATTTTGATAAAATATTGTAAAACAGTATTCTGTTAGGGTAAGTATTGGTGATAAGAGGTGCTTAGGTTGTATGTATAGGGATTGCTAACTTTGTATTTTGATGCTATGAAGCAGAACATGTACAGAATGAAAGGGAAGTAAATGTCTAAAGACAGGATGATTTAGCTGAAATAGGATAAAATCATCTGTAGGTAGTAAAATACTGTCAAAAGTTACTTTGAGTCTTCTCTGAATAATACGGTTTTCATCTTTTTGGATCAATGTGTTTGTTTAAGTTTAATGAAGGAAGTAGTCYCTCTAAGTAGGTGCACAATCAATACTCATCCAGTACTGGGTTATTCATGTGCTGGTAGACTTTTGGAGTTGCATAGCATCAAATGTGCTTTTAGTCATTAACAAAAATAGTAAATTGCTTCTTTCAAGAAGGACGGATCAATGATAAGTGTGTTACAAAGTTACGGTAAAAGTAACACATCTGACGATTTTGCAGAGTGGGTTTGAGTGTTATGTTAAATAGTTACGTATTTTAAAGGATTTTTAAGTAAGACATTTGATCATTTTATGAAATATGAAATCACCTTTTACCTGTGTACATATATATATACACAAACATACTGTACATGTATAGTTCAAGAGTAAAACTTGTTCAATTTTTGCCTGTGGTTTTTATGCATGACTTCTGTTGATGTCAGTGGGAGATGAGCATGTAAATACAAAGGGCATTAACTGGGCATGTGTAAGAAAGCAGGTAATAGTAAAGTAAATGTGGTTTCTCTAGTGTTTCCTATTCTAAGTGTATTATACTGATAACRGAAGTCAGTATCACGGTCTGGTAAAAACTGAGTTTGTAATAATGCTCTGTGTTTTATCTGTGYGTGTGTGTATAAAACATATGCTGCTCTAAACTTAATTCTACTTTTGCATTAGAGAAAACTTGAGGTCATTGTGCAGTCTTTCTGCCTTGGACTGTGACTTCACCAGATTTCACAAGCTGAAAAGCCTTGATAAATTGTGTGCTTGAATAGGAGTCCTCGAGGAAAAATGCAGTTTACTTGGAGGAGTGTTGGTGATTCAGTGCATAGTGCTTTCCTGCCTAAGGTGGTTCTGAATCAATACCCAGCATCGCATTAGTGGATGCAGTACTGCTGAAGTCCTGTAGAAGACATGTAGCGCAGAGGYGTGGGTTGTCTGTGATCATTGAAGATGTTGAGGTATTTTTTGCATAACTCCTCTGTTACGACTAAATTTCAGCTTGGTTACTACCAAAATTCCTCCTGTAGCATCCACTGAATTGATACTCTTCTGTGTGAAAATAATTGATATATTAGATACTAGATGTCTGTTGTTACAGTTGCTCTGCTTTACCTTGAAATTTTGTATAGTCTTTGAGATGTAATGGTTTGTAAGTTTGATGGTTTCTTTTCTTGGTGTTAATTATGTCCAGGTTTGTGCATTCTTTAGTCATGTTGCAGAGGCCATCTCTTCATCTAAGAATTTGGGAAGGCTTGGTGATACTCTGGACTGAAAAAGTATTTACCATGTTGAACTCGGTTGTTTTGGGGAAGAGAAAGATATACAACCTTTGATTTTTTTTGTACCGATTTCTCTGTTGTGCTTTTTAATTTGGGTAAGAAAACTGACAGTAGCACACATTAATAGTAAAGCGCTTTAGTGCATTGTCTAAGCCTGCAGGTGGGTAGACTGTAACTACAGATCTCTGCAGCATATTTCTATTTTTTATTAGCTCTTTTTCCTGCTCTGTTCTTTATGTAAGTTATTGGTGTAAGTGATTTCCCCCCCCCTCCCCCCCCCTTTCTTTCTTGTCTCCCTAATGCTTCGTTCTTCTCCTCGTTCTCTCCTACTATTTTATTCCAGGTCTGTCTATCTCCTGGGGGTGTGGGATACATTAGCTGTTTCAAGAAATTCTCTTCCATATTAAACAGTGGGCTATATCCTACTTGGTTCAGGGGTGTCCATCAATTGTTCTTACAACAGTGTGTCATTGAAGTAGAGATGTTTAAAACTAAGTTCTCTGTAATTTGCTGGTTCATCGTGTAACTGTGGTTGTGCTTGTTAGCCTTGAGGTAAACTTCCTTCAAGTCCAACATGCCAAGTATATGCATAGTGAGTGGGACACTTTTCAGTGCTGCTGAGCTCAGCTGGTGTTATCCTTGTCTCTGAATATTATGCTTTTGCCTAGTAGGTTTTCATAGTGCACTTGGAATGCGGATCCTGGAACTGCCCCTTGTGGCTTGGGAAGAAAAAGCGACTGGCTTGCCTCAGTGTGTAGTTCTGTCTGGAAAGCATGCAGAGCAGAATTACGGTGCAGATAACCGTGTCAATCATTTCTCTAAATAGTGGCACTCGGAGGACTATGCTCCCCCTGTGGAGGAGCTAGGAAATTTTCACCATGAAGCGTCTGCCTTGCAAGTCAGATTTCCCCATGGATTTTTTTTTTTTTTTTGTCTATGGATGTTTGCCACCAGTATGCTAGATAGTTGATAATACTTTGACAATTGTTACAGCAGTGTGTATTCATCTAAATCATACCCTGCTGGTGTAGGCTATTGCATCAGCATGGTATGCTATTTCAGTTATATTACCTGTTACATTTGGTCCCAAATGCTACTTGAAAAAAATATTTCAAGGAGCTTGTTTCAAGACCCCGAGTGCTTCAGAGCTGCAGAAGCAAGCAACCTGGTCCAGCTCCTACTCTATAGTGAAGAGATCAAAACTGACATCCCAAACAGATAACATAATGCTGTGCTAGTTTGGTGAGACACAGTAATGACTTGTGATCATAGGCATTATTACTTCTAAGAGGCTTCCTTGCTGAGAGCCCTGCGTGTAAACTTTGTAACTATGCCCCACGTGTATTTCTTTGCTTATGCTAAGGAATAGCAGGAACATATTGCTCACTTTAGCAGCTGTATGTGTCAGTGCATGCTCTAAAATAGATTCTTCTCAAGGATACACAGAACCTTAAACTGACTGGGTTTTATGATAACGTTTACAAAGCRCCTGTTTGTATACTTAAGTTGTTTTGCTTGGTGAGAAGATAACCACCTTTTTTTCCTGTGTTGCAAAGTTAACTTAGGCTTTGCTCCCAGAAAGTACTTGTCATTCTGTGAGTGGGTATCCGGTGTGAGGAGAGCAGCTGTTACACTGCCAGCTAATTGTTCCACTGCATGCGTATCAGCATGTCTTGTGTTCTTCTGAAATGTCAGTAACTGATCCTTGTGATATAAGTATCACCTCAGCTTCTTTTTCCTTTTGATTCTCTAGCAAGAAGGGATTGCAAATATGATATTGAAACAGAAGACATAAAAATGATTATTCTGTTTTTTTTAAGATACTGTGATTTTAACTTCCTCTCGTGATTTTTGAGTGCTTGAAATTGGTGAAGTAGTAAAGCTGAAGCTCCTCCCCAGAAACAAACAAAGCCCACCCAGGGATAGAGAGAGCAATTATGGTCTGTCACCTCTAGTCATGTTTGCTCGAATAAATTAGCTGAACGCCATTGAATACCCCTCTGAATGTTCATTGTGGGGCAGACTAACAGTTGTTAGATCACTTGAGCAGGTAATTCCAGCCAACTCTAAGGCAGATTTAACGCACAAAACATTGCAGAGGTCTTTTCAATCACATTGTCAACCAGAGATATAGTCATATTGCTCCAACTTGAAAAGTTTCTTCTAAAAAGCATTACCAATTAATTTCTGGTGTGCCAAGTTTAATTGACCAATTAAACAATTTAAGATTTTCTTCCTGCTTGGCCCTGAAAGAGTTAACAATATTGGTTTATTGAGTTTTCTTGTACTTTGTGTTGTCTCTTGGGCTCTTTGCTTCTTCATACCAATTCTTTTACATGTTACATTATTGACTTTTTCTTCTCTCTATGCAGTCTAAGTAGCTGCAGCATCCAAATGCTTTAGCTGTGCTTCGGGTTCTGATGTATTGAGAAGAACATTTGTTGCACATTTTGCTGAATAAACTGAGCATAAATTTCAAAGGGGATCTTGGTATGATGAAATAGCTAATTACAACTTACTTTGTATTTGACCTTCTGCATCTTTGCTTCACATTATAACATGGTAATTAAAACTGATCCTTATGGGGGGGATTTTTTTTTGTGAAAATTAGCTCTCATTTTCACTAGATACAGGAGTGGCTGTGCTAGGTTAGGTAAGACTAATGATGTTTTCCATTCTCTTGTAATTGGCATGCAAATGGTAGTTAATGGTTTGCAACTTCATCAGAAGTTGTCGATTCCTCCCTGCACCAACTCTTTGTAATTGCAATGTAAACTTATATATTGTGTGGAGTACTTTGTGCAATGGCATTAGGAGAATTATGTTTGTAACTTCTTGGTTAACCAGCAACRTCTTTAGGTCCTTGCTTGCAAGAAACTGGCTTTCCATTAGAAAGGTCGGAATGGTCAGGCAGCACAGGTTCATGGAAAACTAACAAGGTTTGTAGTTAAAAGCTGTGAAGATCATTCGGATTGGCTTCCTCTCTYCTTCCTTAAATCGTAAGGCTGGACTTCTATTCATGTGACAGTCTTTGCCCAGGGTTACACAAGAGCTAAACTTACTCTCCTGCATGACTACACGTGGGTCTCAGTTAAGGATGGCTTAGTAGCTTATTACCCCCCAACCCAACCCTGAAAATATTTTTTTAAATCCTGTTTATACTCTCAAGTTTCCATTCCTCTCCCACACACCTGTCTCTTCAGCTTTCCCATGCACCCACCTACCTACCCACAGAATTACTTTAATTAAATGTTACTCATGTGTGGGCTTACTTACCACTTTTCTCTGCTTAATCTGTTCCCTTCCTAGGGTCAGTATGAAAGTGTGACTTGATTCAAACATTTAACTTTGCTATCCATCAATATCAGAAAGACAGTAACAAGGCATGTCGATCTGTCCTGGCTTAACCTGCAAGCAGTTGAATCCATCTGTAAGTTTGAAGCTTCTTTATGGTCTACCAGTGACGTGACAGGGTGAAATACACATCACAGGCAGAAGTGGACAGAGGACARTTTTCTTATTAACTAGGTATGCATTCAGGAAATGGTTAGAAGGTCTTCCATTCAGACTTCACCGGAAAAGGAATTAGACTGAGCTARCAGTCTAGCACGCACGTCGTGCTGTATTTGGTCTTTCTGTGATATGCAGAAAGATTTGGGTGGTCATTTTAATTTGCACAGATCTAGATATTAAATGGCCAATGATTTATTAATTAATTGTAGAAATAGGTAGAAATTCCAGATGAAAGGATAAGTAAGAGAGTAACCTGTTTTTGTTCTGACTTGAATTAATCCTACATATATATGGCAGTTTCTTTACAAAAGTGTGACATGGAAATAGTAATCTACATGTCAAGATACTTGCTGCAATTTGAGGAAGACCAGAACAGTGGGGTTTTTTCTGTCCTGGTTCTACTGGAAGATAAGAATGCAGCTAGGAGGTCCATTCAGGCCATTAGGCTATAGGAGATGGACTTTGGTTATGAAAGCATGCATACCTTTGTACTGTAAACTGCAGGTAAGTTATGTTTAAAACTATTAATAGGAACATAAGGTAACTGCCTTAGTGAATCTGAGCTTCCTAGTATATAATTTTCTGATTTTAATATGAACATCACTGTTTAAAGAAAACTATTTCTTATTATGCTTATTACTATGCTTTTCTGATTTCTATTAAAAACAAAATGCTTTAAAATATATTTATAACATCAATAAATTAGAATAATAATACATGCACAGATCAGTATTTTAAAAATTCAGGTACTCTTAAAACTAAGTTTACTCTTGCTGTCATAGGTGTTTTGTTCCCAGTTAAGACAGTTTATACTTTACAGTTGCATCTTGTAGCTAGACACTATTTAAAATAATGTACACATTTGATAATTTATTAAAATATGCATTTACAATAGAATGCCTCTACCAAAACGTTACATGCAGTTCTCCCACAGCAAAAGCAAAACCCCTGTTCTGTTTCTCTTTGTGTGAAACCTTCTTAGTTGCTCTGTATAAAATTGAGGTTCTTTCATGTTGCTATGCGAGCAGTTGTTAACTTCAAAAAAGAGAGTGTCAGCTGATTAAAGTATAACTTGATCTTATTGGAGGTTTGGTTTTTTTTTTTTGAGATGTGAGTAGTTGCCATGTGCTTTGTGCTTTTTACTTATGTGAATAAAGGTGAACATTTAGTTACTTTGTTGGCACTGCAGGGATAGAGGGTAAATATTTCTTAATATATTGAGAAGGTTTTATGTACATATATAAAATAATTGCTAATTTTTAAAAAAGAATTGCATAAATGCAAAACCTGCCTCTCCTTTTTCTTGCTTCTTGCCTGCTTTTAATCTTTGTGTGCTTTTTAGTTGTTTTGTCTTCCTTTTCATCTTTACAACACTTTATTCCCTTTCTATAATCTTCCTCTGGTTTTCCTTTTATGTTATTTTTCAATATGCCTGCTTTGTCTCTTCTTCCTGTTTCTTCCCAGTTTTTGCTTATTCCAAGATTATCTAGTAGTTTACTTTCATTCCCCCCCCCCCCAATAGGAGTTACAAAGCCAGCTACCACTGATTTTAATGTGGCGTGGAGAGAATATGTAATCTTCTGAAGGGAATATATAGTTGACGTGAAGAACATACATGAATTCCCTGGTATTTCTGTACCTAGATTGCTGCATCTTGCTGGTTCTAGATGCTTTTTCAGATGGTATCCCACGCAGTTGTGTTGTAGTATCAGCATATTGTGCTGCCTTTTTTTGATTTAGAAAAGCCTCTCAACGGCTTTCTAAGAGACACCCCTCAGGCCGTCTACTACTCTTGCTTAAAGGGGCTTTCTGCATTTGCTTTTCCAGCAGAGACCTCTTCAAATCTCACCCACTGAAAGAGTTGCCACTGCCATTGATCTTCTCCTCCCTTTCTGGGAACTGCCTTTGAACTACAGTCAGAGTCTTACCCCAGTATACAAATTCTGAGATGCCCATTTAAAATCCATCTCCAAATGGCAGGAGAATGTGTAAGTACTCTTCAGGTCCTTCACAGCCGCAGCAATCAGTTCTGTAAAAATGCTTGTGAGAAGGAGGGGATTAAAGAGCACCCGTGTGGCAGCTTCTTATCAGCCTCTGCCACGAGGTCTAATAACACCTCCAGGTGTGGTAGACAAAGAACATGAAACTCTCTATCGATGGAACAGAGGACTTCAAAGATTGTTTGCCATTGAGGACATCTTTATATATTGACTGATTGCAGACTCTGTAATAAGACTGGCACTGCCTCCCAGCTTCCTTATACCTTGGAAAGTAAGAACGGAGGGTTTCTTGTGCTATGCTTTTTTGCTTTGGATTGTAATTAAAACACTTTTCTTCTATTCTCTGATTTATAAAAGAAAAATAAAGCAGCAGAATGCCTTCTGATTCAATCAAAATAGAAAAGGAAAGCGTGATTACAATTGGCAAGTCTTTTCTGTGCCTGTGTTTTTTTGTTGCTGTTATAAAAAGTGCGTCAAAAGATGTCAACTATTTAATTTAATAAGAATTCACATAAGTTCCAGCTGTTCCAGAATAGTATCTAAATATTTGATTTGAAAACAATATGTGTACCAACGCTGCAACGTACTGCAGGCATGATCACCCAGCTATCCAGAAACATCTAAGTCTGTCTGTGCTAATTAGTGTTTGCAGATGAAGCTTCTGTAGTGGTAGCTTCAGTTAATAAAAGATCTTGTGGGTTATAAGCACATAATGTGTGAGATAAGAGACGTCTACAAAACTGAATGGAAACTATGTAAATTTACTATTTTCAAGTAGTAATAATAATGCTGGGACACCTAATTTTGCTTTTCATAATGACATGTGATATATTTTGTAATATGTTCATATTACAAAAAAATGTTACCTTATTGCTGCCCTTATTTAAAGAGCTTTATTGCCAAAAACATAGTTATAAAATGTCAATTTACTTAAAATATTTGAAAGTATTAATCTTAACATGAAATGATATTCAAAAAAATTCTGTGGTTTTTCACTTACATCGAGGAAAAATTCATAGTTTAGGCCAGAGAAATTTGCTTTTAACTTGTGCATTTACTCGCAAATGTAGCAATTCTGTTGCCTGTTTGCTCAGAGTCCTTATTCTTTTGGTTTTAGGGGTATGGAAATACTTGGGTTGTGCTGAGAAATGCGGTTTCTCGTGGACATGTTCCCTCCCCTTCATTTCCTTTCTTACATACTTTTCAAGTACAGTGTTATCAAATTTAATGAAACAGATGCCGAATTTCACCTCTGAATATTTGTATTTCCTTGTTCTCATACATAGGCTCTTCCTTTTTTTCTTTAAAGAAAAACTGGCAGGGACAGGTGGCAAACTGTCCTCACCTGGAGCTTTGTTTTTTATATATGAATGTAACTTTTTTTAATACATGTATTAAAACTAGAATGTATTCTAGTTTTGACAGTGTGTTTGGGGAAAAAAATATTAGATGGTGTTAAAAAGTAAAGGCTATAAAAGCGAAATAAAAATCAGATAAAAATGTAGATTTTAAGCAAATTGAAAAACTTTTCTTTTATAGTAATCCCTTAAAGTGATGAGCTTAAAATACATTACAACTAGTGGGTTTTTTAGGAAGCTCGCTTTACTTCCTGGGTTTTTAAAATTTCTTTCTGATTTACAAAATCTAAAAGTTAAAAGTTGGAGGAGTAAACATGTTTGTAAGGTAGACATTGAATCATTTCTAATGCGTGAACGTTGTTTGATACTCATGAGCGGGTGATACTATATCTCAGTAAGTTTGCATCATGGTACACAGTACTTTAGTGACAAAATATGGTTTTAACCTCAGAGATAAGTCTTGCAAGCACTTATAACTGAAAGGGTTGTGTACTGGTGTTCATAATAATCAAACAGAACTTCTTACAAAGCTATTAGATTCAGGAATAGATACCTGCATAGTAGGGTCCTGAGTTTATGCAGAGCTGCTGGATAGTTGTGTTTGAATACACTTGCATTATAAGATTTTGCCTTTAATACAAGCTGGTAGGTGACATTTTATATGAGTTGTATCCATTAATTGAGGTATCAAGCTTGTGCTGAAATGTCAGTACCTGCTGGTATGCACAAAGATATCCAATACTGGCTACTATTAGGGCTATTTAAAATTTTGTTTTGAAGGTAATCTTTAGCATATACTTGTAGTTACAAAGCTTTGGAACACTGCAGTCTCCACTCATTGTAAAATTGCTGAATTTAACATACAGGCTGGCAGTATATGTACTTGTGAAATGGCTCATGCTTGCAATAAAAGCACTTTCACACCAGCATAAAATGTTGCTGTTGGCTTCTTCCTGTCTCCGGCAAGCATTTCCAATTTTAGAATTTTCTTCCTCTCATTTTTGAGCTAGGCTGCCTCTTTTCTTTTTTCCCCACTGAGTTGAAAGTGTTGCAGATCCATTCCTTTTATCTCTCTGTTCTCTCTTGAAAGAAAATTGCAGCCATTTCCCATGTTACTTCTCTTTTTGCATGTACAGCAAAGTCAATTTTCCAAAGATTCTAATGTGTTTTATAGACAAAACATGTTCAATCAAAGGTACTAGTGTCTGAATCACTGATTCTGTTCTGTGCTTTCTAATGGAAAGAGCGAAGGTTTTTCTCTTTTTATTGTTACAGCAAGAGATACTACTGTTTTCAACACAGGTGTGGTTTTTTATTCTTGGTTGTTTTGTGGTTGTTTTTTGGGGGTTTTTTTGTTTGGTTGGTTTGGTTTGGTTTTTTTTTTCTTGTTTTTCAAATACATACTTTCAGGACAGCAAATTTACTATATCGCATGTGTCCACCTTAGCCCAATGCATCTAATTTTTCTGCCTGGAACTTTTATCCAGATGCAATTTGAGGACTTGGGATATTTGTCTGGGGTTTTTCAAAGTTAAGATTCCCAAATAGACTATTACATGCTTAGAAATGTAGCATATACTGATTGTGTGCTAGATGATATAGATGATGTTAATAATCCTAACCATGCATGTGTAGCAAGTCTTGTCTATAGTAAAAATAAGTCATTTTGTATGTCACATTTCTGACTGAGAAATGTGGCGGCCCCGCTAGTCACGTCTGCCCTGGCCACCCACTATATAAAATTGCTTTCTACTATCATCAGCTGTTTAATATCTCCATAAAGAATCTTTTCAGGTAGCAAACTGAATCTAGTCTCAAGTATCTCCAGTTTCCTTAACCTAAACACTCGTAATGTATTGGACCAAATTTGAGTAGCTTTCTAATTAATTGAATTATTGATTTGACATATTTCAGATAATGATCATTTAGACCTGCTAAGTTTAGAACCAGCTAGCTAGCATAATTTAGGAGCCTGGTATTTTTTATTTTGATTGAACTTACTGTGTCGTATGCTTTTAAGCCTTTTGCCTTCAGTGGGAAGGAAGGAGGGCTCATATTCCTGAATATTCAAGTTTTGTATTTTCATCTATCTGTCTATTTGTCTGTCTGTCTATCTATCTATTTTCTTCCATGAAGAATGGTACTTTGTCTTTATTACAAGTAAAAGGAGACTTTTTGGTTCAGCATAGAGTTACTCATTATTGCTTAAGACATTCACAGAAAGTTTACTGCATGTATAGCATAGTCATTCCACAGGTATCAGAGTAATAATTCGAGTTTAGATTAGACCTGAATATGTTTTACAATTTACCGTTTAATGAGCATTGCAAGCAGACTCCGTTGTCTTCTGGAAAGCTGTGTGCCCTCAGGTTCTTGTTGCTGGGACTGAAAAGGGGGGGAACGAGGCTGGCTGGTGGTATGTTTGTTGAAGTTTGTTGCCCCTGCCACAAACCGTATGATTACTACAAGGAATTGTTCTTGATCATACTTTTCAGGTGGAGAAGCGGGAATTAACTAGGAAATCCTTGAGATTTAGTTGAAAGTACTAATCCTTTGGGGATGCTTCGTAACACCTTGCCCTACTGATCAAATGCAGCAATCAAATGCGGTATTTGCTCAGCAGTTTTCAGTAAGAGTAGATATTTCATGCCAAACATTATTTACAGGTGGGCTCTTTGGTAAATTGAATAGTGCCCAGGTGATAAATTTGTTGCTCTCACATTTGCTAAAATACCTTTGTGCCTTGACCTTCTTCTGAGAAGGTTTGTGAAAATAATATCCTAGTGCATATTTAGGCCAATTTTATCACTAAGAGAAAGAGCTCTGAGTGCTGTGAGGGCTTGAAGAGGTTTTTTTTCTTTGTTTGCTTCAGTCTTATCTCTGCAGTCATGAATTCATTGTCCACTCTCCTGTATAGTAAAGGCTGAGTGGGAAATACACAAAATATCTGAAGCTGATGTTAATGCTGCAGGAATATAACATGGGCGTTCAGTGTTGCACTGTACAAGCTTGTTGGTGCTGATGAATTACCTTGTCACAGAGGTGTAACCAATGTTATGAAATCTTACTGTGTTTTTTTTCCTCATAGAGATGTCACAGTGACTGAAGGAGGATATATGACATGCTGTGTTACTGCCTTAGGACCAGAATGTGTTGTCTGCTTTGGTGCAGCTGAGGGACTAAGGGGTTTATATTACTAGCAGCTTGTCAGGGCACAAGGCAATCTATTGGTGCATTATAGGGCTGCTCTAATCTGATTTTGAATGCAAGGTGACCCTTCTTTGTTTTCTCTAAAATTTCTGACATTTTATCAGGTGATGATTCCTTGTATGAGGGAAGTTGAATTGCATTTCCTGCCACTCTTATGGAGTAGCACAAAACAATTTGAGATAGAGAGCTTGCAAGCTTGTGACGTCAAATGATAGAGTTATTTAGATTTGGGAGTGGACTATAAGACTGAGATATTTCTGATCGTGATGCTACTGCTTTAATCTAGTGTGATTATTTCTTTCTTGTTGAGTTTAGAGGATGATCCCCTCCAAGCATCTCATGAAAAGATTGATTTCATCCTTGTGACCATTTTGTGAGATTTTGTTGAATTACAATTACTGTTTTTTCCACTTTTGCAGAGGAGGAACTAGGGTACAAGTAGTTTGAATAACCTGCCAGAGGCAAATCTGTGACAAAACAGATTGCAGAAGCTGGCTGTCCTGAACCCAAGTGTCTAGACTGAGAGAGAGTTTTTTTCTCATAACAACAGAATGCTATTGCTGAATTTCATTTTGAACTGGTGTGTGCTTTTGGAGCATTGAGCGTTGAATAGATCACAGTCTGAGCCTGATTTGTGTGAATGCTATGTTTCAGGTGTATGAATAAGAAAAAAAGTTGGTAAAATACTCTGTTACTTAGGAAATGTGTATGTTTTTTTAAAAAAAGGCAAAACTCTACAGCTTCTTTTAACTTTCAGACATACCATGCAGACCATGTGAAGCTAACATCTCTTCGTCCACCCGCCCCCCCCTTGTGATATGTGAGGGTAGGGTCATTGTCTGTGGTAGTGCCTAGCAAGATGCATCTGCTCCTTTGCTTTGGCATAGTTTCCAGCTCTCTTCCACAGAGGAATGGGATTGAGAAGTCAAAGATGGGGCATGAAATGATATGAGGAACATGACTGCTGCCAGGATCATGGCAAAGGTCAGGTGGCAAGGGTCTAAAACTCCCTGTAACATAGTAAATATGAAGGTGTTCTGCTATGTTATTTAGCTTTACAAATACAGGGACCTGTGGCTGTCAAGAAAGGGAGACTGAAAAAACTGGACTTTGACTTACTGGGTTGTTGAGTTTAAAACCTGCACTGCAAAGTCGTGAGAAAGCTACGAGAAGGGTGGCAGGAGATCACAATATGGACAAGGAGCATGACCAGGAGGGGGGTTGACTGGCAACATCTTGTTGGAGGCAGGCACTAGAGAGAGCAGAGCACCTCAGCAACTCCTTGATCTGTTCCATCTGTAACAAAGTTATTTATGTTTGGTGGTTTTTTTCTGCAATAAATGCAGCAGCCGAGGCCAATAGTAATCTCTATCTCAGTATGATTACCAGCAAGCAGAAATCCCTCAGAGGCTGAGACTGAATTCTTGTTCTTTCAACCATTGTCCCTGCATAAGTGTGCAGAAGATGGTAACAGAGCAGCAGATACCCTTTTTTCCTTTCCTTCTTTCTTTCTTTCTTTCTTTTTTTTTTTTTTTCTTTTTGCCATCACTCAGGTGCCTGTGGATAGGAGGATAATGCCTTACCCTGCCACAGACCCCCAGTAGAGAGCAAAGAAATGACAGGTTTAGACAGGCATTGTTTTTCCTGGAGATATGCTCAGCTTATGCAGTGCTGTTTGTTAGCCATAAATTTTACGAGAATGTTTGTAAGCTTACAATTTTGCCTTCCTCATGGTAGGTTTCAATACCTCACATTTCATACTGATTTGCCAGGAAAAATATTTGCAAGCAACACTGTATTTGTGCAATATTTGTACGATACATTAATCAACTGCAGGTTTTTTCTCAAATGTGGCTATGCATATGGCATGGCGACATTTAACACGGCATATATACTGCCTGAATCGCTATATTTTGTGGAGGTTTTTTTGTTAAGTACAGAGCATGATACGTAGTTGGAGAATCTGACTTCAGAATTGCAATGATTCTTATACCAGGAGTACTTCCGTGTATTGTTTTGCTACGATACGCTGTTGAATATTGTGGAAAACATAACAAATATATTGCTGTTTCTAAAAAACTCTCATTTTATTTTAGAATAAAATTTGCATGAGAAAATTTTGTTCACATTGCCATGAGACCATATTTGAGACACTTGGCAATTTTGTGTCTAGTCATTTTCATGGATAGTGGGAAAATAGTATTACTTTGCATTAATGTTTTTGTTAAAAATATGGACTGTATACCAAAGCGGTTTTAAATTCAGGCAAAAAGAAATTATAAATGTTCCTAAACGATGATAGCTAAAATACAGTGCTGTATGAGCTTTCAGTTTGATAAATACTTACTTATGAGGTCATAAATACTTGAGGTACAAAAGGTTAATGTAGTGTGAAAGGCTGTAAAACACAGCGAGCAACCTGCTAGATCATAATGATGCATTAGTACCTTTCAGTATGAATGCTAGTGGTTATAAAATCTTTGGGTTGAATTTATTCTGTAATACAAGAATGTAAAGCCAGAGTATTTTCACTGTGTAGTTGTACTTATCTTTTTATATTTATTTCCTTTTGTAAAAAAAAAAAAGGCAAGCTAAAAAGCTCTTATCTGCTCATAAGTGCCCACTGACTGAAAATGATAAAAACCGCTTTGACTAATATAATTTCTGAAGAGCATATGTCATAGGTGTTGTCTGTGTACTCAAAGTAAGTAATAAAATAAAGTAATACTTGGTGATTTTTTGCCTTCTGTGTATTAATAAGTTTCCATGAGATAAAGTAAGCAATAATGCATAAAGGAAACAAAAGTGGTATAAATCCTGTAAAGTAGTAATGCAGTTTACCTTTGAGGACAAAGAAATATGGTGCTAAATTCACAAAGTGAGCATTTACTGAATGGTGAAGTTGACTTTATCATAATAAACTATAGTATTTCTCAGTCTTAGAAGTCTTCTGCAGTTTATAGTTGTCTCCAATATGCTGATGCAGCTAATATTTCTCCTTTAATGTCTACCTCTGTGAAGTGTTAATTTTCATGCTTTGGTGATCATGGCTTTTTACTGAAGCAAATTACTTCCTCTTACTCCTATATCAGAGCTTATGACAGATTAGGATAATTTTACTGTAATTAATCTTTTGAGTCAGTTCCACTCTTTTCAATGAAGTGCCATGTCTTGGCCAGGCTAAATTGAAGCAGTTAATAAAATCTGGAATCAAATATGAAAAACTTTTATTTGCAGACTGTTGATACTTGCTTTCAGCCTTCTCTGCTCTCCGGTTACAAAAGTAGTATTTTACTTTCAATTTATTCTCTCAATGAAGTACACCTGTATCTGGAGGATATTAAATAGTTTTGAGGAATTAAACAAGAAAAATGTCTACGGGAAAATATTTGATGTAGATACATCCATCTCCTAATGCAGAAGCCTGGTAATTTTTTTTATTATTATTTTTAGATGTTGAAAATCAACATATTCTGTTCTTACTAAGGTACAATTTAAAAGTTGATAGTGTTTGGATTGTGCAAATATATCTTCAGTAAATCTCTGTAGATTATTATTTTTAGTTTAAGACCATATCTAAATTTGCAAAGAACACTGCGAGCAGTTTCTGCTCTGACAGAATTAGCACAGAATACCTGTGAGAGAACAGAAAGTAAAATACGCATCTTGTAAAAGCCTCCATAACGTCTCTGAAAAGAATGTATTTCTTAACAAATTTTGAGATGGTTTATTTTATTTTGGGACAATTGGTCAAGCTAGAAATCCAAATAACAAAACCCCGGCAGGCCAGTATATCAAGTTATGGATATATGACTCACATTGTCAAATGCCGCTTCGTATTACAAAATACAGGATTTTKATGATAACACAAAAAAGTATTATATATTACCAACTCATACTTGTATATTAGGTTATGAGGCTTTCTGTGTCATACTTTTGGGCAGAAACTTTGTTTGTTTATTTTGTTCGTTAGGGGTTTTTTTGCTATAATATTCTCAGAGTCTGCATTACATTAAAGCAGCCGCAGCTGTTCAGTCATTCTGATTGACTAGCTGTATATTTCAATAGTGCCCCTTCCCTTTTCTTTCTTTCTTTTTTTTTTTTTTTTTTTTTTTTTTTTTAAACGATCCCTTTCCTAGTT